>OX359271.1:31468995-32068995 GCA_947179155.2 Hedera helix | reverse complement strand
GTTTATAAATCTGTGCAATTATTATAAAAATATGATATTAATTTTATTAAATTTAAAAGATAAAGTAAAAAAAATTAAAATAATAAAATTATAAAATAACTAAATTTGCTTGTATAAAAAGATTTTTTTTTTTTTTAAAGATATGTCACGCATTGTAAATAGGTTAAAAAACAGTGTTTATTTTAACTTATTTAAAATAAGTTCTAATTGACAAGGCAAGTCAATTATAACATATTTTGTCAATTATAACTTATCGTCGAGTACAATACCTTCAATGTACTCGAGTAAAAGTTGATATTTAGATACTTATTGTTTAGCGTGTAATTTATTTTACATTTTAATTATATATTTTTAAATTATTTGTCAAACACAATTGCTATTCTGATAATAAACAGTTTTAAACAAATTACACTAAATAAAATGGTCTAAGTTATTAGATAAAGTGCTTAAAAAAAAAGAATTAAGTTATAAATCATTTAAAAATAGATTGACAATATTATTACAACAAAAATGATATTACAAAAATAATAAATATTACTTAGTGTGTTAAATCTCACTAAAAATACACACACACACACACATAATATATATATATATATATATATATATATATATATACACACACACACACACACACACACACACACACACACACACACACACACACACACACACACTATGGTATCATCATATTTATTACTCTTTTTGTTCCAAGATAAAAATTATTTATTGATTTTTGTGGTCAAATTAATAATTTTTAAAATTAACAATTAAACATATATATTTAAATTTTTTTAAAAAATAAATATTAAAATTAATACTAAATTGTATATAATTTATAATTTTTTTACATATATATAAAAAATAATAAAATATATTAACTTGAGAAACAGTTAATTTAATTATAAAAATTAATAATTTTTTTTTTATTATAGGATGGAGAGAGGATTATTACAATATGAACATACTTATAATATGATGTGACAAATAGGAGAATAGTCTACCGATTTGACGGCCCAATTTAACAACGGTTGACGGTAGTGTTAACATGACCGACGGTAGATGGGGGAATCAACGGTTGGTTGACCGTGATCAACGGTCTATCAGTTGAATTTGTCGCTAAAGTGGGATCAAATGTGGGACCCAAGGTGGAGCTGGAAATAAGAATGGTAGTAGGCGAGAAAGAAGAATAAATATATGCCAGATACATCAATTCTACATCAATCTCCTCTTTTGGGAAAAAAATAAGTCTTGTTTATTGTGCTTAATTAAAATAAAATAAAATAATATAAAAAATATGCCAAAAAGAGTAAAATGGTGTAGGATTGATGTAAAATTAATGTATGTTTCTTCCATCTCAAATTATTTTTTTTATAATTTTTTTAAAGTTAAATTGATTATTTTTAAAATTAATAATTTTAAATATATTTTTTGAGTTATAAGAGTTAAAATTAATAAAAAAGTATATCTAATTTATTATAATTATAATTTTTTAATCTAAAATTTATTAATAATAATGTAAGAATTAATTTTAAAATAACTAATTTGATTAAAAAAATTAAAATATAATTTTTAATTTGAGACAGATGAAGTATTAAATAATACAATTGGTTGTGTTAAAATAACTAATTTGATTAAAAAAATTAAAATATAATTTTTAATTTGAGACAGATGAAGTATTAAATAATACAATTGGTTGTGTTTGATTTTCACCATAGGACCTATCTGTGTGTTGGTTGATCATAACCTAATTATAAGCAAACACATTAATTTATAAGAATATTTTGCTGTATGGTACTTTTTTCATCCCTTTTTATTTGTTTTTTTAGAAAAATATTTTTTTATTTGTCATTTATAAATTTCAAGAAAATATTAAATACTTAAATTTTCATATTATTATTTATGATTAAAAGTTCATTTGTTTCTCTCATCTTTTCAATAAAATTTATAATACTAGTATTAAAATTTTATACCCAATTTAGTTAATTAGACAAAATATTAATTATATTTCTTAATTTATATATATAATCTTAAAACGTCAATTAAAAATAAAATGACGGAATATTACTCATGTATAATGGAAGAATTTTATTTTTACTTGCAAGTATATTATTCCAAAAATAATTTATATATTAACAACTATATGATGAAATTAAATTTCGAACAATATAAAAATTTAAATAATAAAATAAACTACACTAAATAAATAATCTTAATTTTTATTAATTTTATATATACACATAGATGACAATTATAATTTATCAAAAATTTTATAATATATAACAAAACTCATATTATCCGATAAATATAGGATATGGACAAAGGTGAAGTCAGAGGTACGGTGCTTCCAGGTGAAAACTGGTAACGAGTAACGGTAATTCGAGGATCTTGATAAACGGGATGGGATTATTGCTCTTTCATATGGCGCAAGCATGAGACACGCAGGATTTTCCTAATCCAAAAATCTCAAGCAATTAAAAATATTAAATTTTGAGGTCACCACCATTATAGAATGAAAATTGATAAATCCTGCTACATTACGAAAATTTTGTTACCAATATTGATAATTATTTTAATAATATATGTAATATAGTAAATTAATTTTATAATTTTATTTAATTTTATGTATTCGAAAAAGTCGTAATTATAAGTCGACAGAAAACTTTTGTAATCGGGACTTTTATAAAATTAACTAAAGTTCAACAAAGGCAATCCTCAAAAAAAAAACAAAAAAAAATTCAATAAATGGCAACTAAAATATGCACATGAGAAAAAAAAATTAAAAAATTAAAATATATATTTAACAAAGTTAACATATGTGTTACATTAAGATATTTTTTAAAAAAAATTCCTTCTAATTTATATCCTGACTTTTGCTTTAGGTTTTCTCTTAAGCTCAAAAAAAATTAAAATACAATAATATAAGTTTATGTGGAATGTTTTTTTGAGAGAAGAGAAACAAACCTTTGAACAACCCCTACAAAAGCCTATTGTTCAGGTAGCAAATAAATGAGAAGGGTTATCATTTCCAAGCGTGCACGTCTGCCAACAATAAATTTGTATCCAGATCTTGTTGAGTTTAGCTTAAAACTAAAGAGTGCTTATTCTGAGCGATAATAAAATTTTATATGAAAATATAAAATAAATATATATTTATTCTAATGATTCTAATAAATTAATCTCTTAAATCAAAATTTCGTTACAGATGTGAATTTATGATATTTTTAACAAATTACGTACATTTTTAGGGTAACGTAAAATAGATGATGCCATTATTAGAATTGCTTCTCGTCTATCTTTAGTTTGAAACTCAGTACAAGCATGCTGATCGGTATGAGCATTGACAAGAATGAGCACTCCACTATGCGTACCATCATCTTCTTGTCTACATGCTAATTGAATACCTACGATTAGATGTGTTCAAAAAAATCTGTTTAATCAATATTTGGTGCATATCGTATCGGTTCGAACATCATAGTTCGGTACAAAAAATAATCGATTCGATTTCGATTCGGTATACCGGTCCAACCGGTTCAGAGATTTAGAGGTTTGGTATATCCCGAACCGTATTGATTATATTGATTTTTGCATTATTTATTATAATAATAATAGTAATAATAATAATAATAATAATAATAATTTTTGATATATATTCGGTAAAAACCGATATTGAACTGACTTACGGGTCCAATCAATACCAATATCGATACTGAGTTTTAGATAAATTCGATATCGGTCCGATTCGGTACAAATCCGGTTAATACCGAATGAACACCCCTACCTACAACCATACATCCATTAGTAATACAATCCAAAAATTTACATTTCTTTTGCATGATAGTTTTTATTTTCAGTTGTTAAATTCAAACAACCGACAAATATCTTAATTTTTAACATTCAATAACCTAAAATTTTCAACTTTTATAATTGGACTATTATGTTTTACAGAGTATAATTTTCAAATTTATCAAATAAGTATATATAACCAAAGTTATTCATCAAAATTTGGTGATTAGTTGTTATTTTCATGTTCAAGGACCCCCCTAACCCCCCCCCCCCCCCCCCCCCCCCCCCCCCTCAAAGCCAAAAAAAGAAAAGAAAAAGATAAATATGAGGTTGAATTGAGTTCCTTAGAATGGCAAGAATTGTGTGAGGAGCCAAGTTCAACTAAATCTTTGACATGATGAGTACAACATATTTTTCCTTTTAAATGTGTGGGCTACCTAGCACCTCGTCACTGATGGCGTGTTTATTTCATAGGAAAGGAAAAAAAATATAAGTTATACGTTTTTTTTCTTAATTTTTCTTTAAAAGGAAAAAAAAAAGTGTTCGGCTTTCTCTTTCAGTTCATTTCTTTCTGCCAAAATAATCTCACAAACACACCAAAAATACGTTTGAAGATTCCCCAAATTCGCTTCCAATCTTGTCATGGTACAAATTCAAACAAATATTGTAAGCCTTTTAATTGTTTTACTTTTATGAGAGGTAGGTTGTGTAAACATATGCTAGGTTGTGTAAAAAATTAAAAAGGGCAAAAAAAAAAAAAAAAAAAAAAAAAAAGGAGAGAGAGAGAGAGAGGCTTTTATTTTTGAAGGGAAGCAAAGCGTATAAGAAAATCATAGAATATAACAGGAAAGTATAAAAAAATATAAAAGGCTCTAATTATGGGACTCAAATACTCTATAACAAAATTTTTATATATCTCTATTACGAGACCTATAGCGATATTTTTTAGGATTTATGGCGACGGTTTGTCCCATCGCCATAGCCCTATTATATGGCGACGAGATAAATTATCGCCATAGACCTTAAAAATCGTCGCTATATGTCTTGTAACAGAGATATAGAGAAATTTTGTTACAGATAATTTAAAGCCCCAACTGTAGGAGAATTTTTGTAATTATCATTATTATTATTATTATTATTATTATTATTATAAAATTAATAAAAAAAAATCTCTGTCAAAGTATTAAATTCAGGATAAACAAGTTGCTTGAGTAGGTGAATATCATTCGGGAGTTGAGTTGGACTTATGAAATACTCCGCCGGTTCCAAAACGTAAATAACGATCAAATAATATGAAAGTACGACTTAACTAAATTTAGAAATGCTGCCAATAAAAGTCAACTCTCACGAGTTAACCAATTACAAGCAAATGCAAATTACTAAAACTGAGATATGTAGAGTGCGACAATAAGTACACCGTGCCACCAAAGAAATAACAAAACTGTGAATATGTTGATTTAGTTAGTTTCTTATTTATAATTTGTTGGGTTGGGTATACCGTATACTTCTTGCATTTGCTTGTGGGAAAAATGGCCCAAAGCTTAGGAAAGCAAAACCCCGGAAGAAATTCAGAGATTAGGTTGCTCCACAAAATAAAAATAAAAAATAAACTGCAAAAGGAAAATGAAACAAGATTTGCTTGACTTTAAATTTATGCTCTAATGGTTAAATAAAATTTTACACACACACATATATAGATATTATGTATAATAAATGACTGATCTATAGTAATCATTTGCTAAGGTAACTGTTTCAACAAATTAATCTTAGGCAGTGCAAAAATTGATCCTACGTTCATTTTAAAAATCAACTTTTTACCGGCACCCTCGAAAAAATTTGATTTTTTTTTCCAGGCTGCAACTAAAAGTGACGGCTTGTATGAATTACAATTTTGATCTCTAGAAAAAATTGGCAGGGAAAGGACGTGGTTTTGGCTTGGTCCGAACTGCCACTAAGAGTAGCGGCTAAAGACAAAATCATAACGACGTTGTTTTCATCTTGCTCCTAGCCCACACTCTTAGTGGCGGCCCATGCCAAGCCAAAACCACATCGTTTTGCCAAGCCAAAATATATCTTTAAAGAGTTAATTATTTATTTTACCAACAGAGATATATATTCTAAAGAAAAACTAACCATGAATATCGATACTTTTGGCTTGGCAAAAATTAAGAATAGACACGAATTAATTTGATTTTAAATAATATCAAAAATTATAAATTATCTAAATAACATCATTAATTAAAAATAATATCTATTAAAAAATAAATAATGTTATGAATAGATATTATTTGATTTTGTAATAGACATTATTTGAAATCAATACCTATTAATAGATATCTATTAATATTATTTGATTTTTTTAATAGATATTATTTTAAATTATTATCTATTAATAGATATCTATTAATATTATTTGATTTTTAATAGATATTGTTTGAAATCATTACTTATTAATAGATCATTATCAAATATTATTTGATTTCAAATAATATTTATTAAAAAAATAATATCTATTAATGATATTATTTAGTTAATTCATAATTTTTTATATTGTTTAAAATTAAATTAATTCATGTCTATTCATAATTCTTGTTAAGCCAAAAGTATTGACATGAGTTGATTTTTCTTTAGAATATCTCTATTAACAAACTAAATAATCAACTCTCAACAATTACATTTTGCCCTGACAAAACGACGTAATTTTGGCTTGACTGGGGCCGCCAACGGTCGTTTTGGTTTTGCTCCTCGCCATTGACGGTCCGAACCAAGCCAAAATCACGTTGTTTCTCAACTAATTTTTTCCAGTAGATCAAAATTATAATTTATACAAACCGTCCCTCTTAATACTAGCTCCAAAATTTTTATTTTTATTTTTATTTTTATTTTTTTCAGGCCACAACTAATAGTGGCTGCCTATAAAAAGTAGATTTTTAAAATAATTATTGAATTAATTTTTGAGTCATCTAAAATCAATTTGTTAAAATAATTATCTTAACAAATAGTTAGTATAAATTACTCATCTGTATAATAAATACAACAAGTACAAGAGTGTGCATAACAAATTTGTCTTTCCTTATTAAAGTAGGTGTCAGTAAGTTTGTCAAAAATCTCCTCGGGGTGTCCATAAGGTCCACAAATTAAAGTCCATAACTTCTGTCCTTGTTCTGTATATCAACCAACCTACCCATTTCTTAGACTAGTATTCCACTCGTTCCATAAAAATAATTTTATTTATAAATTTTTTAAATATCAAAGATGAAAGTTATTTTATATTTACCTTCAAAAATGACACTTCTATGTTACAAAATAAAAAGCTATCTTTGACTTTCAAAGTCATTGTTAGTATTTTACTTTTGAAAGTAATAAATTTTCTAATTAATATTGTAACTTTTTGTTTTTGATTTTCAAAATTATATTGTCCAAAAGTAAAAGTTTGAATCAGACAATATCTCAAATTGAATACAAAAGGTCCACAATGATTTTATATTTTAAAACAAACAAAAAAATTATTAGTTTAACAATATTGACATAATAATAAAATTATTACAATATTAAACTTGATTAATGAGATTCTTTTTATGAAATTGAGGGAGTATAGTTTATGCTTTTGTTTGTCAAAAAATTAAAATTAAAATTAACATCCCATGTCGCATGCTCTGTTGAGTTTTTTTTTCTTCTAGAGTTCATGATTTTATTAAGTCACGATCTTTGGTAGTTATAGTTAATTTTGATATCTAGAACATGAAAATCCCATGAACACTTTCTAAAAAACAAGAGTACTTGAAATTCCATCATGATTATAGAGAGATAATCAATAGCAAAGTTGACATATTGATCATATTTTAAATAAAAGTCTTACATTGAGTATTTGACTATATTACACATGGGTTTATAAGTAGTAATGCAGATAGTCAAATTACTTATGAAACAAAAGGAAAGACATGGATACCAAATAACTTTGTACTTTATATGTACGCATCGTCGCTATGAGCAGGGGTGGATCTGTTTAAGGGGTAAGATAGGCAGCTGCCCCCTGCTGGATTTTTTTTTATTTTTTATTTATAGGTATGAGAGAAGGGGTAGATATGTAAGTTAATATACTCAAAGGGGCAGATTAATGGAAAAGTTAAATTTGAAAGGGGCAACAAAAAAAATTCATAAACCAATTCTAAATACAAGTATAGAACTCTTCTTAGTTTTAAGGTTTGGTGAAATCTTAGAAGTATACACAATATTTTAGAAGTACGCATCTTTCGCCCAAATAACTCAATCACACACCAACGTGGAGCGAAAGGAGAACCAAATACAGCTAACATCGCCCCCAAGTTTGAATTTTTTTGTTATTGATTTAGTTGACTGTGGTTACTGTTTGTTTAATTTGGTCTGATTGGGTTTTTGTTTTTGGGTTGTTTAATCTTTAATTGAAAATGAGATCATTTTGGTCGAGTAGTTTTTATTTTTTATTGTGATAACTTACGATGATTTTGCCTTATTTTATAACGGGAAATGAAAATTGGAAAATGACTATGAGCCTTTAGCAGCCCCTCATTTCTAGTTGTTATAATCACTTTATTTTTATGCATCAAAGTAATGGACCCTGTTTAATTTTGGTATTCTAAGTATAAATTTTGGATGGTTTGTTTCTCTTATTTCAAGTAAAGTTTATTTGAAACTTATAAAAAGATACCAAAACTGATTTATGCTTTGAAATTAATTCATAATTTAGTTTGAATATAGAAAGCAAATTTGGTTTGAGACTTTGAGCATTTGATGAATCATTCAAATGGAACTATGACAAGTAACCGAAAAATTTCTAAATTGTATCTAAATATTTTTTTATTTAAAATCTATTTTTAAGTTTGGATTATGAATATTTATTGTAATTTGTAAACATTATTATGATTAGTTAATATTATGATTAGTTCAAGTTTTTTTTTTTGTTTAACTTAAATAAAAAAATTAGTTAAAATCCGTCCCTGCTGAAAAAAATTCTTGAATCCGCCCTTGGCTATGAGCATTCCCCCCGAGCACGGTGCTGAGTTGGGTGTTATTATTTTTGTTAGTATAATTATGTGTTAGTCTATTTGGATTTGATGATGACAAAACAATGTTGAAATGTTTTATTAATGTATATTAAAATGAGTTGAGTTAAATAGGGGGAGATTGTTTTGTAAACATTAATAGTTAAACTGTTTTAGAATAATGAATAATCTGTAAGAAGAAAGGAATGAACAAATGTAAAAGTATAATCATTTGTTTTTGTATAGTCCTTAAAAAGAACAAGTATTGTAAAAGGATTTAGGGATCAAAAATGTTAAGTTGATCTGAATTATAAAGATAGACTAGCTGAGGACCAAATTTGTTAGGTTGATCCAAAATATAACCTCTGTATTATCTTTAAAAGAAAAAAAAAATTGTAAAAGGATATTAGGGATCAAATTTGTTAGGTTGATTCAAATATAGAGTTATGTTAAATTAGGTTGAAGACAGACAGAGCAGGAGATCAGAGATTAAAGATCAACTGAAGCAGATAAAGAACTGAAAAATCATAGAATAAAGAAGCAGAACATAAGGAATTGTAGAGTTAACAAGGATTGTAAAAAAAAAGGGCCTTATACTTAACTCCACGATATATAATTCTCAGATCATCAAATGAAGACTCAGAACTTAAGATCATAGAATATAGAACAGAAAAGAATCGTTGAACAGAAAGAAGGTTATTAAGAAAGACAAAGCCACTAAGGATAAGAGTCAATGGACCAAAGAAGATTATAAGAGATGATGTGCTAAGCATTAAATTGTCATAAAAAATTGCTTAAGCACAGAACTGAAAAAATCAGATTTACTTCAGAACTAGAGAATAAATCAGAAGAAGTAAGGGTCATCCCAGAAGATCAACATAGAGATAAAGAGTTCGCAGAGTTCTATCAAGCACGCTCAACACCGCCAATTCAAGACAAAGGCTTTAGCATATGAAGTGTAGGAAGAAAGCTCACGGGTGCTAAACAAGTCAAAGTGCTCAAAGATTAAAACTGAATTGTATATCTTCAGATAATTGAGTCACTCAATATCGTTGAGTAACCTCATAATGTATAGTTATATCATTGTTGAGCTGCATCAGTGCTACCTATCAGAATTTGTAATGTCAATGGCCCTGAGAGATAGATTCACTATGACACATGATTGAGATGTACTTATTAAAAATTCTCCACCAAGAAGTAGTCTGAGAAAAACTAGCCAAAGAAAACAAGGAGCAGAGCATCATCCAGCAACAACAAGTTTATCAGAAGGAGAGAACTCGTGGTATCCATAAAAATAAAAGGAGTGCACTAAACAGAGACAACATAGAGTCCATAATCTTGCAGATAATAAGTGTTTAGATAAGGAAGCTAATCAAGAAGAAAAGAAAGAACTTGAGAGAGACAGAAGTCTAAGTTCAAAAAAGGAGAAGTTGTAGAGCAAAAAACAAGATTATAGAACGACTGTAGACAAAGGACAGAGTCACCATGAGAATCGTTGAGTATATTGAACTGAAGAATGTAGAACTGAAGATCACAGAGATGAACAACGTAAAATATGACCGCTATGGAACTCTATGAGTAGGAAAATCATAGAGTATAACAACTCCGATAAAGGACTGACAATGAATAGATTTGAAGAGTGAAAACTCCAAGATGTTTGTTGATCATCCCAAGTTTGAAATAAAGATTAGATCGTGGTATGTCTAACGGATAGTTTGAACAAGTGAAAACAGCCACACAGTTACCTCTTTAGCATACTGATGTGACAGTCTGATTGAAAGAAAATCGACACATTCCCTAAATATCAACATCAGAGATCTTCTAAGATTAGAGCATTAAATGAGTAAATGGTAACTTCTTAATGGGCAGATTCTTAGAAGAAATTTATAAATAGATTTTAAATTCAAATGATGAAAGAGAGGAATAATCGACCAACAGAGAGAAATCAGATTGAAGAGAGAGAAACGGTCAAAACAGATAAATAATCAGTCTATACACCCTGAAGGAGAATAAGGAGAAAAAGACTGATCTACAGAGGACCGTAGAGGGGATTGATCTGCAGAATATATATATCATCAACCAAAGTCACTCTATACTTTGGAGGTGATGGGTGAGTTTTATACCTATGAATCAGGTATTTTTAGGCTTATGATGTTATCCTTATGTATTTTTAGTACTTTTATTTGTTTTTATGTTTAATTTGTAGGAAAAGGCAAATGAGGGATGGATCAGTCATTTTTGGAATTCAGTGGCAATTTTGTAATTTTTGAATTATGGACACGGTCGGGGCGAATTCCTCTAGTGTATTTACACGGCTGGGGCCGTGTCCGACAAACTCAGTTGGGCCAGACGCGTTTTTATGTAGAAAGTTGAAGCCAAATTGGATTATGACTAAGCAAAGACCTAATTTTTTTGAGGAGAATATAAATAGAAGACTTAGTGCATTCGAGAAAGGATTACATAACAAGAATTGGAGATCAAGTTGGAGAACTAGAAGACTGAATTAAAGGATACAAGAAGTTGAAAATTGAAGGCTAAGGAGATTAGAGAATTCAATAGAGTTTTTTCTTTTTCTCTTTATTTTCAATTTTTTAAAACTTTGAATGTTCTCTATATTTATGATGATGGTTTTTAATATGGTGATGAACTAATTTTATATTTAAGATTATAATGGAACCTTTTGCTAAGCAGTAGTTAATTCACTACTATTTTCAATTGATTGACCTTATGTGGGTTGTTTACATAATCTTGTGCTTAATTATTAATTGTGTGACCAGCGATTAATTTGATATCTTGGATTGAATTGTAAAAGAAGATCTAAGAATAGATCTAAGTATGATAACGTGTGACTTTGTGGATTTTTTTTAGGGAGAATAGCATAATAGTGCATAGGATGGAAATATCTATGTGCTACATGTAATGTTATTGAGAGTTTTTTTCTTAATGAATTTATTTCACATTGTTTTGCATAGAAATATAGCAGAATAGGTTGAATAAGTCTTTTTGTTAATCGTTGAAAAAGGGTTAATAAATAGTTAAGTATTCTCAGTTAACAACTCAGTTGAGTTAATTAATTAAAAATAGGGTGAAGAGGTTATTGTGATGCAATTGGAAAAATTGTAGTTTTAAGCTTTTTAATATTTGATAGTCAATTCTTGTTAATAAATTTTAGTTTTAATTTTAGGTTAATAATTTTCATAATCATAGTTTTGTTTGTTTAAATAAAATTGGATTGATATAAAATTAGTATTTGAAAGTTATTAGTGTTAGTTTTCTATGGATTCGACATCCTATTTACTACTATATTACTTTTTGATTGCGTATACTTGCGTGTTAATTGCTAACTAAAAATTAGGCAAACAAATTTTTGGCATTGTTGCCGAGGAACTACTTTAATAATTATTTTGATATTAGTTTTTTTTAATTCAATTTTAATTTAAACGTTTTTAATTTTCTATTTTATTTGCTTTTACAGGCCATCAACTCAAATCCGTACCATCGCAAAGCAACGATCATAGCCATAAAATTTTGCTAACATAAAATTACATTTTCCCAGAAGCTTAAGCTTGATTATCATTTATAAATTTCATAGTGACCATACTTAATAATCCTCTAGTGATTATGCTTTTTTGGAATCTTTAGGTGTGAGGGTGCGTAATTTGTGTAAGAGGACGAGGTCTAATGGTCAGGAACCACCACTATACGACGATGAGATAGAAAAAAGGTTCCGAAAGTTCCGTATGTGATGCCCCGAAATCTGGGTCCCTTGAACCTCGGGTTCAGTGCTCACGATTAAATAATTATACAACATTCATAAACTTAACCTCCAATAACTGGTGGAAAAAAAAATATAAATAAATTCATTACAAAACGTACCATTATCCTAAGTTCCACTAACCTTAAATACATACACCATCTCAAATACACAAAAGAGTTATATAAGACATATAATAACAATAAACTTGTTTCTACACAATCTACTAGGTTGCTTTTCTATTGCCTTTGTCTTTTTTAGAACATTCGGACTTCACTGTAAAATAGTTCATGATATAGCATTATCCTAAGTTCCACTAACCTTAAATACATACACCATCTCAAATACACAAAAGAGTTATATAAGACATATAATAACAATAAACTTGTTTCTACACAATCTACTAGGTTGCTTTTCTATTGCCTTTGTCTTTTTTAGAACATTCGGACTTCACTGTAAAATAGTTCATGATATAGCAAGGGTAAGCAACTACTTTGCTCATCAAGTTTAAATAAGCAATGAAGATATATCATGAATGAAAAAGAATTACTCTTTTGGAACTTCAACAATATACAATAATTGTGAAGGCATGCAACATACATACTATATTCAATAAAAGAATTTGTAGAATATTTACTGCTGAATTGGTTAAAAAGAATCAAGAACATACATGAGAACATTTCAACTCTGAACTGAATATCTCAGAAGTAGGGAGGGCTTGTCAGGGCATATTTGACTGCCTCGGGAGTATTTAACAATTATAAAATTGTAAACACTCATACTGGACACTTGAGGGGATTAGACCTCTTATATCCGATGTATATGCATAACATTTAGTAATAGCGCGTGCAAAGATTTTTGCTTCCAATAGAGAATACCCCATTATAAGGGTTAGTCTTACCATAAGAGTCTGCACCAACTACTTATTCGGATAACTTTTTAACAGTATTCAAGGTAATGAATTAATACATGCAAATATCTAGCTGAAGCAATTGGCATAGACCCTTTTCTTAAATAGTTTATAATCAGAACTAGTACATACAATGTCTAGCTGGAACAACTGACTTAGACCTACTACTTAAACAGTTCATATTTAGAACAAGACATGTGAATGCACATAATTGCGGATACCAATAAACAATAATGATTTGAAATAATTATCAATAATTAATCTATCTTGAACAATAAAACAATTGTAAGTTTACAATAACTTGCGTAATGAAACGAGTTTGAGTTTTAGAATCATTTGTACAATAAGAATTAAGTTATGGTTCAGAAGAACTTGCAAATATAAATACAAATTTAAGTTCAGAGAACTTGTCTGTTTCACTGACTACTGCTACTCGACTTAAATTAACTTCCTTTGGATTACCTAACATTTAACAACGTTGATCTACCAATCAGTATATCACATAACCTTATTATACAGCACTTAAGTCATCTAACACATAATCATAACCTTTAATCACTTATTAATATTATCAACCTTTAATAATATTTTAATTGCATAACTTTCATTTAAGAACATATCAATCATTTCATAGTATTATCACCATTGATAATATATGAACCACAAAAAAATATTATTAACTATTTAATAATATTTTAATAATATTTTATCCGTTTATGAAAATTATTAATCATTTTATTAATATTTTATTCAATCATCAATATTATTAATCATTTAATAACTTCTCACTCTTTCTAATAATATTATTTATTTAAATAATATCTCAATCTTTTATAAATATTATTAATAATTTAATAATATTTTACCCTCTTAATAATATTATTAATCCTTTAATAACATCTTAATCACTTAATTATTTTAAACACTTACTAACATTATTAATAATTTAATAATGTCTCACTCTTTCTAATAATATTATTTATTTAAATAATATCTCAATCTTTTATAAATATTATTAACAATTTAGTGATATTTTACCCTCTTAATAATATTATTAATTATTTAATAATATTTTATTCCTTTGTTAATATTATTAATTATTTAATAATATATTATTCACTTACTAATATTATTATTCATTTAATAATATTTTAATCTTTTATTAATATTATTAATCATTTAATAATATTTTATTCACTTATTAATATTATTAACCTTTTAATAATATTTTCATCATTTATTAATATTATTAATTATTTAATAAGTTTTATTCTCTTAATAATATTATTCATCATTTAATAATATTTTAATTATTTATTAATAATATTAATCATTTAATAATATTTTATTCACATACTAATATTATTAACCATTTAATAATATTTTATTTATTTTTTAATATTATTAATCATTTAATAATATATTATTCATTTATTAATATTATTAATTATTTAATAATATTTTATTTATTTTATAATATTATTAATATTTTATTCATTAATTAATATTATTAATTATTTAATAATATTTTATTTATTTTCTAATATTATTAATTTTTTAATAATATTTTATACCTTTACTAATATTATTATTCATTTAATAATATTTTAATTATTTAAATTTCGTCTAATATTATTATTATATTAAATTATATTTTTTGACCTATTTTATACTCAAAAGATCCGACCGACCTGACCCGCTTGCAATAACTTAATTTTTTTAAAAATCAAGGACTATCACAGATCGCCACTGCGATCCCTAGGCAGAATGATTCATTGCTGCGGCGGTGAGACTTATCGCTACGGCAGTAGTTCATTTTTCTCAAAACCTTAATTTTTCTCACCTTTATTTCTTTGGTTCCATCTTTCATAAAATATGCAATACATGATCAAATGATCTCAAATCTGTTTTGTTAGGTTCATAACTTAGTATTCTTTAAGTTTTCAAGAATCAATTAACTTTAAAAAGTATTTTTGACAACAAAATTAAGATCAACCAATTAGGGTTTCTAAAATGACCATTTTTACTAAAAATCACATAATTTTTTCGTTTTAACTTAGTTTTCGTTGATTCAAGTTTTGTTACGATCGAAACTAACCCATCTAGCATACAAGATACAAAAATCACATAAATAACTTATATATATATATATATATATATATATATATATATATATATATATATATATATATATATATATCATAAAACACACATAGTCAACCTAGACATCTAACTAGGGTTTTAAAACAAAGTATGCTCATCCAACCTTTTCTTCCATCATTTTCATACAACACATGTTAGAACACATATATAACATATTTAACTATAAATCTTCTTCACATAGATTCTTCCACAACCTAGCATGCTAAAACTCATATATAAAGAAATCAAGCTAAGGTTTAAGAAACTTTTAAACCTTCTATGGAAATCTTTTTCTTGACTTCTTGATACCCAAAAATGGCTAGCCTCCTTGATGACTTATCCTTCAACTTACAAATATACACTAAGACTTTGTAGAAATATAGATGAAACTTTCAAATGAGCTTTCCCTTCTCACTAGAAAACTCTCTCTACAATACTTGAAAAACTAACGAATGAAGTAACTCTTGCTAGCTTTGGTGGAGTGTTTCTTTTATGGACTCTCTAGGAGTACTTCACTTAAGCTCTTAATCTATTAACACTTAGGCAATTAAGACCTAATCTTGCTTACTATTGCCTTGAATGACCATTTAAGTGACACTTTGAATGACTTTATGAATGACTAGGGGTAGTTGGGGAGTTGCTGAACAACTTTGTACTCAAATTCACCAAATAATCAAGCTTCACATCCACGTGGGACCCAAAATTCGGGCTTAGCTCTATAATTACTCTAATTTGACTTTATTTTTATGTTCTATATAATTATATAAACACACACACACACCCCCCCCCCCCCCCCCAATATATGCACATTGAGCTCCACTTTGAACCTTATAATTAATTCTATTGGACTTTGAATTACAATTCTTTGGGCTCAACAATTTAATTCATTTGGTTACTACATTTATTTATTTAAGTCATCAACACTTGAGCTCCCAACAATTAAATCAATTGGGCTAACTATGATATTTGAAATAAAAACAAGTATTGGGCTAGTTTAAATTAATTTGGACTTACCATATATTTCATATATGTACAATTAGATTTGCTATTTATAAGTCAATTGGACTATTGAATTGAGTTAGTTTACAAAACATTAACGCTTAACGTATCTTGGACTTGTTTGTTAAACCATAACACATACACACATACTGTGACGCCCCTAATTTGAGACATCAAAAGACTACAACAAAATTATTATAATACACTGTACAGTACCCAATAATACACAACTAAGTCTTCATATTTATTACTATTCTACAATAATGTGAAGACTACTATAGTAACTAACTCGAACAGCTACTCCATTTTTCCTTTCTCCCTGCTAGTCCCGGCTACGCTCTCATTTCAAGAACAACTGAACAAAAAGGAAAGGGTGAGCTAAAATAGCTCAGTAAGGAATATCATAACTAAAATAATAAAAAATAAATTATTTTTAGCCTTCAACATTTGAGTTCTTAATCGAATATAATAGACAACAAGTTTTAAATCAACAGCTGCAGTTGAGCTGTTAATATAGTAATATACACAACAAGATTAAAATTAAAAATAGCAGTTAAATTCTTAAATAAAGTTCAACTGCAGTGAAATAACCATCACTAAGAGAATTAAGTAGATTATGATGTCTACTAGAATCTCTTTTTAAGAAAATCATCATCAACTTTTATCATCTGAAACACCACTGGTTATGATCATGCCAAACAACAGATCTTTTTTGCCCCCGACCAAAGAGAACATTCATCACGTGCCCTTGTCATCCGACCAAAGACACCCAACAATTATATTGCCTTTATCCTATATCGCCTTTAACTTATCATCTGTGCCCCAGGTCACAGATATTTAGAACAACTTGATACTTGATGATTGAAATAACAACAGAAATATAAATAATGAACAAAAGAAATAAGATAAATAATAACATTAGGAGTTAGCAAATTTTACTTTGTCCAGATTCAAATAATGTCCAAATTGTCAACATGATGTATATAAAAAATGTTCAAGTCCAAGAGTAATGTCCAAGAGTAAAGTCCAAGATCCACAGGGAAGAAGTTCAACGGTAAGGTTTACGGTACAAGGAATTAGTCTAAAAATGTTCACAGTTCAAATAAATATCCACAGTTCAAAAGTTCAAGGTCCATAAGTTCATAGTTCAAATATAACAATGTAAATTTAATAGGAATGTTCTTGTCAAAGGGTATTAAACGAAGTGTAAACTATTAAGGGAGTATTAATATATTATTAATTCAAGACTTTTCACCATTTAATAATATTAGATGTACAAATGAGATACTTTCTTACCGTAGTAAGTTTAAGAGATAGAAGATGAAAAAGATGGTATCCCTTACAAATAAGAAAGAAAATGATATTCCTTTATGATAATGAAAATAATGATACATCTTACTGTAATAAATTTAAGAGTTTGAAAGAAAATGATATCTCTTACCTTATCTCGTGACTAAATACAACTTTTATGAGGTTGATCAACTTGAACAATACTCGTACCTTTTCAGATCTTCAACGCTTAATATAATTTTAATACACTCAGAGAGACACTTATACTAAGAAATATTTAGAAAGTGGAAAGAAGATTGAGTGAGGAATGCATGAAACTCCTTATGATAAGCCACCTATTTATAGCCAGAGCCTAACCAACTATTCTACACACACGTTACACATTTTAATCTCATCTTTTAATCTAAAACATACATCAACCAACACATGTTTCACACTTTAATCTGCACCATTCGCCGATTAACACGCGTTTCACGCCTCCACTTGTTACACATTTACACGCGTTACACACTTACGCGTGTTACACATTTACGTGTGTTACGCACTTACGCGTGTTACATAATTACCTATTATTTTATTCATTTAATATCCCAATTATTGAACATACAATGTTTTTCAGATAATAAATCTGTCTAACTATTTAATACCCGTGACTATTACCGTAACAATTATTGGCCCAATAATGTAAGATGCTGTGTATTATGACAATTATTAATTCAATAATATGGAACACTATGCAATTAATAATGTAAAATATTGTGTAGTGATAATTATTGATTCAATAATGTAAAATGTTGTGTAATGATAATTATTGATTCAATAATATAAAATGCTCTGTAATGACAATTATTAATGAAATATTGTGCAATAGTCACTTTATCAGTTCAATAATTTAAACATTGTGTAATACCGTGTGCTGTTGTAAAATATCATATGCTACCATACTTTTATCACTGGATATTTTAACAGTTAAAAGTGATAATACCGTTGACCATTTTTATTTAAAAAGGCTACTGCTATCATTTTTTACATCCGATAATATTTCGTTGTGAAGTCCACCCATAACTAAATATTTCGGCGCCGTCGTACGAATATTTTCTGACAGAACGAACATTCCCTGATAGAACGAATATTCCTCAACTAATCGAATATTGTTCAACATAAATTTTTTACACATAACATCCTTAACTTTAATTTTTATTAATTTAACACGTTACTGTTAGGCATAAAATTATGAGAAAAATTAAAATCTATTTATTAAAATTTGGGGTCTTACACATATAAGTACTACAACTTGATTTAATGGACTACCATATAACCTTACATTGGGCTTGTGATATAACTAACCACATCACCTACACATATTACTACATTGGGTTAACTTTAATCATTCATTTATTTCTTCTTCCTCATTAATCATATAAGTAATCAAAGGAATCAGTCCATCAATTTTCATGCATAAGATTTTACTCGAGGATAATGCCAAACCAGTAATCGAGTAGCAACGCAGACTTAATCCGAACATGAAAGAAGTGGTCAAGAAAGAGATTATCAAATGGTTGGATGCGGGCATTATCTATCCCATATTAGACAACTCTTGGGTTAGCCCTATTCAGTGCGTGCCAAAGAAGGGACGAATGACAGTGTTATCAAACGAAAATAATGAGTTAATCTTAACAAGGACGGTGATCGAATGACGAGTATGTATGGATTATCGCAAGCTCAATAAGGCGACTCGCAAGGATGACTTTCCATTGTTATTCATTGATTAGATGCTCAACAGGTTGGTAGGACATCAATTTTATTATCTTCTTGATGGATATTCTGGTTATAATTAAATTTCCATTGTCCCCGAAGATCAAGAAAAGATGACCTTCACATGCCCTTATAGAACATTTGCTTTCCAGATGATGTGACACCCCCAAATTCAGATACCACTACCTCGAATTTGGTGCTCAGGCAATAATATAAACAATCACTGTTAAACAACAGTTAATACTAATGTGAAAAATAAATAAACATATATTATCTATTACAATGACTTTCTAGTCCCAAGGTCTGTAACCTTTACCAAATACATACATCCCAAACTACAAAAGGTTATCAAATAGTTCGTGTTAAAAAAGTTATATCTATCAAAAGATAAACAGACAATCAAGTAGTCAGTTTAATTAGACTTCATCTTTCCATTGCCTTTATCTTTACCTGATCCTTCAGGTTTAGCTGCAAAATATTTTATGACATAACAAGTATGAGCAACTAGCTTGCTCAGCAATTTTAAATGAATAACAAGAATTATGTCATAAATGAATAGGAATATCAACTAAATGATTTAAATAAAGGAGTTCAACTATGAACAATAGAATCAATGCACAAAATAAAGAAATGGCAATTGATTATTTAACTGCTTAGTGGTCAAATGGAACATGAGCTACTATTGAGGAAATCAGTCACTTGATTGACCCTCTTAGGTTACTTTGTCAGAATTGTACTTGAGGGGATCAACTCTCGTACCACATATATATGCATAACATTTATTATGTGTGTATCGTTTGTTCGATACTTAGGTTATTTCCCATTATGGGTTGTTCTTCTCAGTCTAAGAATCCATACCACCATGGTTTAGATAGCTTTCAAAATAAACTTCACATAGGTCTAGCCAAACAAGTGGCTTAAACTTCTTCTTTAATCAATTCATAACTCAAGAATGAAATATGAATTCAAATAATATATGCGATTTACAATAATAATATTGTGGAATAATTTGCAATATAATATAAGCTCAAGATTTAAGAATTAGCACAATGATATTGAATAGAGTTAGGAAACTTGTTCAATATAAATTTGAGTAAGGTTAAAGAACTTGTCTGACTGCCGACTTACGGCTAATTCGCTTAATTTAAACTCCTTTTTGAAGACCTAACATTTATAACGTTGCCCTATCAATTAGTACAACATATAATCGTCACTTTAAACAATTAAGTTTATTAATTATATAGCATTAAATCACTTATGACTTTCGCATAACACCTTGTGAATAATTTTTATATTATTTAACTTTGTTAATACCATTAATTGTATTTAAGTAAATGATTTAACAGTCAAATATTACTTCTCTTTAAGTAATATTGATTTAATAAACTTAAAACTTCACCTATAAAATTATTTAAACCTTTAAATAATTTATTATAATTTTTTCATTACCTCATTTATTATTAATCATTATAAATGATAACTATCCTTAGTTATCTTCGCTCAATAATTAATTATTCATGTACTATTAATCCTTCTTATTTATCATTAATCATTAATGATGTGATAAACAATTAGTTTATTAATTTTAATCCTCTTTAATTATTATTTAATGTTAATTAAATAATAATTAATTAATTAATTATCCTTACTTATTATTTAATCTTAATTAAATAAAAAAATAATTAGTTTTTTTTTAATTTTAATCCTCTCTAATTATTATTTATGTTAATTAATTAATTGATTAATTAATTATCCTTACTTATTATTTAATCTTAATTAAATAATAAATAATTAGTTTATTAACATTAATCCTCTTTAATTATTATTTAATGTTAATTAATTAATTAATTATTTAATTATCTTTACTTATTATTTAATCTTAATTAAATAATAAGTAATTAGTTTATTAACTTTAATCCTCTTTAATTATTATTTAATATTAATTAAATAATAATTAATTATTTATTAACTTTAATATCCTTTAATTATTATTTAATATTAATTAAATAATAATAAATTAATTGATTAACTTTACTTGTTATTTAATGTAAATTAAATAATAAATAATTTATTTATTAACTTTAATATCCTTTAATTATTATTTAATATTAATTAAATAATAATAAATTAATTGATTAAGTTTACTTATTAGTTAATATTAATTAAATACTAAATAATTAATTTATTAACTTTAATGTATATTAATTATTTACTAAATGATAATTAATTACCCAATTTTCTTTACATATTATTTTATATTAATTAAATAATATGTAAAGAGTTCAATTATCATTTATTAGCAATTAATAATAATTTTCCTATTATTATTATTATTATTATTATTATTATTATTATTATTATTATTATTATTATTATTATTATTAATTTATTAAGGTTTAATCAACCATTAATTCTAATAAATTCCAAATGACATAAACTTTTACATTTAAAATTTTTGTAATATTCTTTATGAAAGTACAAAAATTTTCTCTTTTGGAACCAAACCCGGAACCGGCCCACAAGGACCTAAATCGGCCCCACCTAAAAAAATCAGAAAAATCAAAAAAATTATTATTATTTTTTTCTTTCAAGTTTGGGGTCTCTCACAAGAACTTGAATAAAATGAAATCTACAAGTTTGATTAAGCTCTATTAGGTATCGATGGAATCGTAGTTTTCTGAAATACATTATTCCATCATTAGAAAGCCAATTTGGATTTGTTTTGGTCACTGAAAATGGTCTCAAACTGAACTATTATGCACAGACCCGAAATCAGTGGGGTGTTTTGGTAGAAAACTCATATCTTGCTTATTTTAAATCAATTTTTAGTCGTTCCACTTGGAGAATCTTTGTATCTTATGGTTCTATCACCCGGAGTTGACGAATCATGAATTCGACTCACGGATCGTGAACAGTAACTCCGGTAGTGGACTGTTATGTTTTATATTTTTCTGATAAAGTTATTTTCAGGCTTTTTGTCAAACTTACCAACATAGATGCATACAAATATAATAGTTAAACACATTAAACCCTAGATCTATCATTATAACATAGATCTAGACATAGTGGGTTTGAAAAATACTTTTTTACCATAAAAATCACATAATACACAAAGAAGATCATCAAACTAGGATTTTTGAGTAGTTTTATACCTTTTGCTCTTGCTAGCTTGCTTCCTTTCCTTTTCAAAGTAGAAGATGAAGTTTTTGGACATTTAAATCTTCACCCTTGATGGTTTTAATGCTCTCTAACTACCAAAGGATTGAAGTTTTAATGGCTTTTCTAGGATTTTTCTTTCCTTCTCTCATTAAAATTCTCTTTATTTTCTCTAGAGAATTTCTCTCTCTAACTTCTCTTGCAACTTTTTCTTGAGAGTTTTTCTCTCTAAAATGCTTACAACTTGAAAAAAATGAAGTATTCTAATGTTGGTCAAAGATGGTCTTATTAAATTAGATCTCATCTTCCAACATTATACATATAACTATGTATGTGTAGATCTATCACCAACTTCATCCAATCCAAGCTTACATGGAGATTTTTAGAAATTTCTAACCAATCAAATGTGCCACATAAGAGATTACATGGGACCCAAGGGATCCATCTCTTATCCATCCAACACCTCATCTTTATCCTCTCATTTTTGCTTTATTTTTTTATAATTTGAATTTGGTAGCAACATTGACCACTTGTTGACTTTTACTTAATGTACCATTTGGGCTAATATTTGGGGTAATACATTTAATTTCACTTGGGCTAAGTTAATTAAATCAATAGGCTACTAGCATGACTTAGTATTTAAATTAAGCATTGGGCTAAATTAATTAAATTACATGATCATACATGATTGTCTACAAGTCCATTACATAATTAAATACTTGGGCTTGTTTAATTAACTTACTAAGTTAGTCCATTAGTAATTAATTACATATATGGACTATTAAATAAATTCATCTAGTTTAACACATTGTTACATATTTAATATTCTCATTAATTAAATAATCCAATTAGACTTGCCATATTCAATATAATCTTGAATATTTAATTAGGGTTCCTCACAAAATAATCTTAGGTTAGTCCGTTAATTTAATAAATCCATTAATCGGACTTCATTCACTAAAATTAACCGAATAGTCAACAATTAAATTACCACATAAAGGATTAAATTAAATCACACAATAACTCATCTAATTAGAATTAAATTTTTTAATTTTATTTATAATGTAATTCAAAATTTTTGGTCCTTACAGAGGATGTCTTTGGTCTCTGCAATGCATCCCCTACATTCTAAAGGTGCTTGATGGCGATATTTTCAAATATGGTGGAGGAAAATTTAGAAGTGTTCATGAATTATTTCTCGATAATCAAAGATAGTTTTGACTTTTGCCTTTCAAATCTTATACTCGTGTTGAAGAGATGTGTCGAGACTAACTTAATACTCAACTAGGAGAAATGTCACTTCATGGTACAAGAAAGGATCATCTTGGGACATAAAGTCTCTGCACATGGTATTAAAGTGGACAAATTGAAAATTAAGACTATTAAAAATCTGCCACCATCGACGTATGTAAAAGGGATTCGCAGTTTCTTGGGCCACACATGTTTTTACCGATGATTCATCAAAGACTTCTGTAAGATTTCAAAGCCTCTATGCAATTTAATTGAAAAAGATGTGCCATTTAAGTTTGATCAGGCATGTCCTGACGCTTTTGAGGTATTGAAGAAAAAACTCATAACTACTCTAGTGATAGTTGCACTAGATTGAAGTTTACTGTTTGAACTCACGTTCGACGCTAGTGACTTTGCAATTGGCTCGGTCTTAGGTTAACACAAAGATAAAGTATTTCATGCCATTTATTATGCTAGCAAAACTCTAACTGATACACGGTTGAATTACACGACTATGGAGAAAGAGTTATTAACAGTGGTATTTGCCTTTGATAAGTTTCGAGCTTATCTAATTGGAACAAAGGTGTTAGTCTTCACAGATCATTCCGCGATCAAGTATCTCATCTCAAAGAAGGATGCCAAGCCACGATTGATTCATTAGATTCTTCTACTTCAAGAGTTCGATCTAGAGGTTCGAGATAGAAACGGAATAAAAAACCAAGTAACGGATCATTTCTC
The DNA here is from genome assembly GCA_947179155.2 of Hedera helix. NCBI lineage: Eukaryota > Viridiplantae > Streptophyta > Magnoliopsida > Apiales > Araliaceae > Hedera > Hedera helix. Next base: position 32,044,214 of record OX359271.1, on the reverse strand, counting down.
TAGATTGGAAAAATTCTCAACAACATAAAAGAGATGGTGTTATAATTAATGAGTCCTTCTTAGATAAGCAATTGTTCTATGTCACGAAGGAAGTACCATGGCATGTGGACTACATGAATTACATTGTGAGCCATTTACTTCCCCTTGAAATGAGCTACCAACAAAAGAAGAAGTTTTTGCATGATGTGAAGTAGTTCCTCTGGGATGAGCCTTTCTATTTAAACAATGTGCAGATCAGATAATCAGGAGGTGTATTCCCAAAGAAGAAGTCGAAGGAATTCTACAGCAACGTCATTCATCGGGTTATAGAGGCCATTATGGGGGAGATAGAACAACAACAAAGGTTCTTCAATCAAGATTCTAATGGCGTACTCTCTTCAAGGATGCCCACAAGTTTGCAATGAAGTGTGGCAGATGTGAACGAGTATGAAACATTTCAAAGCGGTAAGAGATGCCTTTAAACACTATTTTGGAAGTGGAAATTTTTGAGGTGTGGGGTATCGATTTCATGGGTTCATTCCATTCGTCCTTTAATAACAAGTACATTTTAGTTGTTGTGGATTATGTTAGTTACTGTGGATTACATCTCTAAATGGGTTGAAGCAGTTGCTTTACCAAGTAATGATGCCAATGTGGTATTAAATTTTCTCCAAAAGAACATTTTACAAGATTTGGCACACCAAGGGAAATAATTAGCGATGAAGGTTCTCATTTCTATAATAAGTACTTCCAATCCCATCTCGCTAAGTATAGAGTCACACATAAAGTTGCTACAACATATCATCCTTAAACTAGTGGCCAAGTCGAGGTGTCAAACAGAGAAATAAAAAAGGATCCTGGAAAATATAGTGAATTCGAGTAAAAAGGATTGGGTGAAGAAGCTGAATGATGCCTTATGGGCATATAGGACTGCTTACACAACATCGACTGGGATGTCTCTTTATAGACTCATCTATGGGAAAGTATGTCATTTACCAGTTGAGTTAGAGCACAATGTGTATTGGGCGATGAGAAAGCAAAATTTTTATATGTCTGTAGCGGGTGAAAAGAGACTGCTATAATTAAGTAAAATGGACAAATTTCGCCTTTAAGTATATAAAAGTGCCAAGTTGTACAAGGAAAAGATCAAACGATGGCATGACAACAAAATTATGGAGTAGAAGTTTAAACCAAGCCAATAATTTTTACTTTTCAAATCTAGACTCAAGCTCTTCCTTGGTAAACTAAAATCAAGGTGGTTTGGCCCGTTCATTATTACAAAGGTGTTTCCATATGGAGCCATTGAACTCAAAATGGATTCCAAGTAGACATTCAAGGTCAATGGTCATAGACTAAAGTATTTATTGGGGTGGTGATATGAATCATCAATGAACCTCAATCAGCCTTGCGGATCTAGCTTAATAACAGGGGGTAGTCAAGCTGAAAGGCTCTAAAACAAGAGCTATTGGAAGGCAACCCAACTTTTATTAATATTATAATTACTGTCATTTATTTTATTTAGGATATTTTTATCAAATTTTATAGTTATAGTTTTTATTTTATAGTTATAGTGCATAATATGGCTTGATAAATCTTGCTTTTTAATCATTATAGGTCTTCATGCATAAGGATTGCAGCTAAGAAGCATAAAAAATTTAAGTTTGGAAAATTTAGGGAGTCTCTGCCAAACACCCCGGCCACAAACTCTCTGCTAAACACAGCATCGACGTCTTCAGAGCCCGCCCTGGCCACGAACTCTCTGTCAAACATGACCCCGACAGATTCAATAGTTCAAATAAGTTTGCCCCGACCACGAACTCTCTGTCAAACCGAAAGTAATATGCATACAAACCAATTACATTTGATGTGATGTAGAATATACTTTGTGATCTTATTGATTTATTAATAAAAGAATTTAATTAATTAAAGGTATTTTATATATTTATATTTAATTGTTGAATTAATTGTGATAAACCCCTAGTTTTGAGCAATGCTTTTAGAATCATGATGAGATCATGCTAATAGATCACTCAAAACTAAAAATTTTCCTAATCGTGAGATCACTAAAATAGGGATTAGTAAATTCGGATATATTAGTACTTACTATGCTTGCTCTTTTAAAATGATGATTGATCTTATAATCATTTATGTGGAGACATTAAAACAAGTACATATGTGCTTATTAGAGAATAAGTTCATTGAACGTGACTCACTTAAGGAACACCTAATGGAGTTTTACTTGTCTGTCCAAAATTTGGTGTGATGTCGCAAGCACCCAAAAATAAAATCTTACTTTGGAAAAATATTAATGTAGTAGTGTAAGCAAGAGTCGATCCCACAGAGAATAATTATTTAATTTTATGTTTTTGCAACCAAAATTGGGGGGGGGGGGGGTTTGTAATTAAAGAAATAATTTAAATAAAACTAACTAAAATAATTATGCAAGTAATTTAATAAAATAAATGAGAAGAAAAAGCCTTGGTTTAAGTCAATATCCACAATCAAGAATTTACAACTGATCACTGATGCAAGAATAACTCAATTCATATTTTAAATATTCAACGTGGAATAATTACTCCCATTCGAATAATTTTCCTATATTTCCTTAATTTTAGTTATGTAGAAACAAGAGATCTAAATAACCCTTACTACTAAATAATCTCAGACAAGCGCTAAAGATTTAACCTAGTAGTAGCATAAAGAAATAGAGAGATCGTTGAACTAAACAACACAATCCAAGCGTCTGCATTTAATTTAGATGAATATTCTTCCTAAGATAAAATAATCTTTTGATAAGCAAAATAATTATTAATCTTAGTTGTCTCGCAAATTAAAGTGACCAAACAATTACGGATTTGATATTTAATTTAGCAGTAGATTTCAACGAATAATAAACTAGTGTGCACCCTAGTAATTAAACGAATTAATCATAAAATTAAACACAGAAGAATATTTAATACTCAAAATATAAATTGAACAATTAAAATAAATTAGATCTCACAGTGTATAAATCTTGATGGCTTCAATCACTTAAACCAAGAAAAATAAATTAACTACTCATAATTATAGAGAGCATCAAAGAATAGAAGAAAGAATTTTTATTCTAATAGAAAAGTTGTATATTACATTGTGTGTCAAGCCCTCTATTTATAGGCTCCATAAACCTCCTAACTTGTCCAAACCCTAATAGGATTTACAATTAAAAATAAAAGAAAAATAAAATAATTATTATCCTAACCCTAGTTGGAATTCTAAATAAAATACTAAAAATAAAATAAAGAATTATTGCTTCCTTTTCCAAATTAAAATCGGACTTTTATTCTACTGATTTGTTGCATTGCAGTGTAGGAAATCCAAAATAAGAAAGGAAAAGGAAGAGCCACGCAGAGAGAGATAAAAAAAACTGCCAGGTGCCTGTTACTGTTGGCGCGTGTAACCCACGCGCCAATTGTTGCCTAACAAAACCTGCGCATTGCGCGGGAGTCTTCAGTCTACTGTCCGTCTGCCAAACGATGTCGTCCCATTACGCGGCAGAATCCCGCGCGCATTGCGCGGACATGCCATTTGCTGGAATTTACGGTTCTGCCACCGGTCAGCCAACTTCTCCTTAATTACCATTTTTCCACTCAGCCTTGCTAAATTACATTTTTGCCATCCGATTTTTGCAGATTTTACAAATATGCCCTCAAACTTTGCTGAAATTACAAAAATGCCATTAGACTTTTATTTCCCTACAAAATCAAATATAAAATAAATAAAAATAATATAAAAATACTAAAAATCCTAAAAACACATAATAATAAATAAAACACCTAAAATACTAAAAATAAATAAAAACACATAAATAAAAAGAAATATAAAAATACTATAAAATTACCTAAATTAACATAAATTAACTAAAATCCTATAAAACCCATTAAAACCAATATAAGCTAAATAATTGAACATTTAAGCACACAATAAATATAAAAACTAAGTATTAGGGAATAAAAATATCATATAATTCAACCATATGGCTAGTCTAACTATCATCACATTTGTGGTGTGAGGCAGAACTATGGAGAATCCCTGTACGAGTATTGGGAACATTTCAAGAAACTTTGTGCAAGCTGCCCCCACCATCAAATCAACGAGCAACTCCTCATCCAATACTTCTATGAAGGAATCATGTCTACCTATAGGAGCATGATCGATGCTGCCAGTGGAGGAGCTTTAGTGGACAAAACGCCCGAAGCTGCAAGGAACTTGATTGCGAGCATGGCGGCTAACTCCCAACAATTCGGCACTAGGCTTAATTTTACGTCCCAAAATGTCAATGAGGTAGAAATTTCTTCACTTAAAGAACAAATGGCTAGTTTAACTTCTCTTGTTCGTCAAATGGCTGTAGGTAATACACAACAAGTCAAAGCCTGTGGAATTTGTGCGGTCGTAGCGCATCTGACAGATATGTGCCCCACTCTTCAAGAGGAGTCCCTTGAACAAATGCATGCAGTAGGTGGTTTCCCTGATCCCCAACAAAGGAGATATGATCCTTACGCGAACACGTACAACTCAGGTTGGAGAGATCATCCGAATTTCGGCTATGGAAATCCACAAGGGAATAACGGATTCCGACTCAAAATTTCTCAAGCTACCAACAATACAAGCAGCCATATCCTAACAAACAACAAGGCCAATCATCTGATTCTAATATGTCTTTAGAGGATTTGGTTAAACAAATTAGTACTAACACTTTACAATTTCAACAGGAAAATTTGTAGTTTCGACATGAAACGAAGGCGAATATGCAGAATTTGGAAACACAGATGGGACAAATGACAACTGCAATTAGTCAATTGGAGGCACAAAATTCTGACAAAGTACCCTCGCAAACAATGACGAATCCAAAAGCAAATGTTAGTGCAATCACGTTGCGAAGCGGTAAAGAGATCGAAACTCCAGCAAAGCCAGAGTTTGCATCAAAAGACCAAAGCAAAGTTGAAGTTGACAACAAGGAGATAGACAACGGTTAAGAGGACGACAATGTTCTAGTCGACAATGGTACTCCTAGGCATAAATTTCCACCTCTATCTGAGTATAAACCGGTACCCCCTTTTCCTCTTGCTCTAAAAAGGAAATATGAAAAAGACTCAGACTTATATGAAACTTTTCATCAATGCAAGGTCAAAATTCCATTGTTAGATTCTATTAAACAAGTAACTCGCTTTGCTAGATTTTTGAAAGAATTGTGTACACATAAGAGAAAGCAAACACTTAAAAGATATGAAAAGGTACAAGTAGGAAAAAATGTGTCTGCTGTAATTCAAAGAAAACTCCCTACAAAGTGTCAAGATCCAGGAATGTTTACTATCCCTTGTAAGATAGGAGACACGAGATTTGAAAAGGCTATGTTAGATATAGGAGCATCTATTAATGTCATGCCATATTCTATATATGCTTCTTTGCAACTTGAACCTTTGAATAGAACTGGTACTGTGATTCAGTTGGCTGATAGGTCTAACACTTATCCTAAGGGTATAGTAGAGGATGTTCTTGTGCAAGTAGATAATTTAAGTTTTTCTGCTAATTTTTATGTGCTTGATATGGAAAATGGTGATCAAAATGTTCCTATTTTGTTAGGAAGACCTTTCTTAAAGACTTTCAAGACTAAGATCGATGTTCATAGTGGTACACTAACAATGGAGTTTGATGGCGAAATTATTAAGTTTAATATTTTTGATGCCATGAAATGTCATAATCCTATTTACTCTGTTGATGCGATTGATTCTTTAGCAGCAAAAGTTTCTAAAAATGATGGACAGGGTGAATTGAAAACGACATGCAGTCAGAGTTTTGGGAAAGAGAAAGAGGAGTTAGTCTTGAGTGCTGATTTGAAGAACACTGTTGCGGCTGTGAATGGTTCTCCGAAAACAGGTAATGATCCATATTTTGACTTACCAGTTCCTAACAAGAAATCTTTACCTTTTGTTTTGCAGGATTACATTCCAGATTTGAAGCCTCGCCCTAATCGTCTCGAATGTATGTTCATTGAAGAGGGAGTAGAACATTCATATCCACTGCAATGGAGTTTGAACAAGACCATGATAAATGAAGTAAAGATGGACGAGGTTGTCAAAATTCAAGAGGAAGGAGTGACGTAGTGTTTGAGGACGACTGTCGAGCCAATGACAATAAACAAAGGCGCTGCTTGGGAGGCAACCCAAGAAATCAGATTTGCATTTCTTTTCCTTTTTCTTTTTATAGTTATTTATGCCTGTTTCTTTGCATTATAGTTTACATTGGGGACAATGTAAATTTTAAGTGTGGGGGAAGGGATTTAGGATTTTTTGTTAATTTTAGGTCGTATTTTGAAAAATTTAGAAAATTTTTGAAATTTTGAATTTTGTGGGTAAATTCACTGCAAACCCTCACGAGACAAAACTCGTCCACTTGGGGTAACTTTGGGGTTTAAAGGCTTGTTGCACATGCTAAGTGTAACCGTGTTTCCTACGAAAATGGGGTAGTTTTTTATTTTATTTTTAGGATGAGTCACTTGAATAATGAATTAATTAGATTTTAAATTTTTAGCCAATGATAAATTTTTTTGAATTTTATTTAATAACTCTTGGGAAAATGAATTTTTTTTGCTTAGTTTGCATTTTGACTTTTTATTGATTATTACTTTGTTTGAGATCCTTTAAATTTTTATGCACTTATATCCATTTGTTTGAGCTAATTTTAATTAAGAGAGAGTTAAATGCTTAAATGTTTATGAAAGATATTTTTGAATTCTATATCTTATTTGATCATTATTTGAAGTAAAATATAAGGCAAAATATAATTTGGAAGAGATGATTTAGGTAATTTTTCTAGGATTATTATTAAAGGGAAAATCTTGTGGTGAGTTGAGATGGAGTGTAAAACGCACTCACTCATAAACACATGAAAAGCGAGAGGGAGCATAAAACGCACTCGCTGGTGAGATGGAGCATAAAATGCACTCACCGTGAAAAAAAAAAGAGAAAAAAAAAGAAAATGGGATGGAGCATAAAATACACCCATTAAAAGGAAAGAAAAATGAAAAAAAAATATTTGAAGAATTGATATTAATAATCTTAGTGTGCCTAATTGTTTAAAACCTTTTGATCTTCTGGTATATATTTGTCTGTATTAGCTGAAAGTGATGAGAAAAATAAATATATTGAGTTTTATTATGTATCTTTTATAAGGTAATTAATGACCGAAACTTATCAGAATTTTAATTAGTTTGATACATTTGAATTCACACACACACAAAAGGTCTTGACTAAAGTAGAATTGATAAATATGTTAAAGTTCTAGATTTTGCATGGTTTTGAAATTTTCTTTGAGTTATCATTTAAAAAATATTTGAGGCTGATGTTGAAATTTATATTGATCTATTGCTCAAGTAAGTTGTTTGGTTATTAATTTTATTTTTATAGTTTTTATTTTTGTTTTGCCCGAGGACGAGCAAAAAGCTAAGTGTGGGGGTATTTGATATGGTTGAATTATATGATATTTTTATTCCCTAATACTTAGTTTTTATATTTATTGTGTGCTTAAATGTTCAATTATTTAGCTTATATTGGTTTTAATAGGTTTTATAGGATTTTAGTTAATTTATGTTAATTTAGATAATTTTATAGTAATTTTATATATTTTTTTATTTATGTGTTTTGATTTGTTTTTAGTGTTTTAGATATTTTATTTATTATTATGTGTTTTTAGGATTTTTTGTATTTTTATATTATTTTTATTTATTTTTAATTATTTTATTTTGTAGGAAAATAAGCTTTGGGGGCAATTTTGTAAATTCTGCTAAGGCTGATGGCATTTTGGTAAATAACCAGCAGAATGGCAATTTCGTAATTAAGTTGAAGTTGGAACCGGTGGCATTTTTGTAATTTAGCAGAACAGTACTGCGCGCATTGTGCGCTTTGCGTTAAGGAGGTCAACTAGCGTGCACAAGTAACGACGCCGTTTTGGGCTAAAGAAAGAAACGGCCGCGCAATGCGCGACTGGCTGCGGTGCGTAATGCTGACGTCAGCAAGCGCGTTATTAGGTGTTGACCGGTCAAAGGCTTGTTTGGCAGACGCGAAAATTGCTGTAGAACAGATTATTTAGTAGTAAGGGTTATTTAGATCGCTTATTTCTACTTAACTAAAATTAAGGAGAGATAGGAAAATTATTCGAATGAGAGTAATTATTCCACGTTGAATATTTAAAATATGAATTGAGTTATTCTTGCATCAGTGATCAGTTGTAAATTCTTGATGGTGGATATTGACTTAAACCAAGGTTTTTTCTTCTTATTTATTTATTACATAATTATTTTAGTTAGTTTTATTTAAATTATTTCTTTAATTAAAAAACCTCCCAATTCTTGTTTGCAAAAACATAAAATTAAATTAATCATTCTTTGTGGGATGGACTCTTACTAATACTACTACATATTTATTTTTTCAAAGTAAGATTTTTTTTTTGGGTGCTTGCGACATCACACCAAATTTTGGCGCCATTGCCGGGGATCAAATCCGGGTCACCCGCGTGACAGGTGGGAATACTAAATAATTTGTAGTATAGTGGTAAGTATTCCCGCCTGTCACGCGGGTGAATACCCGTTTGTACTGAAGCCCGGGTTATAAATATAATAGTTACATTTGTATGTATTTGTTCTTTCTTGCACTCTAGGTTTGACCTTCTAGTTCACATGGTGACTCTAGTGAACCAAACTAGAATTGAAGTCCATAATCAATCTAAGTGGAATATAATATTCTATATGTGTATGCTAAATATGTACATATATAATATATTATCAAAGATGCTTCGCATTTTAAATAATATGACGCGTATTATATATATATATTATATGTGCGTGTGTGTGTGCTTGCGTGCTAAATAAGATGAAACAATTAATAATAAAATCCTCAAAGTAAATATATTAAGTTGTAATATTTAAAGATATTAAGAATATTGAAAGTCGACTTCTAGCATGATAAAACGATAGTGTTGGTTTATAGAAATTATATGTACAATATAATTGTATAAAATAGCTGAAGTATACAATAAATCAATTTTAAAATTTTCTACAAACCAATACCAGGATCTTTCTTATGCGATTCTTATTAATTGAGGAAGGATAGAATATTATACCTATAGATGAAACAACTCTTGAACAGCTACAAATTCACCACCCTTGATCCTTCGATTCCACCTATTAAAGTCTAACTACAAAGTGTATGTAGCGCTCTAACGGTAATCCACTAAGAGATTATGAATAGAAGTAGTAGATTTAGGTTTTTCAAGAACTTGAGTGGCAAACCGTAATTCTCTCTCTCACTCTCTCTTTCTTTCTAACTCCTTAGATGTAGAGAAGTATGGAGTATTCTCTCTTAATACTTCTAACAACTAATTCTATAATAAGAACCTTATTATTTATAGAGTTGCCCCACTCTCCTAAGCTCTTTAGGAATAGGGTTGACCAAATCTATAAATAAGAGGAGTCTTATTATAGATTGAGGTTACATACTATTTCACAAGTACTGATAGAGTACTTACACAATTCTTTACATCTAAGAGTTAGAGAGAGAGAGAGAGAGAGAGAGAGAGAGAATTAGGGCTAGCCACCCATAGTTTTGAGAAACCAAAATCTACCTCATTAATCATTATTATCTCTTGGTGGATCACCTTTAGAGGCTAAACACTAGGGTAGCTAACGTTGATCCGAAGATTCTAATCGGTGAATTTGAAGAAGAATGCAAAAGATTAAAGGGAGGCGAACTCGTAACTGTTCAATAGTTGAATGTATAAAGGTATAACCCGTTATCATTCCTGAATTAATAATATAGCATAAGAAAGATCCTGGTTTTGGTTTGTAAATTTTTTTAAATATGATTTATGTCATGCTTTTATTGCGTTGTACAATTAGATTGTATGTATGCCATGTTTTTGTAAACCAACGATAAGAAAGATCATAGACTATGGGTAAATAGTAGATATTAAAGCTCACAGGCGCAAAACAAGTATAAATACTCAAGATCGCAGAATGGAGCTGAAATGAATATCATTATAATGTTAAGTTATTATCATTGAGCTACTCTAGAACACAGAGTCACAGTATTAATGAGTCGCCTCAGTGTCATATCTATCAGAGTTCGTAAAGTCAACAACACTAAGAAATGAATTCACTACAATAGATGAACGGGATGGCCTTACCAAAGATTCTCAAGCAAAGAAAAAATCTGAAGTAATTGAGCTAAAGAAGACTAGGAACAAAATGTGAATCAGCAAATGACCTAGTTATCAGAAGAAGAAGACATGTGATACCCACTACAGTAGGAATGCACTAAACAAGGACTCACTGAAGGTCACAATCTTACAAATAACAAATGATCAAGTAAGGGGGAAATGATTAAGTAGAAGAAGAATAAACTGGAGAAAGATAGAAGATTTTAGATTGCAAATATCCAAGATGTGTATGTTCGTGGATCTGCCTATTGTACCCTATATTGTGCACAATATAAATATCTAAACATACTTAAGCGTTAGACGATTTCATACGCCGGTTATCTTGCTTTTAGTTCTCTTACTATGATGGTTGTTCATTCTCAGCTCTTGACATATGATTTTGCACCAAACAATTTAGTTTGGATCAGCTTTAAAGAATTATCATGAATTCAATAACTTATCTCAACGGGTGTAGCCGAATCAAAATGACATAGACTTATATTGTAAAACAATTCATGCATAACGAACTTTAAACTTTAAACAATTCAATGATAAAACATTCTTTTCAAAGGTATATACGTGCAAACATGGAATACAATTATAGTATAAATAACTTCAAGAACAAGCTTGGTTAGAATACTTGTCTTCTTCGTCGTCTAACGCTAACTTTAGCTTATGGTTTCTCGTTCGACCTACATTATTAATAAGTCAATCTACCAATTAGTCACTTACGGATCCACATATAGGTTTAGGTTAACCACATATTTGTCTTTTGTACATCCTTTATTATTTCGGATATTTTCTAATGCCTACATATATTAATCAAAATTTAAAAATATTAAATTTTATTTTTGAAAAGTTGATTCGGTTTGAATTGACCCGAACACGACTCGGTACGGCCACGCCAAGTTTCATACAAAAATCGATGCCCGTACCACCCCGACAAAGTAAAAAAAAATGGCACGGCGTGCCCGCAACAGTTTTTACACTAGGTGTGGCACGGCCGTACCAAGTCTTCAGAGTTTTTTAAGGCTTCGTTCTCATAATTGTTTTTATCCTTAAGTCTCATATACATATAACTTAGCATTTCTCAACATTTACACTTTTCAAGCTTATCAAAAACACTTAGGGTTTCAACTACGATCGATTTTTCAAAAATGCAATTTACGTTATACTGATCATTTTATGATCTTTTAGAAAATAAGTTTCTTTGATCGATTCACATACCTCATCATTTCATTAATAAAGCTCATATATATATAGATCACAAAGATCAAATACCAACTTAACACCTTGAACACCGAAGCTTTTGAAAACCATTTCGTTTAGGGTTTTTACCAAAATCATATAGTTAACTTTCGAAAATCACAACAAGTTCATCTAGGCTCCTCTTTTATTCATTCAAAAGCAGGCCATTTACATATCTTATAGATCTATAATATACACCAATGTATCTTTAAAATACTCTTCAAATGCGAGGTTTCCTTTTAAAAATCATAACCAACCAATTTAGGGTTTTTGCGAAGTTTAAAACACCATCTTGTGATTTTCTTAACTTTTTAGGCACAAACATAAAATCTAAACACATTAACACATAACTCTAACACAAAACCATCCTTATATCTTGGATCCACCATGATCCACCACAATAAACATATATCTTCTTCAAGAACCAAATAAGCTAACACAATACATAACTTTAAATGAGTTTTAGGGTTTGAAACATTTTTAAACCTTTTGAATGCTTTACTTCTCTTAGCTAGGAACCTCACAAGACTTGGATGATCCACCTTTATTCTCTAAGATCCTTCATTTTCTCTTTCTTTCTTAGGCTTTTTCTCTTATTTCTTCTTGTCTCTTTAATGTTCCTAAATTTTCTATAAAAGGAAAGTTACCAACCTCTTGCAAAATGTGAAAGGAGGGGTAAATATAAGTCTAAGGCTTCTCTTGTTATCATATACATATAGATTGTATAAGTATACCATTTCACTAACCCTTTCTTTGTATTTAATTCCCTAACATAACCTTCTTTTTCTTCTTACACCACTTACACCCATCAACTCTCCCTTTGCTCTATCAAATGCAACATTGAGAAAAACAAAGGAATGCAAAAGTCCTCCCCACTTACCTCCTATAGCTGCTAAAATTGGGGGCCCACAAAGCCTCTAAAAATTTTAATTTTTTTTTCTTTTTATATCCTAAATACATACACACACACACACACACACACACACACACACACCATTCTTCCCACACCATTATTTAGGGGTTGGGCTCTAATTCCATCACCATTGGGTTACCCTTAAATTTAATTTGGGCTACCCTTAGGGTTTAACCTTGGGCCTTTAACTAAATCAAGTCATTGGACTTTATTACACAATTAGTTTGGACTTAGGTTATTTACAACATTGGGCCAATTAAGTCTTTACAACCCAAGTCACTAACAAAGTTAGGATTGGATTATTTAGTTAGGGTTTTGGTGACTAAGGATAACCTAGTTAGCTCATTAACCAAATCTGTTATAACTAGGGTTTTTTCTCCTAGTTCCACACCAACTGACTTAGTTAGGTATTTAGTCAATTTTTGATTATTGTATTTTTACATAGTAAATACGTTCTTATACCCTGTGTAAGCGCTATTTATGAATGTGAAATTTCGAAAAAAGAAAAATACTTTATGCGTGAATAGTGTTTTTCGCGTTATTTTTTCAGAAAAATATTTTTCTTTTACAAATCAATAACACATATAGTTCATCACATAAAACATCGATTAGATCACATAAATCAATCTTTATTAATCATTTATGATCATTACAAAAATTTTGGATCCTTACATTCTTCCTCCCTTATAAGGATTTCGTCCCCAGAATCGCTACTACAAGGTTAATTAAAAATACTAGGATAATTTTTTTTCCCCATCTTTTCTTCAAGTTTCCACGTTGCTTCTTCTGCATTGTGGTTCCTTCATACTACCTTCACCGAAGGTATTACTTTGTTCGTTAAAACTTGATATTTCTTGTTAATTATTTGAATAAGAATTTCTTCATACATTAGATCTTCTTCAACCTGAATAGGTTCATATTATATTACACGTTTGTAATCCTATTTATAGGGTCGTAAAATTGACACATGGAATACATTATGAATATGCTCTAGCTCAAGAGGTAATGCTACCTCATAAGCTACTTTTCCTATCATTTTTAGTACCCCAAAAGGTCATATGAATCTCAGACTTAACTTTCATTTCTTTCCAAATCTTATCTACCCTTTCTAGGTAGATACTTTCAAAAACACGTAACTTCCTACGTCGAAGTCTCGCTTCTGTCGATGCTGATTTGCATACTTATTTTGTTTGTCTTGAGCTGCTATTAGCCTTGCCCTTATTACGTGTACAATCTCTACAGTTTGTTAACCAATTCGGGTCCCAACAACTGATGCTCTCCTATTTCGTCGCAACACCGTGGTGTCCTCCACTTTCTTCTATACAGTGCCTCATAAGGCGGTATACCTATACTTACATGATAACTATTGTTATATGCAAACTCAACTAAGGGTAGGTGATCATCCCAACTTCTCTTGAAATCTATGACACATGTCCTCAACATGTCTTCTAACGTTTGAATCATTCTTTTGCTCTGTCTGTCTGTTTAAGGATGATACGCAGTACTTAACCTTAACTGAATTCCCATATGCTCTTAAAAACTTTTTTAAAAATTTGATGTGAAATGCGAATCCCGATCTGACACGATCGATACCGGTACACCATGCCTTGACAAAATTTTCTTAACATATAGTTTGGTTAACTGATCCAAGTTGAATCTGATCTTAATAAGTAATAAATGCGTTGATTTCATTAGTCGATCCATTATAACCCATATTACGTCATATCTTTCTGCGTAGCTAGAAGGCCTACCACGAAATCCATCATGATTTTAATGCCCCAAAATTCCCGTACTTCCTATAACGGACTTTGTACATTAAACTTTCATACCATTTACTAACTTAACCAATGATCCCATAATCATATTAGTTGTACTAGTATATTAAAGATGATTCATTTTAAATTATTCTTTTACTTCATCCCTGGATCTTACTTGATCTCGATCCCATCATTTCTATAAGTATCAACTTGTAGTTCATCCATAAACACGGATAACAATAAATGCTAAATCGTTAAGTTTATAAATTTTTACCTTATTCATAAACCTCATCTAATTGAAATTCAGAGTATTAACAATAACATGAACAATCCGTATTATCAATACACACATTCAATCCAACAGTTTCATAAACAAAGTTATCATTTTAATTTTCAAAGATCTTTCATCATTTTATACTAAGTCCTTGTAATCGATGTAAGGGAATTAATATTTACTTATACTATTTTAACTTTAAGATTTAGATATTTTATAACTTTACATATCCAAGATTCACAGTATTAATAATAGGATGGTCCTTGGAACAGAAGAACCTTTTGATAAATGTTTGCATCTTTATCCATGACAAGATTTTTTTTCTTATAGAACGTCTCGTATCATTTAATACCCTCACTTAGATATATATCATTATAGAGCTATCTTTTCATATCGATATTCTGCATCTATCTGAAGTTCACAATATTATTAACACACTTTTACTAGGAACATAGAAACCTTACGATGAATTTGATTTCTTAATCAGTGCTAAATCTCTGGTCTTACAACACTCACAATGTTAATCAATATCCTCATTGAGATATATAGTTCTTATCAATACTATATTAATATTCAACAATTATAAGTCTTATAAAAGTAAAGATATAACAAGGGAATATGATGAAACATGATAGTATTAATATAATATTCGGTTACATAATTTATTTGTTCGTATTACAAAAGTCATTAAGACTTAATTTATAAACCAAAATAATTAAATATGCGGTTCCTAATCTAACTTCACTTCTTTATGATCATGTTCTTCTTAACGTTCTTCATAACTGCAAATAGAAGTTTATTCACAAGAATGAGCATGACGACTCAGCAAGTCTAACAAATAACACATACACAGTTTATGATTTTATATAAACTTTATCATGCTTTAATGTATCATATCTTTTAGTTAATGATCATATTAATTCATGCTCAACAATGGTACATAATCATATGTAGCATCACATATTAATTAACATTTAACATTTAATCAACATATCCTATTTAATATCATATAAGACTCCCATATATGTACTTTCACATATCATCTTCATATGACAACTATCACATAACAAATAAGGGATAGTAGACTTGCCTTGGTGTTTAGTATAATAAACACTAAGCATAAACTTGTTAAAATAACTCTACACAATCATACAGGGGATAAACGGTTAGATTCATCATATTATATAATTTCATATGTCATATAATATCTTAACTTAACTACTTCCATAGGTGCTTTAAGCTTCGTAACATCCTAGCTCAAAATCACACTTTTAAGCCATTAAATTCGAATGCCTCTAAGAAATTTTCAGCATAAGCCTTTTTTTATACTAAAATAGACATAACTTTCTCATAACAACTTATTTTTGCATGATTCTCGAGTCTAAATTCATTATAATTTCATGATCAACAACTTGCTTTTAGGTTACTAAGGCAAATTTCAAAAGTAAATTTTTGAAAATCAGTGAACAAAGTCATAATGCATACTAGTTTATACTTTCTTTGATCCACTTGGTAAAACATGATACCACAAGCATTAAAAAGCTATTTCATCATGTTCTAAAACTAAATAACCTTCAATAACATAAAAATAATAAAATCATAAACTTATATATGATTTCATGACTTTACTCAAGAACACGAAGAGCTAAATTTCATCGTTCATTTACTATAACTTGATATCACTAGCGTATCAGGCTAGGACATCATGTTTTAGGACTCCATAACACTAAATTATAAAATCATAAACCTACTTATGTAGAAATTTATGCATTTTGCTCAAGAACATACGAAGAACGAAAAAATGTACATGGTAATGACTTATGTTCTTGAGCTTTTGATTTTCATAATTGAAATAATTTGGGCATTATAATGGCTTATATAAGTGATTTATGACACTTTAAACTTGAAATAATATAAACTTAACTTATATAAAGATTTGCTCAAGAACATACGAAGAAACACGGAGAACGAATAATCGTACATAGTAACGACTTGTGTTTTTGAGTTTTTCTATTATACTATGACAGAAAATCGAACATGACAACAACTTGCTCAGGAACATATGAAGCAACACTAAGAACAAAAAATTGTATATCGTAACGACTTATGTTTTCAAGCTTTTTGACTATAAGATGAAAGAAAATAGAACATAACAACGACTAGGGATTTTATCTCTTATAGTTGTAAGATTTAACTATTTCTTTGCAACTTGAGATTACTTTAACTCTCAAGAACTCTCAGCTTATAACTAGAGAGTATTTTTGCTCTTGAATAGCTATTGAAATGGTAGGAAATAATGAATGGTGAAGCTGTTATTTATAGGCTAAAAAAAGTGGTTAATTCCACTTTTGTACCTTGATCAATTGCACTTAAGTCTCTCAAAATATCTAAAAGTCATCATTACTTTTTAAAATATCTAGCCTACCGAATGAATAGTAACTATTTTCGGATAAAATTTTATTGGTCAAAATATATTTATTCTCCGTATAAATCTCATATAATCTTCCGTATTATTCTTCGTATGATTTTCGTATTTATACCTTACATTTACACTTGTATTATTCTTCCGTATTAATTGACCTTTATTGATTAAAAGTCTGACATTACTGAGTTTTATTCCGTATAAATACTATTCTGTGAAGTGAAAAGTTCAAAAGAGTTTGCACATTTTTTGGTGAATAGTATTTTTGACGACTATTTCTCAAAAAAAATTTAGACTATAAAAAAGTCAAAAAAATATTCATTTTGTCTTATCCCTGTTTCGTCTTATTTCTATTTTATTTTATTTCCTTGCACATTTTTCGAGAAAAACTTTTATTAATTATTACGTATTTGTTTTCCATACAAACACTATATCTTTAAACGAAACGTTTAAAAATGAAAAGTGTTCTTGTATGAATAGTATTTTTCGTCTTATTCTTGGGAAAAATATTAGTTGCTCCCTGGTATATTTATTCCCCATATAAATGTTATGTCGTGAAATATAAAAAGTCAAAACGTCAAAAAGACGAAAAACGTTTTCACGTGAATAGAGTTTTTTCGTCTTTTCCTCAATTTTTTTTATTGATTTTCTAACATCTATACCTCATATGAACACTATTTCGTGAAATGTGATATGTCAAAATGGCTTAAGACGATTGACGATTTTGCTAGATTATAACCCTTAGGGTTTAGGTTTTAACCTTAAATTTACTTCTGAATTTTAATAAGTGTCAAGATTAACTACTTGAATTAAAATACAAAATCCTACACATAAAAATATCATATAACACATTACGAATATAATTCAGTCTTTATATAACAGATATTTTAGGTTAAAAGTTTAACCTACATTCATATAAGATCATATCTACAAGTCGTTTTTAGGTTTTAACATAACTTAATGGATACCCGAACGATCGTTCTTAGGTATTAGTTTAAGTCATAACTAGGTTTTAAATAACAACCTTTATATATAATCGTTTAAGATAATATTTATCTAGTTTTGAAATATTTAGGATATTACATTCAACCCAACGTACAAGAATTTCGTACTTAAAATTTGAATATATTAACTTTAGTAATTTAATTCATATTTATAAGTTTTATAAATATTCAAGATATTACATTCACTATTCTTTATAAGAATTTCGTCCTCGAAATTACTATTATCTCCAACTTAGTCCTCAATATGAATTTTCTTAATTAATCTTTTATCAAAATTGTAATACTTAAATTAGGTATAAAAAAATGTTTAATCTAAACGTTTTCTTATACTAGGTTTTATACCTTTTAACATACACTATTTTTTCATTCTTATTCTTTCTTTAATCAGGATTTCTTCTAATTTACTGAAAGGTCAATCAAGACTTTGAACTTTTTCATATTCTATGGATGCTATATGACCCATAAATGTTTAACAGTCATTAGGACTGAAAACACTCTTTTGTGTAATATTTAATTAAAACTGAGAACACGCTCCATGTTTAGCAATCACAAAGACTGAAAACACTAATAATAGTGCTTCAGATGATCAGCATTTAATACCACATGTCTTGAAAGACATTTAGAATAGCTGTATTCGTCAGATTACTGATACGTCAAACTTTATAACAGGGTTATCTACTGAAACAATTGGCATTGACTCATTTTCAAAACTTTTGAAAATCGATTTTATGACTATATACCGCACCTTGTAAAGTGCGTTGATGACTCATCATGGATCATCTCCAAACCAGGTTCCATGGTGCGTTTAATGAAAAATTCATTTTTATTTTTTAATTTAATATTGTCTAGCTTGAAAAATTAGCATAGACATATGAATAACATAGCTCAAAAATTTTCATTGTAAAATCAATTTTTATGATTTTATCATATCCACATCAGGTAACAGTACATTGATAACCTACGATCATAGCCACACCGTTTTACTGTGTGTTCATGATAAAATTCATTCGATTTAACTCTACCTAGCTTAACAAATTAGCATAGACATAGCTAAAAAAAAATTTCAGTTCAGTTAGTGAACAATTCTTTTCAAAGGCACCCAAGTGCGAATGTACGTATGAAGATCTAGCATAACTAGAAGATTTTGGAATACCCTTAATCCTCTATCTTTTATACTATTCTCTAACTATAACACACATTTTGTAAGTATATAGTAATATAGTAAACTGGTTGGTTGTTTAAACTACAAGAACAAATATATCAATTCTACTTCTTATCAACACGGGGATGAAAAAGTCGTCAGTATGTTATCGAGTACCCCATTGTAGAACAGTGATCATGCAAATTCGTAGCAACATCTCATACATCGGTTCGACTGACATATCATAGTCCAAGCCCATAACATGGGTTTTTTTTTCACTCAGTAAGTAATATACTGTTAGTTCCCAATGACACGATAGAAATCTAGAAGGGGGGGGGGGGGGTTGAATAGATTCTTTTAAAAATTTCTTCTATTTGAAAAGATCTCACTTAATTAATTCTTAAACAGAAGTTTAACACAGCGGAATATGATTTAGTTATTCTTTTCTAGAAATGTTGGAGTAATAATTTAACAAACAATTATATGACAGATATAACAAAAGAAAGACAGAATGAGAGAGACTCTGGGTTTTAAGTGGTTCAGAGCACACAATACTCCTATTCCACTGTTCTGCTCTTCCAGCAGCAAATCCACTAAGGATACTTTTACAATATCTGAATCACAAAGATTCCTTCAAGACCCGCAGTCTTGGAATTTTAGTTCACAAAGAACTTTACAAGTCTAACAGACTTTCTTACACTAGTTCACAAAGAACTCTACAAGTCTAACAGACTTGCTTACACCAGTTCACAAAGAACTCTTCTGGATTGATGTATATTTGGATGTGCTACTAAGTTGCTTATTAGCTTGAGTGTTTGAAGGGCTTAGTAGCAATGCAAGCTTTCTTATCAGTTCAATCTTTTTCACTTCTTGCGTTTTTCTTTTTGTGCAGTGCTTCTTTTTTCTTTTGCTGATCTTAGTATTTAAGAAGTTAGGGCTTCAGATTTCTTCCTGTTGGATCATCTGCTTGAACTTGTATTTCTTTCCGTTACCTCACAGAGGAGAGCTGCTGTATATTAAATTAATATAGCTTATTAAAGCTCTGATGAGATTTTATTTGATCTGACCTGTTAGTCCATGGAAGGTTGTTTCCTTTTTCCTTTGGGACAGATATGTCAGTCGTAGGTTCCCACCAACTTTTATAGAGTCGTTTGGTCCTTCCAAACTATAGGACTAATAGGACACAGTCCTCTGACTTTTCTGCCTTGAAAGTCTTATTTCTGTTCCATAGTGCGCTTGGGTCAGACTCCTGACTTTTCTGACTTGATCGATTTGCAGAGGCTTCCTTTTTGGTTACTTTAATGAAGATTGAATGCTTGAATAGAATAGCTCCTGATCTAAGAATCGTGATGTCTCTTGCCTTTTTGCTCAACGACCTTATGTGATCAACTCTACGAATATCCTTGCTGACGTGATTGATCTGTAAAGGATCATCTCTGACTGATCATCGTAGAGTTTACTCAACTGTTAGACTGTTGATCGTATAGTTCAATTTAAGGTTTCTCGTAAATAACATAGTCTGTTTGGTCGTAGAGTCTTCTGGACCACAATCGTAGAGTCAATTCTACGATTGGTTGCCTTGATCGTAGAGTCTTCTGAATCACAATCGTAGAGTTCATTCTACGATTGGTTGCCTTGATCGTAGAGTCTGTTCAAATCGTAGAGTTTCCTTGACACAAATCGTAGAGTTCTTTCTACAATTTTATTACACCAACAGATCAACCTAACAGTTTTGATCTATCTAAGTCTTAGTACAACACAAAAGACTTTTATACAATTAACAAGAGATCAACCTAACAGTTTTGATCTTATCTAATACAGCCCTTGTACATCATTTCTTATCATCAAATTTAATCATTCAATGTTCAACAATACAAAAATCTCTAAAACTATGGATTTGACGTAGCAACTAATAACTAATCAGTATACATATGAGAGAAGAATTAACTTTTCATAATATATACAAAGGAATAGTTTGACACAAGATTTTAATTTACTTATTAATATAGTGAATTGAGCGTTTCCTCCACCCAAGAACTAATGAATCAGTTCCCCGTCTCATTAACACTATTCTTAAATGATCTCATTCGGTGTACAACCCAATTTGAAAACATTGACAATGAATCATTTATACCAACAGTGTAGTTAGATCAGTTCTCCAACGCATATTAAACTCTTACCCATACAAGAGAGTCGTTATACTCAATTTTGCTAACATGAGTTTTCAGTTGAAATCCATACTTATTTATAACCATGAATTTTCTTTAATTTATTTCTTTATCATTTACATTTTTTTTTATGAGTTTACTTCTTTACTTTGTCAGATTGTGTGTAATAGTACTACATATAATATCAAACACATAAATTCAATCACATAGCACATAGATTATTTATCTACTTCGATTATCCATTTCCAGCAATTCTCATAAAAAGTTTAGCTTTATTTAGTATACTTCTTTCACATAATATTTTATACAATAAGTTTTAGTAAGATTTTTGCATATCTTTTAATTATCTACGGACTCTTCACAAGTCCATTTATTCTTAATCTATCAGATTATATCCTTAGATACTCGTTACCTTAGAGCTAAAATCCATGGCTCTGATACCAACTGTAACACCCCAAAATCTCCGTACTTCCTACAACGGACTTTGCGTGTTAAACATTCATAGCATCTATCAATTTAACCAATAGTCCCATAATCATATTTGTTGTACTAGTCTATTACACACAATTCATTTAAAATTGTTCTATTACTTTGTCCCTGTATCTTACTTGATCTCGATCTCATCATTTTTACAAGTATCAATTTGTAGTTCATCCGTAAACGCAGGTAATAAAAAATGCTAAATCGTTAAGTTTATAAATTTTTACCTTATTCATAAATCTTATCTAATTGAAATTCAAAGTATTAACAATAATATGAACAGTCCATATTATCAATACACTTATTCAATCCAACAGTTTTATAAACAAAGTTCTTATCTTAATTTCCAAAGATCTTTTATCATTTCATACTAAGTCCTTGTAATCGATGCAATGGACTTAATATTTACTTCAACATTTTAATCTTAAGATTTAAATATTTTATAACTTTACATATCAAAGATTCATGGTATTAATATTAGGATGATTTGCATCTTTATCTGTGATAAGATTTCGAAGACGAAATTCTTGTAATTTTGAGGCGTTCTGTAAGAAATGGAATTGTTGAGTTTTTCCTAAAGTTCATGATTTTATTAAGTCATGATCTTTGATAGTTCTAGTTAATTTTGATATCTAGAACTTCAAAATCCCATGAACATTTTTCTAAAAGAACAAATGTTCTTCAAATATAATATAAATTTTATAAAGACAAATTTATATAGTTTTTAATTTCTATAAATATTTTAAAATTTAAAATTATATTATATATATAATTTAAATGTATATGAAGGATATTGATCAATCTCATAAGTCATGGTTATCCAAATCTTCAATTGTCATGATCTTTTTCAAATTTGAATTCATAAAAAAAACAAAATTGTTTTGATTTTGGCCATGTTGCAAGGGAAAACGACATCTTTTTCTCTGGTCGCAACTCCTACCTGTGGTCAGGCCAAAACCAAAAACAACGTAGTTTGCCTGACCGCTACTAGCTAGGACTAGCGGCTAAGCAAAAAAAAATATAAAAAATCTCCCTGATCGCTAATAGGACTAGCTGTCAGGTCCCCTCCTAGCCATTAGATTCAATGAATGGTGAGAAATGAGCTAAAATATTGCTCTTGACTAACGCGAGCTGTGATCATATAAATATATATACTTCAAAATTTAAAAAAAGGGGGCCAACCATCAAACCTAGCAAAACCCAAATATAAACTTAAAAATAAAAAATGGGACCAACCAAAAAACCTAGCAAAATGGAAAATAGCGTACAGTGTGACCACTAGATAGTTTATCCTATAGGTTCAGTCCAGTTAAAATTACCTAAGTTTTACTTTAACTTGTGAGATATCTAAAAAAATATTTAAAACTTAATTAGTTAAAAAATATCTTAAAATATTATTTCCTCCGTCTCAGATTATTGACTTTTGTGATCAAATTGATCTTTTTTCAAATTAATAGATCTTATTATTTTTATAAATATATACAAAAAGCCTATAAACATTGTATACTACATACAATTTAGTATTAATCTTAGTGTTTGTCTTTTTGAAAATATAAATATATATGTTTAATTATTAATTATAAAAACGGTTAATTTAATCACAACAATCAATGAAAGACTTTTATCTTAAAACAAATGGAATAATATTTTTAAATTTATGTCATTAATTAAGTAAAAACTACATAGTTTTAGCCGAATCTATAAATAAACTACCTAGTGTGTCTAGATGTTATTTTCCCTTTACAAGTTGCCCAATTTTACAATTCAGACGACCTTTTATTGTCTTACTGAGTTTTAAAATGGATTAAATAAAAGAAATAAACGAAAAATACAAATATTATGTCTAATTCTATTGTTACTGAGTTTTTTAATAAATATATTAAAAAAATGTACGAAAAACTTGATTAGTTGTCTTTTCAAAATTTTCATTCAAAAATGAAAGGATTTAGACAAAAAAATTAATTAACATAAACAAATATTTTATAATCACTATTATACTCTTTATATATAAATATAACAAAACTAATAAAAGGATAAAATAATATTTTAAATGTGTTTCGTTCGTTTCTTTTTCATTAAAAACTCAAAAACATTGTGCGAGTGTTCAGTAGGAGAGGGATCCAACGCCTCGCTCATAGGCTCCTAAGTTTTCATAGGAAGCCCAAACTTGATTCAATGCCTCACGCAAATTTACTTTATTATTGGACCAAAAATTATGGACCATATAAATGTAAATATCGGGGGTCTTTTTCAAAAAAAAAAAGAGTTAAGTATTGGGAATGATATGCTAGACCATCGCCAACAAGGACTTGTATGATTGTCTCAGCTTAAAACTAGAGTTTGTTAATTCACAAGGGTGGTCCATCTGCCTTACGTACTAGACAGTTGCTATAGTAGCAGTGTTCATAATTAAAAGGTCCCAAAATTCATTAGCTACAAATTCTCACACCTACTCCATGATGTATTCGTCGGTGGTAATAACAAATTTTGTTAGTCTATTTCTCATAATTATTTATGTCGATGACGAAAATATTTTTTTGCTCGAACAAATGCAGAGATGATTATGTTTAAACAGATGTAGGGATGACGAGAGGTTTCAATACGCTATATTCAATCCGTGCGCCCAAACCCCCCAAACCAACAAAACATACACAAACACGCACGGTATGTAATGAATAATGTGGCATGCATGGCTCCTCACACGCCATCCACCAAAGGCCATCAGTATATTGGATGGATATTGCAAATGGCATGTAGGGAGCCAGGCATATACAAATCGTTTTTCACATTAATGCATGTTAAAAAATTGCAGTAGATCACCAATTCATCATATGGGCGGTGTTGGTGTTGCCTGCAGCAGGAAGCATTTCAGCTACGAAGTAAAACAAAGACAAATTATACAGTAAACCAAGTGGAATTTGGAGCAGTATATATATGGACTTGGTGTGGGGGGGGGGGGGGGGGGGGGGGGGGGGTGGTGTGGTTTAAGGAACTAAAACTACTCATATGCTGATGTCTTTCTAGATAGACGCCCCACCACCCATCTTTTTGGCTCACCTTTTTTTTTGGGAAAACAACCAACAAACTTTTGAGGTGCAACTGGTATAAAACCAAAAATGCGGATGACTCACTTCACCTGAAACACAACCTCCTTTTTCTACTGTTTTGTGGCTAAACTTAGACAGGGACGTAGAGTTCTCTTGTTGGGTTTCAGAAGAGTAGCAAGAAAGATAGGAAAATGAAACAAATACATATCACAACAATGCCACCATGAGAGAGAGAGTCAATTTCTGTCCTATATCCGATATTCGTTTTCCTATCTGTTTATGGATATCTTAAAATTAAACATGGATATCCGTTTAATTTCGAATACAAATAATATTCATTTTTTTTAATACAGATGCAAACGGATATGAATTTTCGACAGCCCTATATAAATGAATGGGATTATTAAGGGTACCAAAAAAAAACCTTTTGGTTGAAAACCCATTCTAACCAATCAAATACTTTCGAGGACCCCACTTCCAAGATATTTGGAAAACTTGCATATGCAATTTCATATTAATTCATTTATTCTCTCTCTGTGTTTTATGGATATTCAGTATATTCCTTCTTCTGTTTACTATCATCTAAAGAACCACGGAAATCTGAAGAAAGCTCCATCATCATGGGAAAAATGTTACCAACAGAACATCACAAATTGCTGCAAGTTCAGGATGTATGATGTTACTCCCTTCTGTCAAAATCTTTCTCCACAAATTTAATGGATTATAATAATTAATGAAGTTTTTCTTACCTGCTGCAGCACCTTCATTAATGCTTATGCATACTGCCACCTACAAGGAGGACAAGGATCATCACCTAGCTTGAAATTTTCTGCAAAGAAAGAAATGCATAGTACAATTGAAAGAGGAGCCTCTCAAGGTTTCAAAGAAAAAGAGGACCATCGCTGGTGCAGTTGCTTTGATTATTAGCACCAGTATTGGTTCTGGGATTGTTGCTCTTCCCCAGAAAACTTCTCCTGCAGTAATCTCTCTTCTGAAAAATTATTTAGTGCTCCTGGGGCATTATCACGTGGTGCCCCCAGGCCAATCACTTGCTATCATTAGTGGACCCAGATATAAATGGCTCATTACACATGCTGAAATGGCAGCACGTGATTGACTTGAGGCATCACGTGGCAATGCCCCATGAGCACTGAATAACTTCTTCTCTCTTCCTCTTCCTTTTCCTTTTCCTCTCCCTCCCTTTGTTATGATCTTGCTTGGGGTGTGGGTCCCAGGTGGGCCCACTTGAGTTATGAGACTAAGAGTTTAAGAACTTGATTGAATGTGTTCAATCAATTGTAGGTAATTTGTATTGCTCAAAAAATAGCTAGGCGGTAGGAGTGATTAGTGGCTATGCATTTTCATAGGCAGTCTTATTTATTGATCTTTCTGTCGTAAATATATATAGGGGAATAATACATGCTATAAAAACTATTCTAATAAACGCATCTTACACCGTTGACATCTATGAGTCTAATTTAAAACCAACATTTTCCCAGCTACTACTAAGTGTAGCGGCCAGAAAAACAAATTTGTGCCAACCACCACTAAAAGTAGCAGCTGTGGGGAATTACTTTTTTACCCTCCAACCGCTGCTCCTAGTGGCGACAGGGAAAAATTTTTGGTGAAAAAAAAATAATCGGCAATTTTTTTTTCGACAGGATAAAAAATGACGTCGTTTAAGGCCTTGTGCTAAGCCGCTTGTAAGACCCCGAATTTTATGAAATATAAAATTTATTTTTCTTCATATATATTTTCATGAAACAGTAAGTGGTTGAATTGATAAAGTTAAAAGTTAAGGATGTTATGTGTAAATTATATTATGTCGGACAATATTATTTTGGTCGGGGAATATTCGTTCTGTCGGGGAATGTTCGTACGACGGCGCCGTACGAACCAATCATTGGTGGACCCCACAAAGGTGGACCCTACAAAGAATAATTGTCGGATATAGAAAATGACATAAATAATTTTTAAAATGGTCAATGGTACTATTACTTTTAATTGTTAAAATATCCGGTGGTAAAAGAATAGTAATATACGGTATTACAAGTAACATACGGTATTGCACAGTAGCACACGGTATTGCACAGTAGCACACGGCATTGCACAGTGTTTCGTATTATTAAACTGATAAAGTGGTTATCGTACAATATTTGACTTTATTGTCACATGCACAATAATTCATGTTATTAAATTGATAATTGTCACAGTAGCATATGCACAGTAATTCACATTATTGAATCAATAATTGTCATAACACAGTAACGTAATCTTTCTTTTGCATACTTTCTGCATTATTGTTATCTCTATTATGGTATTATTTAAACAGTTGTTTTTCATTAATTAATTAACTTGATATCTAACTACACTGAATTTATAACAATTAGTCATAATAATGAATAAGTGTGAATTATTGTTGAATAATTGAATTGATAAAGTTATTTGTTTATAATATAAAGTTAGGTGATATAAAATGAATGGTATAGATTAAAGATAATATAGAATTTAAAATGGATGGTGTAGATTAAAAGATAATCTTTAAATGAATGGTTTAGATTAAGGAAATCTTAAAAGATGAAATGAATGGTATAGATTAAAGATAATATAGAATTTGAAATGGATGATGTAGATTAAAAGATGATATTTAAATGAATGGTTTATCTTAAAAGATGAAATGAATGGTATGGATTAAACATTATCTTGAAATGAACGGTTTGGATTAAATTAGGAAATCTTGGTTATGATAAGATTTTTGGCTATAAATAGAGGCCTTAACTTAAGGATTTTTCATAAACTTCATTACTTGTTCTTTCTTTCTCTCTCTAAATACTTCTTGTGAAAGTTTTCTCTTAGTGTGCTTAAGTCATCTTGAGTATTTGTGAAGATTTATAAGTGTACGTGTACTGTTCAAGTTAATCAACCTCATTTAAATCAATATCCAGTCACGTGTTAAGGTAAAGGATTATCATTATTTGATTCTCGAAAATAATATCGTTTCTTTCTTACTCATAAGACGTGTCATTTATTTCCATGTATTAATTTATGGGAATAACCTTACGGCGGGGATTACCGCCTGTTGGTGAATAACCTTTCGTATTCATTCCTTATTAATCTCTGAGAATAACCTTACGGTGCGGATTATCGCCTGTTTGGTGAATGACTCTTCGTATTCAATTTTTATTAAATTGTGGGAATAACCTTACGGTGCGGATTATCGTCTGTTGGTGAATAACCTTTCGTATTCATTCCTTATTAATCTCTGAGAATAACCTGACTACGCGGATTACCGCATGTTTGGTGAATTACTCTTTGTATTCATTTCTTATTTGTCTCTTGTGGAAATAATTTGTTTACACGAATTATCACATGACACTTTTATTGCATATTCGTTTATAATATCATTTTCTTTCATATTCGTAAGTGATATTATTTTCCTTTATACTCATAAGGGATACCATCTTTTTCATCTTCCATTATTCAAACTTACTATGGTAAGGGATATTAATTTCCTTCACCTTTTGTTAATCAAACCTGCTACGGTAAGGGATATTATTTTCTTTCATACACCTAAATCGAAACTTATTATGGAACTATTGCTTCTATAATTCCTGAAAATATTATATGTTTCATAATAGTTGCACTTCATCATTTCAATTGAACCATCCTATTTACGTGAACCTTTCTATTGAACTGTAACCGTTATTCTGAACTGTGGATCTTGAATATCATTTTTAAATTTCACTCCACATCATGTTGACAATTTGGACATTATTTGAATCTGTACAAAGTAAACTTCTGATACTTATTGTTTATCCTGTTTCTTCGGTTCATCATTTATATCATTCTAATCATCCAAATTCAAGTTGTTGTGAATATCTGTGGCCGGGGGCACAGATGCGATATAATTTTTGAACAGATGATAGGTTAAAGGCGATATAATAGGTTAAAGACGATACATCTGTTCGGTGTCTTTTATGGCACGTGGTGAATGTTCTCTTTGGCCCGTAGTGCAAAGATGAACTGTTGTTTGGTATGATTGTGACCAAAGGCTGAATCTAGTATAATCATAACCGTTGGTATTATTTTGAATGTCTTTGGCCTGTAGTGCAAAGATGAACTGTTGATCTGCATGATTATGATCAGGAACTGTGAATTTGTATTATCTTGACTAATGGTATTTCAGATGATAAAAGTTGATGATATTTTTACTAAAAAGAGAAGCGAGTGGACACTATAGTCTGCATTATTCTTCTAATAGATTGCTCATTCCGCTGCTATTATTGATCTGAACATTGTTTAAGAATTTAACTGCAGTTTTTGATACAAACCTTGTAGTCTATTGTATCCTATCAAGAACTCAACTGTTGAAGGCTAACGATAATTTACTTGTCATTATCTTAGTCATGATATTCTTTACTGGGCTATTTGAGCTCGCCCTTTCTTTTGTTCCATTGTTTTTCAGAAAATGAGAGAGTAGCCGGGTCTAGCAAGGGAATGGAGTGACGGTCCGAGTGATAGCTATTGTAGTCTTCACATGTTGTATATAGTGTGACTATAATTATGAAGACTTAGTTGTGTATTATTATACACTGTATTGTTGAACGTTATTCTATCTTGTAATAATTTTGTTGTAGTCTTTTGACGACTCAAGTTTGGGCTGTATGAGCCTAGATTTGGGGGCGTCACACCGCTACTCTTAGTAGGGGCTAGAGACTAGACAAAACACGGTCACTTTGTTTAACGCCTAGCTGCTACTCTTAGTTGTGGCTAGTAACAAACTATACAACGTCGTCGTTTAGTTAGTCACCACTAATAGAGCAAACCTAAATACCAAAATATGCAGAATCGTTTGCTAAAGTTTGCTACTGTCGTCGCTACTTAAGCAAAGAAGAAAGAGAATCTTTCAAATTTGGGTTTGTCTTGCACATCATCATCATTTTCGTTATACAATATAAAATCAACGTGCAAGAAAGAATCCATAGACTGATTTTTTTATTTTTATTTTTTTATCTCTGGATGGTTTTTTATTGAAATTCTTAAAAACTTTTTTTTTTGAAAAAAAATGTACAAATTTAATACAAAAAAACATTAAATAATTTGTTGCTATAATATACATAATGGTTGTGTATGGTGTTGACTAGAAAATATTTATTTGTATTTATTTTGTTTATTCTAGGTCAAATATGGATAATTGAAATCCTGCGCCAGTTGATAATAGTATACTTTATGATAAACAAAATCATGTGTCGGAGGTTATATGAGAGGGTAATGCTAGGGGTAAATTAATGTCAACCCAAATAACATTTCAGACATATGATCAATGAGTTGACTGATTATCACACAAACCAATAAAAGTATTGTGCCAGCGTTAGTTAAAAAATGGTGACCATAGACAAACACATTTCATTTAAACTATGGAGAAATGACTATAACATTGGACGATGTTCATTTCAGATTTGGGTTGCTAGTGTTGGGAGAACCATTAACTTGTCCTCTTTTTGATAGGTTGTTGACATATTTTAAGGAATGTTTGGGGGTAGTTGGTGTTGCTGAATATTAGACAGTAAGAAAAAGAACTGGTATTTCCTTAGTTTGGCTGCAGGAAAATTTTTCTAGATGCCCTAAAATGCAACTAAGGATGAGGTTGGGCGACACACAAAGGCATATATCCTTTGGTTGTGTGGAGCTATATTATTTTCAACGAGGTCAAAGAATATTGTACAAGGGATTATATGCAGCCATTAGGAGAGGCAGTAATTGCATAAATAGTTGTTACATTGCTAAAAATTTGGGCATACGAGCGGCTAGTGGTTGGAAGGCCAAATCCTAAAGAATATTTTGATTTTTGGTTACCTAGGGCAAAGGTCTGGGCATACTCTTCTACTGACCCATATCCCGGTAGATGATTGAATCCTCATCATCATCTATAATTCTACCACAAGGAGCTAGATAGGCAGCTTACATGGGAGGTAGTGTGGCGGCCTTACGGGAAATATGGCAATATTATGACAGAATATAATTTTGATGGAAGATTAGCAGGATCTGCTCATATCCTGTTAATTCACTTTAACATTGTGGAATATCAAATGTCGGACAGGGTCATGAGATAATATGGATATTTACAAGGCATGCCCTATCCAAATGAAGATCACACAGAGCTTAGAAAGGCTAAGGAGCACAAGTTTGATGTTGACAATAATATGATCTTGAGGTGACAGTATATTGCTCAATGGCACATTTATATGGACCATTTTTAGGGTCAAATCCCAGAGGCTTCAGAGAGAAAAATCATTAAAACATACACGAAGTGGTATAGCAGGATTACACATAGACCTATTCATAGGCCTCAACCCGAGGGAGATCCTGACACTTCATACAAGCCTCAGTCAGTTTCAGCTTGTAAATATGGTGAGCATTTTTAATTGAGTATGTCTTTTTGTATTAAATTATAGGTTGAGAATGCTAGTCCCTTTTTGACAAATGCTTCAAGTTCAACATGCCTCCTCAATATGTTCTGATGAAAGAGAGATGAGACCACCAATATGCTATATACGATGCTGATGTTAGGTGATGAGTGAGTTTTATACCTAGGAATTTGGTACTTTTGACTTAATAATTTGTGAGTTTTCATATCTTTTTATGCTTCGTTTTACTCTTTTTTTTTGTGTTTTTTCTTTAATTTTATAGGAAATGGGACTTCAATGACAAAATAGTAATTCTATGGCAAAGGGAGTGCAAATGTGCTTGGTGAGACTGCAGCTGCGCTGGAGCAGGATGAAAACAGTAGTCGAAGTTAGAAAATAAGAGCACAGCTGCGTTGGTCATGGAGCGCAGGTGCGCTGGGCAATTTGTGAAGTAGCACATGTTCGTTAGAAAGGGGCCCAACTGTGTTGTAGTTTGATTCAGTTTAATGTCAGAGTACTCTTGTGGGACCCAGACGTAATTTGACACTGATTTTAGAGTTCTATTTGCATGGAAACATTATTTTGGCTAAGGGATTGTATTTGGAATATAAATAGAAGACTTGAAGACTTAGAATGGGTTGAACGCTAGAAAGACAAAGCCAAGAAAAAGTGCATAATTAAGAGAAAGCAAGGAAAAATGCGAAGGAGATTTGTAGAGATTTGAAGTTTGAAGTGGAGAGTGGGATCAACTATTATAGTTTTTTTCTATTTTCTTCTTTGTCTTTAGTTTTTGTAGTCTTTGGGTTGAGCTTAATTATAACTTTGATGATGTTTTTCCGTAACGCTATGAACTAAATTTTTATTTAAGATTGCAATGGAACCTAGTGTATAATTTAAATTGTTCACTTCCTTTTTAATTTGTGTTAATTATTTATGGTTCATTTATCATATCTCATGCATAAATGTTTAATTGCCTGATCAACAATTACCGTGATAATATATATAAAATTGGGAGATGGAGTATAGGTTTAGATTTAGGTATGACAACATCTGTTCATAAAATCTGATAAAGGGTTTATATGATTAGTATATACGATATGAATATACCTATATATCTTTTACAACTATAAAGAGAATCTGAGCTTAGAATGTTGAGAATCCTAATTAACATATTTCATAGAGCAATATAGTGATTTAATTAATTAGGGTGTTCCTTGTTAATTCCGTTGCCCTGGGGTTATATTTAGGAAGATTTGTTTATATGTCGATCGGAAGAAGCGTATAAATATTATAAACAATTCTCGGTTAGCGATCCAATTTAATTAATCAATTAAAAAGGGAGTTAAGTGGTTTAAATGAAACACTAGGGGAAGATGTAATCTTAAGATATTAACTATGCATTTATTTTGTGGTTAGTTATTTCAGTAGTTAATTTTAATTTGTTTTAATTTCTTCCTTGCAATTTTTAACCATCAGTTTAAATAGGATTAATTTGGTTAGATATTAGTAATTAATAATTATTAATCTATTTTTTTGTGAGAACGATACCTTGTTTGCTGAATATTACAATCGATCGCGTATACTTGCGTGTTAAAGTTCTAGTAAGAAATAAGGCAACATAAAAGGGCATAAGGAGTCTCATATGGGGGAGGACTTAGATGAACCTTTTTCACCAGGCTCGATCGACGTATATATCCTTAGCACCCAAGCTAGTGTATTGCAACCATCATTCAAGGGTGTATCGAATTTCATTGAGTTAGATGATGAATCTGTTAAAGTGGTTGAAGTAGCTGAGGCCAAGGCCTCATATTTAGATAAGGGCTCTCCAACCAAGTTACTGCAAGACTACAAAGTGCAATGGATAAATAAAATATGTTCAACATATCTCCAGTGAATTATGATCTTTTTGTTATATTGGGAAGCTGTCGCAAGCAACCAAAAATAAAATCTTACTTTTAAAAAAAATATTAATGTAGTAGTGAAAGTAAGAGTCGAACCCACAGAGAGTGAATTATTTTAATAAATCTAATGTTTTCAAAAATATCTAATTAAATGGGGGGTTTGGAATTAATTATTAACTAATTAAAATTCAAATAAACAAATAAAACTAAATAATAAATAATAAATATGAGAAAAAATCAATTAAAACAAACTTCAGTTCCTTAGTTCAGTATCCCATTCTTTTAATCAACAAATTAATCAAGTTATTATTATCTCTTCCTTCAATTGAAATTAATAATCCTAGATAACTGACAATCGTCAAGCTACCCGAAATCCTCCTTAAATTATAAATCTAATGCAGCAATCGCTCACAAAAGAATCTAACTATCATACAACCTAGAACTATCAGTCTAGATTTAATATAACAGTTGCATTAAAAATTAGAGAATTAGATTATTCCAAGCAACAATCTCAACATCGCGGACCATTTAACTTGCCATCTTGATAATCATAATAATATTCAAAAGTTTGTCCACAATCAAATATTATTAATTGCTACTTATGATCAGATAAAATATCGTTTACTTAATATCAAATCTTAATCTAGCATATGATAAATTATTGATTAACCTAACAGGCCATTATCAAATTAATCAAGCAAATATCATAAAACAATTAAAACAGACCATCAAGAATAAATCTCATGCATGAAGGAATAAATAATAAAACTCAATTAAAACATTAATTAAAAATAAGGTTCAACATCCCTTTGGAACTGAAAATAAAAACTTAGCCTGACATTCTTCAAAATAATCTTCACTAGTTGAAAAGCTCTCTTCAAGAAAGTAGAAGAAAGAACTCCTAAAAGCTTACAATGAATACTTAGAGAGCTTGACCCTCTATTTATAGGCCTCTAACTTGTCCAAACCCTAATAGGATTTACAATTAAAAATAAAAGAAAAAGAAAAATAATTATTATCCTAACCCTAGTTGGAATTAAAATTCAATTTGGAGTCAAAAAGTAGCAAAAATCCCGAAAAATCCGTTTTCCGGCATTAATGCGTTGCCAAACAGCGCCTCCACGCGCCACAGTTGACCAGTCAACGCGCTTACCGCGTCCGGTGACGTCAGCGAAACGCCCGCGCATTGCGCGGTCTCCTGTATAATACGACGTCGTTTCCGTCTGCCTGCATCCGTGCATTGCGCGGCCACTGTTCACCGCCTCTACGCATGCCAAAACGGCGTCGTTTCAATTCCTCACTGATTCTATATCCAATGCGTGCATTGCGTGGAAAGCCGGAGGATTTATTTACGAAAATGCCACCGGTGCTGGTTAATTACGAAATCGCCATCAGACTTTTGCCAGATTTACAGATTTGCCCCCAAACTTTATTTTTCCTACAAAATAAATTATAAAAATAATATAAAAATACTAAAAATCCTAAAAACACATAATAATAAATAAAATTCTTAAAATAAATAAAAACACATAAATATAAAGAAATATAAAAATACCATAAAATTACCTAAATTAACATAAATTAACTAAAATCCTATAAAACCTGTTAAAACCAAAATAAGTTAAATAATTAAACATTTAAGCACACAATAAATATAAAAACTAAGTATTATGGCATAAAAATATCGTATAATTTAGTCCTATCATATATCTCATCCTTAGATGTCGTACACATTGCATCATGAAGATTTCAACAGTTTATGCCCTGTCAACTAGTTGTATGAACATGTCATGGATGCATACATTTCACTTCTTTGGGATAGAGAAGAGAATTATCGAAAAGCGAAGATTAGAAGGTGGGCCAGATTTGGTTTTATGCCTTCCTTCTTCATGCATTTGGGATTAAATTTTCTACCCATTAACGAGCATAATCAAGAACAGAATTTCTACAACATCTACGTTGAACCCTCTGTGGGCTCCCTTGCATGACTCTGACTATATTTTAATGCCTTAGTGTTTTCCAGGTAATCGACACTTTATTTTGTTAGTTCTTGCGATAAATAAATGGAAGATTTCTCTACTTGACACGCTCTATAATGGCACTCCTTATATTAAGTTTACCCAGATGTATATGGATTACATCGACGTAGCGATAAGTGTAATTTACTTAGTTTTAATATGTTTTATTTGAGTTGATATATATACCTCAATCTAACCCAACATATATTGTAGGCACAACTAATACCATTCACATTGCGTCTGAGATCATCCAATGGGCAAATGGCAAAAGAAAGCCCTGAGGTCCACATAGTGACGGAGCAATGATAACATAATTCATCAAAGAACAATTACATCAGATTAAATAAGAATCCCAACCATCTTTAGCTCCAAATTACAGTATTTTAGGATGTTTAGTTCTCTTTGACATTACAGGGAATACTTCCAAGTATAATATCAATTACCATATGCTGGGCATTTCTTTTGATTGAAGCGCTTCTACTAGTTGAAATCAATGTAGGATTGCTAAAAAGGAAGGAAAAAAAAAGCATAGAAGAGCATGAATTAGAGGTCATCTCCATTAGAACCATGGCTCAAGAAACATTTGGAGAGGGGTGGATCTTTAGCTACTGCTACCTATGTTTTCTTGGGTTACACTTCTATGATTGCCTGTAGTTCTAAGTATGGTGAGATCCTTTACCTTTTGATAAATCTCCTATGTTGTGTTTGGATTGAAGGAATGGAATGGAGGAAGGAATGAAATGATTTTAAGGTATTTTAAGTATATGTTTGATTGTTAGTGGGAGTGAGTGGTCTAATATGATGGTAAAATTATCATACATATTCATTCCATTGGAATGAATTTTATTCCACCACTTCTCATATGGAATAAAAATCAAAAGGATGGAATGATTTATTCCATCCACTAGAATAGTTTATTCTCCAAACTGATCATCTAATACACTATTTTTCATTATATTCCTTCTTTCATTCCATTCTCTCAATCCAAATGTAGCACTAGAGTCGATCTCAGGTTCCTTTTTCACTGCCCACTTCATTATTCTCATCATCGTTGGAGGAACTCAAACTACTGATCAAGTCAATCAATATCTCACTACTTCTATGATAGGTATTGTTTTATATATAACACGTTTTAATAGTTATATTTGTCAATGGCGATAGCATGCATATTATAATGGTCTTTTAATATGACAAGAATAATGTTCTAAAATATATGTTTACCCCCAAATAGGCACTAGGTCATCCACAGCTGTCTCAATTTGGTTGGGCTCATAGTTCCCTGTTAAGCGAAATTAGTCATTTATTGCATCAATTTATATAATGCTCGAAATGAATTTTCTTTTCCTTGCAAGCACTTCTTATTTTTTTTATAATTTTGCAAGTAAAATTTATGATTTCTACCTATACCGAACAAATAAAAGCACACGAGAAAATGCCTAAGTGCCATCTAGGCAGAATAGGCATTAGATGTCTTCCCACCGCCTAAGTCCACCTAGGAACTTTTATAATACTGAGCATAATGACACTAAAATGTACAAGAGGTGAAGAAACAGGTTTACTTGTGGTAATTGAGGTTGTAGTTATCGTGGTTGGAGGATGGTCAGGATTTGAGGGAAGGGACGACAGGACAAAAGTTCTAACTATATTCCGGTGATGATTTTTTCGCTGGTCTATCACGATTTAGCTCCCAGTGAGGATTATATATTCTTTGTCTCCTGATCTTAATTCGTTATATGATAATGACACTGGCTTAACTTTAAGTTATTTCCTATTCTTGAAGTTCTTTGTGCATATTTAAAAGGGGACCAAAGACGTATAAGGGCTTCAGTTTTGTTAGGCAGTGTTGTGCTGCCATTGTTAGCATTTCTTTTTTGGAACGTGATAGCTCTTGGCAGCTCAGCTCAGGCTGAACAATTTATTGATCTTGTGGAATTGCTTATGCAGTAATTTATTCTTGAAAATTACTCCAAATCGACTATATTTTCCAAACATCCTAATTTTATCTCATACTAAAATTATGTCAATAAATTCACCCTCAAAACAAATTATCAAAGTGGTGTTTTCCATTTACATCATCTCATGTTGTTATTATTTTGTTTGTTTGAAAGTTCAAAAGAAATATTGTTTGCCTAGAAGCTGCTAATTTTGAACATAACTTATTTCAAATAGAGGTTATTTCAAACTCAACTTATTTAACTAATAAAGCAGCGTTTGGGCCACAAATATGGCACAACGAGTTTGGTGCATTTGGATGTCCAAGGCTCCAAGCGCATCAAATGCTACCACTATAAAAGTTGTAAACACTAGTAACCAAAAAAACTCTTAGCCTAAGTTCTTTATTTCTCAACTCAAACACAAAGTTCTAATAGTAACTCAGATAATTGCACAAGTTTAGCAGGAACCAAGCAAACTATTCGGGATAACTAACTGGTTGGGGAGAAACAAAGTAAACGTCACAGCAACAACCTTGGTCGTTGCTCCAACTCTGCTTGTTTGAACAACAATTTCATATGCACTCTCCGCTAGCACATAAATTGCAGTAAGTTCTTTGTGCGCACATTTTCTTCTATTGCTTACCTTTTAAGGAAATAAAAGAGGTGCGCGAATCTATTAAGGGCCATTTTGTTGGATGGAATCGTTTTAGGATGGAATGGAATAATGGGTTGGAATTGGAATCAAATCATAATAGAATCTGAATCGAACACTTTATTCATGCATTTGGTACGTTACTTAAAAGTTATACCAAAATAGAATGTAATGACCAAAATATCCTTAACTAGCAAACTGAATATATATATATATATATATATATATATATATATATATATATATATATATATATATATATATTGTTAGTGCACTTAAGTTAAATGCATTTTATTTAATGATGACAAAAGATATGAAAAAACTATTAATATATATTTGTAATGAATAAGTAATTTTGTACAGTCCTTTTGAATGAGAATATGCTGTAATTTATTGTAAAAGAACTTAGTGACCAAACGTATTAGGTTGATCTAAATCATAGAAATAGAAATTGTAATAGATTAGACTAAAATCATAAAGCAAAAGGCCTATCCACTCGAAGATCGCAAATTAAGTTGAAGAAGTCTAGCAGAATCATCAAGCAAAATCGTAGAGCAGACTACAAGTTCACAAGACAAAGTTAATGATCAAAGAAGAATCATCAAGCTAAAAAAATTGTAAAGTCATATAAAGAAGATAAGTGGAATCATAGAACAAAATAAACAATCACTCCGAGATCACAGAAATCAAGATGAAAAACGTAGAGTGACAAGCAGAATAGAAAGAACCTCAAAGAAAGAAGAATCGTTGAGCAGATTGAATAGACACTTCAAGATCATATAAAGAAGAAAAATTCGCAGAATGACAAAGATCATTAAATAACATAGACCAAAAGAACTCAAAATGGATGGAAGAATTTTAAGATAGTGGAGCACAAAACTTGGTCATAACAGAGTTCAAAAAGAATCAAAAAAAGGGATAAAATTGTAAAGCTCAATAAGGATCGCCCAACAGAAAAGAATCGTAGAGTTTAATAAAGTAGTAAAGTTAAGAAACTCAAAATGGTAGAGTGACACTGATCGCAGAGTAAAGATAAGAAGCACAAGATCGTCGAACGACTCAAAGCTGAAGATTGTAAAGTAACTCAAAGCACAAGATTGTCAAACGACTCAAAACTAAAGATCGTAGAGTAACTCAAAAGAACAAGATCATCGAACGACTCAAAACTGGAGATCGTAGAGTAACCCAAAGCTCAAGATCATAGAGTAAAAGTCAAGAAACTTAAGATAGTTGAATGAAAGTCAAACAACTTAAGTTCATAGAGTGAAACATGATTATAGAACTACTTCATATCGTAGAGCTATGTTAGTACTATATCGCAGAGTTCAGATTATAGAGCTATAAAAATGCCATACCAACAGAGTTCAAATCGTAGAGTTACATAAGTGTTGCTTATATCACAGCAAAAAAACACTTAGGCGTAAATAGCTGACGTACAACAAATGATTGGAACACCTCTTTCAAATATTCACCTAAAGACAAAGGTATGTGTTGGTAAAAAGGATAAAAATTGATTTCAAAGCCTTATCCAAAAATGGCTATTTTAGTAGATGCAAATGATGCGTATCTACAATTGTAAAAAATAGAGGAAGACTGATTGATAGTTATAGCCAGTGGTCCAACCGATAAACCCGTAAATCAAAAAAAATCAAACGATGACAAGTGTCCTAAAAATAATGGAGCAATGGTAACTTTCAAATAGAAAGAATTCCAAAGATGCCTATTAAAGGATTACTACTCTAGACTTTAGGACTAACGATGTTTACCAATAATTTCAAGCGATTTCCAACAAGTTCTACCAACAAGGTTCAGAAAAAATCTATGCAGAAAAGTTTAAGTGCTCAAATTCTTTAGAGAAATCATTCAACTGCTAAGTCCTTTAGAGAGATATCCATAATGTCATTTAGCAACACCTCAAACATCAATAATCATCAACAGTCTCCAAATCTCAGTGATCATTAGAAAGACAAGTCTGGGTGACTTGCCTTGATTCTTAGTGAATTAAGTCTCTTTGTGAGTAATGGTCTTAGTGACAAGGAGAATACTTATTGCCTTAGAGATAAGGCCTTAGTGACCTTGAGAAGATTTAGTGTCTTCGAGAGAAAAGGTCTTAGTGTCTTGAAAAGACTAAGTGTATACTGTTTATGAGTGATTTAGTGTGTAGTCGGTACTGAGTGAACCATTGGTTTTTGTAACATCCTTAGTGGATCATCCCTACTCATCGGAGTGGAAAAAAGGACAAAAAGTATTTTAGGCTCCGAACCTCTTAAAAATCTGTCTCTCTTTATTGTTTTCATATTAACTACCATAACTGTTATAATTTCTTTATTTACTACAATATCTTTTTACAAGTTCACTTAATTCGAAAGTGAGAGTTTTCATTTAATCTTAGAAGGATTTTTCAAAATAACAAATTGTTTAAATATTTGGTAAACATTTTTTAATAAGATTTTTTTTAAAGAATCTATTCAACCCTCCCTTCTAGATTCTTTTGGTGCCTTTGAGAAATGACAGTTGGTATCAAAGCTAAGACACATAATAAAGCCAGTTCTAAAATTGGTGATGGGGGAAGGCCACGTATGTGCACTAAAGATAAATTTGTTAATTGGAAAGTTTGAGTGCAGGCTTACATGGATGCTATTGATGATGAGTTATTTAAGTCAGTATTAAATGGTCATTACATTATTACGAAGCTGGTTCCATCCTCTGAAGATCGAAAGTGGTTGCTTAATTAAGATTAGAATGGACTGACACTAAGAAGAAACTTGTTTCTCTAAATAGGCGAGCTAAGAACATCTTGTTTATGGCTTTAAAAGATGAATTATTCGAAAATGTGGTCAACTGTAGAACTGCCAAGGAAATCTAGGAAGCTT
This sequence comes from Hedera helix, assembly GCA_947179155.2. Taxonomy (NCBI): domain Eukaryota; kingdom Viridiplantae; phylum Streptophyta; class Magnoliopsida; order Apiales; family Araliaceae; genus Hedera; species Hedera helix. Next base: position 32,003,769 of record OX359271.1, on the reverse strand, counting down.
TTCTAGTTATGTATGAAGGGACATAAGTAGTTCGAGAAAATAAGTAATCTCTCCTCACTCGACAATATGAGATATTTTTAGATATCTCTAGTTAAGACATCACTGTTACATGTGAGAGATTCAACATCCTTCTAAATTCTTTAAAGCTTTTGACAAGGTTTGTCCAAAGGAAGATGTCAACATAAAGTTCATGCGAGCTCTACCCAGCAAATAGGATTGCCAAGACCACTGTCATAAGAGAGTCAAAGAATCTTCATGAGATAACTCTGCAACAGTTATATGAAAATATGCTCATTTATGAGTTTAAGCTTAATTAGCGAGCTAAGATAATATCAATAAATGAAGCAAGAAGAAAGGATAAAGGTGTTGCTCTCAAGGCTACAGAAAGTCCATCCAAACTCTTTTTGGAAGATGAAGAAGATGAATCAAATGATGAAGATGAAGATATTGTTCTACATGTTAGAAGATTAAGAAAATTCATGAGAAAGGGCAAAAGAAACTTCTACAAACAGTTCTTTAACAACAACAATTACAACAGTAATAGGAAATACAACTTTAAAGATCTGTGCTACAACTGCAAGAAGCTAGGTCACTTTATTACTGATTGTAACAAGCCTTTGAGGGAGGATCTGAAAAGAGATAAGAAGAAAGATTTCAATAAGAAGGAAAAAAAGGCATATCTCAAGATGCTCCACAAGAAATATAAAGGAATGATTGTTGAAGAATCATGTAGTGCAATAGAAAGTAACTTTGATTCAGAGTCAAGCGAGGATGAAAGACCTCTCAAAGTAAATGTATGCCGAATGGCAATGGAAACACAAGCTAAGGACAACACCACTTGTAGGGAATTAAGCCAAAAATTCCCGAACCTGTAAGAAACAAGATGGAAGAAAAAACAAAACGCCAAAGAAAAAATTAATCACACGCACAAGACAATATTTACGTGGTTCGGCAATTTGCCTGCTCCACGGAGTTACAGGGATTTTTCTATTATCAGAAAACATCCCATTAAAAATCCACGCATCATTTTTCGGGTCGGGTCATCAACCGAGTCGAAATATAACTAGACTCCACAAAAGCCCAACAAATCTCCCACTTGGAAACTAGTTCAATCATCAACATTAAACCGCAATCTTTCAAAAAACGATCCCCCATCCCTACAACTCATCCTCCCGTCCTCATGCTAGAAGACCAACTGAAGCCGCACACAGCTTCAACTTCTCAATAATGACACCCTTAGTCAACATGTCTGCCGGGTTCTTAGATCCATAAATCTTCTCAAGTATTACCAGTTTATCTTCAACAAGGTAACGAATAAAGTGGTATTTTATCTGAATATGCTTCGACTTTGAATGAAAAGCCGAATTTTTAGCAAGAAAAATTGCACTCTGACTGTCACTATGTAGAATGCCCATCTCTTGCTTCTTACCCAATTCATCTAAGAAGCCACGTAGCCAGATCATCTCCTTTCCAGCTTCAGTTGCTACAACATACTCAGCTTCTGTAGTAGAAAAAGTAATAATCTTTTGTAGAGTTGAAGCCCATGATATAGCTGTACCACCCAGAGTAAAAACAAACCCAGTAGTACTCTTTCTACTATCAACATCACCAGCAAAATCAGCATCTACATAACCCTGCAGTATCAAACTTGAACCTGTAAAGCAAAGACACATATCTGAAGAGCCCCTCAGATATCTCAGAATCCACTTGACTGCCTCCCAATGCTGCTTTCCAAGCTTACTCATGAATCTGCTCACAACTCCCACTGTATGTGCAATATCTGGCCTTGTACACACCATAGCATACATCAAGCTACCAATAGTTGAGGCATAAGGCACCTTGCTCATATGGTCCATTTCTTCTTCTGTCTTGGGTGATTGTTCTTTGCTTAGTTTGAAATAACTACTCAATGGTGTGCTCACTGGTTTAGCTTCATTCATATTGAACCGGCTGAGAACTTTCTTCACGTACTCTGACTGTGAAAGCTTCAATGTACCATTAGCTTCGTCTCTAATGATTCTCATACCAAGGATTTGCTTTGCAGCTCCCAAATCTTTCATTGCAAACTGTTTTGACAATTGCCCCTTTAGATTATTAATCTCCTCAATGCTAGACCCCACAATGAGCATATCATCCACATATAATAGTAAAATGATGTAAGAATTGCCAAAGAACTTAACATAGCAACAGTGATCAGCGTCACATCTCTTAAACCCAATTATATGCATAAAACTATCAAATTTCTTATACCATTGTCTGGGAGCTTGTTTTAAGCCATACAAGCTCTTTCTCAGTTTGCAAAATAGATTCTCTTATCCCTGAACAACGAACCCTTCTGGCTGAATCATGTAAATGTCTTCCTCTAAGTCACCGTGAAGGAATGTCGTTTTCACATCTAACTGTTCAAGATGTAAATTTTCAGCAGCCACTATTCCCAGTACCAATCTAATTGTTGACATCTTCACAACTGGAGAAAATATCACTGAGTAATCAATGCACTTCTTCTGTTGGAACCCTTTGACAACTAATCTAGCCTTGTAATGCTTGCTACCATCATGCTCATTCTTTATTCTGTATACCCACTTGTTGTGCAAAGCCTTCTTTCCTACTGGCAATTTAGTCAATTCCCACATCTGATTCCCCAACAAGGAATCCATCTCATCCTTCATGGCTAACTCCCACTTGCTTGAATTTTCATCCTGTAAGGCTTCATCATAACATTCTGGCTCACCATCATCAGTTAACAGAAAATAGTCTAAAGCGGGTGAATAACGCTATGGAGGTCTAATGGTCCTGAAAGATCTACGAACTTCAGTTACAGGTGTACTCTGATCTACCTGTGAATCTACATTCTCCTTATCTTCTTCACCCATTTTCTGAACAGTACTTTCAGTCAATTCATCTAAGTTGACAAACTCAGATTTATTTTGATTCATCTCTGTAAAGTCTGTCACTACAATTGACTTGTCCCTGTACATAATATGTTCATTAAATATCACATTTCTACTTCTGATGATTTTCCTGTTTTGTTCATCCCAAAACCTATAGCCAAATTTCTCATCACCATAGCCAATGAAAAAACATATTTTAGACTTTGCATCAAGTTTACTACGAGCATCAGAATCAATATGAACATAAGAGACGCAACCAAAAACTTTTAAATGTGAAAACTTTGTCTCTTTACCACTCCAAACCTCCTCAGGAAGTTTGAACTCCATGGGAACTGATGGTCCTCGATTTATTAGGTAAGTTGCAGTGCTAATAGCATCAGCCCAGAAAGTTTTTGGTAGTCTAGCATGCAACCTCAAACTCCTAGCACGCTCATTGAGAGTTTTGTTCATGCGCTCAGCCACACCATTCTGTTGTGGTGTCCCAGGAATAGTTTTCTCCATCCTAATTCCGTGTGCAGCACAATACTCACTAAACCCTCCATCAATGTACTCTCCTTCATTATCTGACCTCAAACATTTTACTTTCAAACCTGTTTCTGTCTCAACCATGACCTTCCACTTCTTAAAAGTTTTAAATACATCAGATTTATTTTTCAAAAAATAAACTCATACCCTTCTGCTTGAATCATCAATGAAAGTGATGTAATACCTTGAACCTCCAAGGGATGCAGCCGGAGAGGGCCCCCACAAATCAGTGTGTACTATCTCCAATTTTTTAGCCTTTGGTGTCCTACCAATTTTCAAGAAACTCATATTTTTCTGTTTTCCTAAGATGCAGCTTTCACACATATCAAAATCAACGGCCTTCAATTCTGGTAGTTTCCCTTTTGATAGTAGCATCTTCATCCCTTTCTCACTCATGTGACCAAGTCTGTTGTACCATAAGCTTGTATCAGTACTTACTTCAACAACTGCAATTTTGCCTCTTCGACTTGAAGTCATACATAGAGTACTAGTCTTTTTTTCATGAGCCAGTACTCTAGCTCCCTTTGTAACCTTCCAAGTACCACCAACAAATAGTATTGCATGCCCTTCATCATCAAGTTGCCCAACAGAAATCAGGTTCCTCCTCAGGTCAGGAATATGTCGAACCTTCTCCAGTAACCAAACAGATCCATTAGGTAACAGTATCCGGACGTCTCCCATACCCACAACATCCAAGGCTGCACCATCAGCCAAATACACCTTACCAAAATCACCTACAACATAATTCTGTATGATTTCTCGGTGTGGAGTGGTATGAAATGAGGCTCCTGAGTCCAAAACCCAATCATCAAGTGGACTGTCTACTGTAAGAAGTAGTGCATCCTGTATCTCTTCTATTACAGCATTAACATAATCATCTTCATTCTTCTTCTTAGGATTTTTACATTGCCTCTTAAAGTGACCTGGTTTCCCACAGTTCCAGCATTGAACTTGCTGGCCTGATCTGGATTTACTTCTATTCTGATTAGAATTTCTAGATTTTGATCAGCCCCGATTAGAGTTTCTGTAATTACCTCTGCCTCTTGTCTCAAGGTTTAGGGCAAAACCAGATCCTGAGGTTTCACATGCATCTCTTCTACGAATCTCCTCAGCCATAATTAAATCTCGTATGTCATTGTATTTCAACTTTTCTTTTCCTGTAGAATTGCTTACTGCCATCCTCTTTGCCTCCCAACTGTTTGGCAAAGAAGCCAAGACAATCAATGCACGGATCTCATCATCAAAATCAATTTCTATAGATGACAATTGATTTGTGATAGTGTTGAATTCATTCATATGTTGTACTACTGATGCGTTCTCTGCCATTTTCAGATTGAATAATTTCTTCATCAAATGCACTTGTTGTTTGTTGATGGCTTTTCATACATACCAGACAAAGCCTTCATTAGATCTGTTATGGTCTTCTCCTTCACAACATTGTGTGCAACAGACCTAGACAAAGTTAACCTGATAACTCTGAGTACCTGTCTGTCAAGAAGAGCCCATTCATCAGCCTTCATAGTCTCAGGTTTTTCCCCTAGAAGTGGCAGATGCAATTTCTTCCCATAAAGATAATCCTCGATTTGCATCCTCCAAAATCCAAAATCTGTGCCATCGAACTTTTCTATTCCAGACGCCTTTCCTGCTTCTTTTGCCATTGCTCCCACTCAAACCAAACCCTTGGCTCTGATACTAATTGTAGGGAATTAAGCCGAAAATTCCCGAACCTGTGAGAAACAAGATGAAAGAAAAAACAAAACGCCAAAGAAAAAATTAATCACACGCACAAGACAATATTTACGTGGTTCGGCAATTTGCCTACTCCACGGAGTTGCAGGGATTTTTCTATTATCAGAAAACGGCAATACAGTCTCTTCTCTCAAAAAACACGACTAACTGAAACCCTAATCACAAAACTCCTTTTGTACATCATGCGCACACTAATTTTCAATCGGCCCAAGCCTTCACTCCATGGACTAAGCCTCAAAAAACATCCCATTAAAAATCCACGCAACATTTTTCGGGTCGGGTCATCAACCGAGTCGAAATATAACTAGACTCCACAAAAGCCCAACACCACTCATAATCAAGAAATTGATATCAGTGAGGTATTTGATTTTAGTTCCCTAGATGTCGATATAATCGATCTTAAAACTATTTTATGTTATATTACTTATGGATTGCATAAATACATAAAGTGTTTGTGTTGAACATTGAATGATTAAATTTGATGATTAGAAATAATGTACAAGGGCTGTATTAGATAAGATCAAAGCTGTTAGGTTGATCTATTATTAATTGTATAAAAGTCTTGTGTGTTGTACTAAGACTTAGATAGATCAAAACTGTTAGGTTGATCTGTTGATGTAATAAAATCGTAGAAAGAACTCTACGATTTGTGTCAAGGAAACTCTACGATTCGAACAGACTCTACGATTAAGGCAACCAATCGTAGAGTGGACTCTACGACTGTGATTCCGAAGACTCTACGATCAAGTCAACCAATCGTAGAATGGACTCTACGATTGTGGTCCAAAAGACTCTACGACCAACCAGACTGTTCTTTCTGAGAAACCTTAAATTGGACTCTACGATCAACATTCTAACAGTTGAGTAAACTCTACGATGATCAGTAAGAGATGATCCTTTACAGATCATTCACGTAAGCAAGGATATTCGTAGAGTTGATCATATAAGATCGTTGAGCAAAAAGGCAAGAGACATCACGTGTCTCAGATCAGGAGTCATTCTATTCAAGTATTTAATCTTCATCAAAGTAACCAAAAAGGAAGCCTCTGCAAATCGATCAAGTCACAAAAGTCAGGAGTCTGACCCAAGCGCACTATGGAACAGAAAGAAGACTTTCAAGGCAGAAAAGTCAGAAGATTGTGTCCTATCAGACCTATAGTTTGGGAGGACCAAACGACTCTATAAGAGTTAGTGGGAACCTATGACTGACATATCTGTCCCAGAGGAAAAAGAAAAACAACATTACATGGACTAACAGGTCAGATCAATTTATATCTCATCAGAGCTTTAATGAGCTTTATTAATATAATATTCAGCAGCTCTCCTCTATGAGGTAACGGAAAGAAATACAAGTTCAAACAGATGATCCAACGGGAAGAAATCTGAAGCCCTTACTTCTTAAATACGAAGATCAGCAGAAGAAAAAGATAGAACTGCACAAAAAGAAAAACGCAAGAAGTGAAAAAGATTGAACTGATAAGAAAGCCTGCATTGCTACTAAGCCCTTAAAACATTCAAGCTGATAAGCAACTTAGTAGCACATCCAAATATACATTAATCCAGAAGAGTTCTCTGTGAACTGGTATAAGCAAGTCTGTTAGACTTGAAGAGTTCTTTGTGAGCTAGTGTAAGCAAGTTTGTTAGACTTGTAAAGTTCTTTGTGAACTAAAATCTCAAGACTGCGGGTCTTGAAGGAATCTTAGTGATTCAGTTATTGTAAAAGTATCCTTAGTGGATTTACTGCTGAAAGAGCAGAACAGTGGAGTAGGAGTATTGTGTGCTCTGAACCACTTAAAACCTTGAGTCTCTCTCTTTGTGTCTTTCATTTGCTATATCTGTCATATAATTGTTTGTTGAATTATTAATTTAACATTTCAAGAAAAGATTAACTAAATCATATTCCGCTGTGTTAAACTTCTGTTTAAGAATTAATCAAGTGAGATAATTTCAAAGAGAAGAAATTTTAAAGTAATCTATTCAACCCCCCCCCCCCCTTCTAGATTACTATCGTGTCATTGGGAACTAACAATTGGTATCAGAGCAGGTTCTCACATCTAAAGCCTTACAAGCTTGAGTAGATCAAATGGCACTCAACAAGAATGGATCGGAACTCAGTGGAGGTAACAGACCACCTATGTGTAATAAAGAAAAATTTGCTAACTGGAAAGTTCGTATGCAGGCTTACATGGATGCTATAGATGATGAACTGTTCGAGACAGTGATGAATGGGCCATTCATACCAATGAAGCTTGCACTATCAACTGAAGATCCAAGCAAGCTAATAGCAAAGAAAAGAGACGAATGGACAGACAATGAAAAGAAGGATGTTCAAAGAGACAAAAGGGCTAAGAACATCTTGTTTCAATCTCTGGATGATGATCTATTTGAGAACGTTGTCAACTGCAAGACAGCTCAAGAAGTATGGCAAACTCTGTTGATCATGCATGAAGGAACAGAAGAAGTCAGAGAAAATAAGCAATCACTGCTTGTTCAACAGTATGAGATGTTCACTCACATCTCTGGTGAAAACATTACAACCACCTACGAGAGATTTAACTTGCTACTAAACTCTCTCAGATCTTATGGAAAAATCTATCCAAACAGAGATCTTATCATTAAATTCATGAGATCTCTGCCAAGCAAATGGGATGCCAAAACCACAGTCATCCGAGAGTCAAAGAACTTGCACGAGATGACTGTACAACAGTTATATGGAAATCTTCTCACCTATGAGCTGGAGCTAAATCAAAGAGCAGAAAATCTATCTGGTGAAAGAAAAAAGGAGAAAAACATTGCTCTTAAAGCCTCAACCTCAACTCACAGAAGCAATCACAAGGATATCTCTAACTCTGACAAAGATGAATCAAATGATGATGAAGGAGCTGCCATGCTAGTCAGACATTTTAAAAGATTCATCAACAGAAATAGATCTCAGAAGTTCAGAAGCAACAACAGCAAAGAACAAGCAAATGACCTTTGCTACAATTGCAAGAAGCCAGGTCATTTCATTGCTAAATGTCCAAAACCATTGAGAGAAGAGGTGAAGAGGGACAAATCAAAAGCAAATCCAAAAAGAGAATTCAAAAGCTTCCACAAACAAAAGAAGAAGGACAAAAGCTTCATAGCTGAAGGCTCCTGGAGTGACTCAGAAGAAGAACTAAACTCTGAGTCAAGTGATGATGAAGAGCCACAGAAGGCCAATCTGTGCTTAATGGTAAATGAAGAAGGAAGCAGCAAAAAGGAATTCATCATAGATGAGGTATTTGATTTTTATTCTCCTGATTTAAGCATTGATGATCTTAGAGAAGGCATGCATGACTTAATGACATAATTGCACAAATATATAAAATTGTTTAGAAGGTTATCTAAAGATTACTCTCATCTAAAAGAGGATAAAGAAAAAATAAGCATGGAATTAGAAGCCTCAGTTCAAACTGCAAAACTTTACTCTAATCTTGAAACTGAGAATAAAAGACTAAAAGAGATAAATGAGTTGAGCACGTATAAAGAATCCTCACTAGTCTCCAAGATTCAGGAACTAGAAAATACTATTTCTATGTGGAACAAGTCTAGTTCGTCTATGGACACCCTGATCTCAAGTTAAAGAGATGTGACTGATAGATCAGGATTGGGATTTGAGAATTTATTCTCAGAACCCAATATGGAGAAGTCAAAGGAAATAAATGAAGGCAAATCCTTTAATTTCAATAAAGGAATTGTGTTCATCAAATCCTCAGATTCTACCACCCATCCACATTCTGTTAAACCTACAATCAGTTTTAACAAAACTCACACAGGTCTTGGATTCAGAAAATTGAAAAATAAGTCAAGCAAAACTCACTCTACGAATCATGAGAATCGTAGAGTTGTATGAAAGCAGAATGTAGATCAGCAAAAGACTATGAGAAATCATAATCCATACAAGTCCTGGACGAACAAAAAGTCACAAATACACACATATCATTATCAATATCATATTAATCATAGGCACCCTCATAAAAATGATAAATATTTGTTAAGATATCATAGAAGGCAAGGATCTAAAATCAAACAGATTTGGGTCCCAAAAGGTACTAACAAAGCAGGACCCAAACAGATATGGGTGCCAAAATGAAGATTAATTTGTTATGCAGGTAAAGAGATCCATCTGGTATCTTGACAGTGGATGCTCACGGCACATGACAGGAGATAAGGCTCTTCTATCAGAGTTTAAAGAAAAAGATGGACCTACTGTTATTTTTGGAGACAACAACTCAGGGAAAACCAGGGGTTATGGCTCAACTGGGAATGGTGCAATATCTTTCAGTAAAGTGGCATATGTTGAGGGACTAAAGCACAACTTGCTAAGTATAAGTCAGCTCTGTGACAAAGGACATCAAGTCACCTTCCTCAACAACCAATGCCAAGTTAGAGACTTGAAAACTAATTCTCTAAAGCTAGAAGGAGTTCGAGAAGGAAATGTCTATATGGTCAATCTTGCTAAATTAAGTTCAGAACAAACTGTTTGTTTTCTTGCTAAAGCCTCTGAAGATATGTGCTGGCTCTGGCATAGGAGGTTATCACATCTTAACTTCAAGAGCATTTCAAAGCTTGCCTCCAAAGATCTAGTAAAAGGATTGCCAAAGTTAAACTTCGTCAAAGAAAAGCCCTGCAAAGCTTGTCAGTTTGGAAAGCAAACAAAGACGTCATTCCAAGGCAAATCAGCAAACTCAAATGATAGAGCACTTCAACTACTTCACATGGATTTATTCGGTCCAGTATCTACGACCAGCCTCGGAGGAAAGAGATACTCTCTAGTTGTAGTTGATGACTACACCAGATATACATGGGTATTCTTTCTAAGCTCTAAAGATGAAACCATTTCACATCTCATCAAACTCTTCAGACTGATCATAAATGAAAAGGGAGAAAAGATCAAGGCCATCAGAAGTGATCATGGACGAGAATTTGATTTCTCAGAAATGGACTTGTTTTGTGAAGAAAATGGAATAAATCACAACTTCTCAGCCCCAAGAACGCCTCAGCAAAATGGAGTAGCAGAAAGGAAGAATAGAACTCTTATTGAAGCAGGAAGAACCCTCTTAGCAGCAGCTTCTCTCCCTGAATATTTCTGGGCTGAAGCCATCAGTATTGCATGTTATACTCAAAACAGGTCACTCATACACTCAACATTGAAGAAAACTCCGTACGAATTATGGAAAGGAAGAAAGCCAAATATAAGTTATTTTCATGCCTTTGGTTGCCTGTGTTACATACTCAACAATGGCAAGAAGCATCTAACCAAATTCCAGCCAAAATCAGATGAAGGAATCTTTCTTGGTTATGCAACAGATAGCAGAGCATTTAGAGTGTTCAACAAGGAGTCACTAACTGTTGAAATCTCCATCCACGTCACATTCGATGAATCAGATCCTGAAAAGAAAAGATCACCTTTCAACGAGTCGGCAGACACAAGCTCAACGATCGAAGAACTCAAAATCGTAGAGTCCGACTCTACGACCATGGAACCAGCAACAGAAATCGTTGAGCTAGGAGAGGAAATCGTAGAGCACACCACATCAGACACTGGAACTCTACGATCAGAACCAGAAGCTGATTTAGAGGAACTCAGACAAGAGGGCACCAGAATAGACGTTCCTAGCAGAATAAAATGGACCAAAGATCACACTCAAGATCTTATTATTGGAGATCCAAACACCGGAATTAAGACTAGAGCTGCAACCTCTAATGAATGCTTTTACCTAAGCTTTCTCTCTCAAGAGGAACCCAAGAAGATTGAAGAGGCCTTAGAAGATTCAAGTTGGATAGAGGCCATGCAAGAGGAGCTAAATCAATTTGAAAGAAGCAAGGTCTGGAGATTAGTAGCCAGGCCTCTGCATAAACCTGTCATTGGCACCAAATGGGTTTTCAGAAACAAGATGGATGAAAATGGTGTGATAACAAGGAACAAAGCAAGACTAGTGGCCAAAGGTTATTCTCAAGAAGAAGGAATTGACTACGATGAAACATATGCTCTAGTTGCCAGGTTGGAAGCCATAAGGATCTTCCTTGCCCATGCTGCTCACATGAAGTTCAAGGTCTTCCAAATGGATATCAAGAGTGCTTTTCTAAATGGGGAACTCCAAGAAGAAGTCTACGTGGAACAACCTCTAGGTTTCATCAATCCAACTTTTTCAAATTATGTCTATAAATTAAATAAAGCACTATATGGTCTAAAACAAGCACCTAGAGCATGGTATGAAACCTTGACTAACTTTCTCATTGAAAAGGGATTTACTAGAGGAAGAATTGATACTACCTTATTTTTGAGAAAACATAAGGATAAGACACTGCTAGTTAAAATTTATGTAGATGATATTATTTTGGTTCCTCTGATGAAAAATTATGTGAAAGATTTGCCAAGCTTATGCAGAGCAAATTTGAAATGAGCTTGATGGGAGAACTCAACTTCTTCCTTGGACTACAAGTGAAGCAGACAGATGAAGGCATATTCATTAATCAAGCCAAATATATCAAAGACTTATTAAAGAAATATGGCATGGAATCTGCATCTATCATGAAGACTCCTATGCCACCTGCCACCAAGCTTGACAAAGATGAAAATGGTAAATCCACTGAAATCACTCAGTACAGAGATATGATAGGTTCACTATTATATCTTACTGCGAGTCGACCAGATATAATGTTTGCTACATGTATATGTGCTAGATTTCAGGCTAACCCCAAAGAGTCACATCTATTAGCTGTGAAAAGAATTTTCAAGTATCTTAAAGGAACTCCAAATCTAGGATTATGGTATCCCAAGGAGTCCTCCTTTGATCTTGTGGGATACTCAGATGCTGACTATGCAGGATGCAAAATAGACAGAAAAAGCACAAGTGGAACTTGCCAGATGCTTGGCAACAGACTTGTTTCTTGGTTTAGTAAAAAGCAGAACTCAGTATCGACATCTACTGCAGAAGCTGAATATATAGCCGCAGGCAGTTGCTGTGCACAAATCCGATGGATGAAGACTCAGCTTGCAGACTATGGGTTTGAGCTAAAATCTATCCCTATATACTGTGATAATACTAGTGCAATTGCTATAACACATAATCCTGTTATGCACTCTAGAACTAAGCACATAGATATAAGATATCATTTCATCAGGGATCATGTACAAAATGGAAATATATCACTTCACTACATCCCAACTGAAGATCAACTAGCAGATGTCTTTACAAAGCCTTTAGATGAATCAAGATTTAATAAACTAATAAGTGAGTTAGGAATGCTAAATCTAGACCCTTAATGTATGTATTTTTTTTAGGATACTAACTCTGCAGGAACAAAAGTGTGCAAAAAAAAGTAATGGTCATGCTCAACTTAAATCAACGATTGTCAAGGATCATAGAGTATGCTCAAGGTCGTAGAGCTTACTCAACGATCGTCAAGCCAAGAATCGTAGAGCTTACTCAACGACTTTCAATCCAAGGATCGCAGAGTATTCCTCAATCGTAGAGTCAACCCTACGAAAAACAAAAGAATCGTTGTGTGACTAAGGATCGTAGAGCTCTGAGGAACTAAGGGTAAAATGGTCATCAACCAACTGAAATGATCCTATCAGAACGTGTCACGTATCTCAGCAAACATAGAGGGAAGTTTTAAATACTTTGAAAACTGCACGTCGTTCATTTCTTCAAAGTTCAAAAATCTATATCTCTCTCTCTCTTTTCTCTCTCAATCCCGAACCCTAAGTTATCATTTCTCAGATAAACCGTTCTTCTCGTTTCAGAAAAACTATCAAATGGCACCTGCTCAAGTTATTTCTGGAAATGAGCTCAACTTTGAAGCCTTCGATACAGCCGATAAGCAGTTCAAAAGAATAATCCAGTTGCTAGATAAAGCTGGACTGCGAGAAGCGTTGGGAACAAATACAAGGATTCTATCAAAGCTTGTTCGAGAGTTCTACGTAAATGGATCCTATGCTAACGGAACTCTAACCACCACTGTAAAAGGGGTTCAGCTCAACCTCACCGCTGAAGAATTCAACCTAGCCCTAGGTTTCAAGCAAGGGGGCCTAACATCTCTAAGTATGGTGAGCACCGAAGAAGGGCTGAGAAGAATGCACCATCAAAAGAATCCAGCACTGAAATGGTTGAAGAAGAAAGAATTTCCTCAGAAATACGAGTTTTTAGCCGATATTGTAGGAAAATGTCTCCTCTGTAAAGATTCAGCCCATGACTCAGTCAGTGAGATACAGCTGAAAATAATGACAGCCATAGTCAAAAAGACAAACATCAACTATGGCTCCTTGCTGTTGGAATGGATAGGGAATTGGGTCCTAAATACAGAAAAGGCTAAGGGGACTAGAAAAATGTTCTATGGAAGATTCATCAGCATTCTCCTTAGATCATCATTGGGGGATTTAATTGAGCATGATGAAGGAGAAGCCCTCAATACCAACAAAAGGATTACCCAGAAACTCTTTGACAACTGGAGGAGGAACCCAGTTGAAAATAGGAAACTATCTCGGTCAGGGGATAATGAAGGTACACAGAGTGGTGCAGGGCCATCACTTCTGAAGAACACTCCTGCTGAAGAAGAATCTCAGGAGGTCAGCAGGCATTCTCCGGGTCTTGTCAGAAGAAGGAAAGGAAAAAGAGCTTTTGAGCTTGAAGAACCTCAAGGATCTTCAAATGAGGCTCCTGTTACTGCTCCTGAAGAAAAGGCTGCTTCAGGGGATGAGAGTTCAGATCTGCGAAGAGAGACTCGCAGCAAATATGAAGCTGAAGAGGTCATTCCAAAGGAGCCAAGGAAAAAGAGAAGAAGGCTAGTAAAGTTAGCCGACAAAAGCTCAGTAGCTAAGGGGGGGCTACTTGAAAGACCTGACCTTACTCCAGGTGAAAAGGAGTCATCTGAAGCAGTTGAACCTATGGATGCTCAAGCTGAGGGGGAGCTTCCAATTGTTCCTGAGCCAGCAGATGCTCTGGCTGAGGGGGAGACTCAAGATGACATTTCAATCCCTACAGCCACAATGAATAATGATGAAGAGGATGACATTGAAATAGTGGTCGTTGGAATAAATGAGCAAAGGCACCTTAATTTCAACTGCCTGATAAAATTCTTGCCACTAATGCCATTCCACCGAGCCCTGGTCCACAATGCATGGGATCAACTCTTCTGGACCTTCAAAGCATATCCAAATGTGGTGATTATTGCTCAAGGCTATCCTCAGAATCTGTTCTTTGCCCAGAAGCTCATCTCTTGCAGCTCCTTTTCACAAACTTTAGGGCAAAAGGTACATTTCATTCCTCCAACCCTCATTCTAAATCATACACCTTCACAAATATTCAATAAATTTGAGGAGTCCTCGAGTACTCATCCTGCATCAAGCTCTACGACCCACACTTCCCCGATCGTAGAGTCCCCACCATCTACAATTGGTGGTCAAGAAAGCCTACATGATCAAAACGTAGAGTGCCCTCCAGACTCTCCTGAAATTCTGCCTACTCAGCAAACAATTCCTCCGGCTCCATCTTCAAGACTCCTGTTAACTCACGAGGATATTCCCTCCACCTCTGGTCACGAGTACTTTCATATTCCAAGCTCTACGGCTGACCAGGGACAATCATCTCAACTTCTCCAGGAAATTTTAGACAAGGTATCTCGGCTTCCTACATCTGAGGGCTTAACTGACTTAACAAGCCACATCCATGCAGAGATACAAAACGACCTGGCATCGAAATCCCAAAACCTTCAACGTAGAATGGACGACATCATTGATGCTGCCAATAGTCTCTCTACCAGTCTGAACAACCAATTTTCCACAAGACTGAAGCAGCTAACGGCAGCAGTCTCTGAAAATCTCCAAGAAAGGGATAGAATTATTCTGCAAGCCTTGAACTCACATCAGCAGGCCATTGTTATTCTTCAAGAAACAAATGATAAATCTATCACCTTCCTCAGTAATGAAATCATTGCCTTGAAGGACTCTCTCAGAGAACAAAAACATCGGTCGAATGACACTTTGTCATTGGTGGAGCAAAAACAAATCATGGCTAACGAAAGACTCCAAGCCCACCAAGATGATGTAGCTGCCACTAAGACCCAACTTCAAGAAATTATTCAGGGCATCCAGCAGCTTTCAGAACAGGTAGCAACAATTAATGATGCCAACAAGGGGGAGAAGAAACTGAGCACAGCAGAGCAAACAAGAACTAGCTCAGATCACAGCAGAAGAGGAAGAGCACCTCAAGGGATGAGGATGGTTCAAACTTCCATATATCCTCCTAGATTCGAAGCAGTACCATCTCGTCCCAGACAGGAGGTGGTGACAGCAAGACCTTCTTCCTCATCAATGAGACCTTCTAGCTCACAGGAATGGTTTCAAATTAAAGAAGAAGAAGCTGTGTTGAGGGAAGAAGAACTAAGAAAAGCTGAAGAAGAAAGGAGAGCATTCTTCAGGCAGAGGGAAGAAGAAGGCAGGAGACCTCCTAGCAGAAGGAGATAAGTTATTTTTTTCTGTTGTTTTCTCAATTGTATCATCTGACAAAAACATCAATAAAATTCATATTTTTTCTAGAAAATACAGCTGCTCACTGTATGATTAGGCAGTCAATTACTCTTGCATTTTGCCTATATTAATATGTTCAAAATCACTATCTGTTAATAATGTTGTCATCATCAAATTGGGGGAGATTGTTGAACATTGAATGATTAAATTTGATGATTAGAAATAATGTACAAGGGCTGTATTAGATAACATCAAAGCTGTTAGGTTGATCTATTATTAATTGTATAAAAGTCTTGTGTGTTGTACTAAGACTTAGATAGATCAAAACTGTTAGGTTGATCTGTTGATGTAATAAAATCGTAGAAAGAACTCTACGATTTGTGTCAAGGAAACTCTACGATTCGAACATACTCTACGATTAAGGCAACCAATCGTAGAGTGGACTCTACGACTGTGATTCCGAAGACTCTACGATCAAGTCAACCAATCGTAGAATGGACTCTACGATTGTGGTCCAGAAGACTCTACGACCAACCAGACTGTTCTTTCTGAGAAACCTTAAATTGGACTCTACGATCAACATTCTAACAATTGAGTAAACTCTACGATGATCAGTAAGAGATGATCCTTTACAGATCATTCATGTAAGCAAGGATATTCGTAGAGTTGATCATATAAGATCGTTGAGCAAAAAGGCAAGAGACATCACGTTTCTCAGATCAGGAGCCATTCTATTCAAGTATTTAATCTTCATCAAAGTAATCAAAAAGGAAGCCTCTGCAAATCGATCAAGTCACAAAAGTTAGGAGTCTGACCCAAGCGCACTATGGAACAGAAAGAAGACTTTCAAGGCAGAAAAGTCAGAAGACTGTGTCATATCAGACCTATAGTTTGGGAGGACCAAACGACTCTATAAGAGTTAGTGGGAACCTATGACTGACATATCTGTCCCAGAGGAAAAAGGAAAACAACATTACATGGACTAACAGGTCAGATCAATTTATATCTCATCAGAGCTTTAATGAGCTTTATTAATATAATATTCAGCAGCTCTCCTCTATGAGGTAACGGAAATAAATACAAGTTCAAACAGATGATCCAACGGGAAGAAATCTGAAACCCTTACTTCTTAAATACGAAGATCAGCAGAAGAAAAAGATAGAACTGCACAAAAAGAAAAACGCAAGAAGTGAAAAAGATTGAACTGATAAGAAAGCCTGCATTGCTACTAAGCCCTTAAAACATTCAAGCTGATAAGCAACTTAGTAGCACATCCAAATATACATCAATCCAGAAGAGTTCTCTGTAAACTGGTATAAGCAAGTCTGTTAGACTTGAAGAGTTCTTTGTGAGCTAGTGTAAGCAAGTTTGTTAGACTTGTAAAGTTCTTTGTGAACTAAAATCCCAAGACTGCGGGTCTTGAAGGAATCTTAGTGATTCAGTTATTGTAAAAGTATTCTTAGTGGATTTGCTGCTGAAATAGCAGAACAGTGGAGTAGGAGTATTGTGTGCTCTGAACCACTTAAAACCCTGAGTCTCTCTCTTTGTGTCTTTCATTTGCTATATCTGTCATATAATTGTTTGTTGAATTATTAATTTAACATTTCAAGAAAAGATTAACTAAATCATATTCCGCTGTGTTAAACTTCTGTTTAAGAATTAATCAAGTGAGATAATTTCAAAGAGAAGAAATTTTAAAGTAATCTATTCAACCCCCCCCCCCCCTTTCTAGATTACTATCATGTCATTGGGAACTAACAGTTTGGTTCAGGGTACTCTCAAATGACCATTATCTTCTTTACGAAGAAAAAGATAAAGTGCAACTTGAGTTGAAAACAATTCAAAGAACTATTGACTTTTTATTTCATCTTAAAGAAGAAAATAAATCTTTGAGATCTACCATTGAGTAGTTTGTATGAAGAAAGTCTACATTTATCTTTAAGATTGTAAAGCTGAAAAAGACCATCTCTTCCAATAACAAGTATATCTCTTTTATGGATTCCCTGATCATGGGTCAAAGGTTGAGTTTTGACAGATTAAGTCTAGGATTTAAGGATTAATCCTTGAATCAAAGTGTGGGCTCAACCTTTGAGATTACCAATAATAATATTTTTACCTCCCATAGAAGCATTATGTTTGTGAAATCAACACAGATTGTAAAGCCAATTATTTTAAGCTCTATTATTTCTGCTAATCTTATTATTCCAGAAAATAATAGATCTCACACTGGCGTCAATTTTAAGAAAATGAAGAGTAAGGCCAACACTACGATCAAATCACGAAGGGTCGTAGAGTTAGTGAAAACTCACTCAATGAACTAACCTAGTAAAATTCATAGAGTTGCTTTTTACTCTACGAACTCCCTAAACTATAGAATAGAGTGGCAATAGAAACTGAGTGAACCAAGAAGAAAGGCTAAGATTTCCCCTACACATGTCTTGGAGGAGTAGACATCCAGTCACACACATAAGCATGCATCATATAAAATGTTATATTTATCATTGTCATGGACATATTGCTGCTATTTGCAAATTTAATGCATATCTTGTGAATGGTAAACCCAAAATTAGACAAATATGGGTCCCTAAAAGAACTAACCCCCTTGGACCCTATCAAATATGTGTACCAAAATAAAAATAAATTTCATTTGCAGGAATGGAACTCCATAAGTTAAATAGTCTTATGAAATTAATTATATAGGTCCGAGAGATCGTAGAGTGAAATTACTTTGTGATGGATCGTAAAGTTATGATAATCCTCAAATGAACACTCAGCGAAAGGTTACTCCACGAATGCTGAAAGCATATAATTTCACTCTATGAATATTATTTAAAGAAAATTATTTGATAAAAGCTTAAAAGTTGGAAGTATAGGCAAGTGATGAACATGAACAGACATGAATGCGTGAAAGTCAGACGAAAGGCTAAAAGTAATTGTAAAAAACCAACTTCACCGACTAACAACTAATAACAGTCCAATACGTGTTCCACTCGGACGAAGAAAAAAAGGGAGTTTCTTATATTTTTAAATTTTTACCTTTTCATATTCACCTATACTTTCTGAAAACTGATTATCATCTCTCTAAACCGTTAAACCCTAATCGTTCAAAGCTTTCAAATCTCACCCAATTTCTTTGAGTTTTAGATCAAATCCTAAGTAAAAATCATGTATTCTACTCAAATAGTTTCTGACAACCAACTGTGCTTGGAAAAATTTGAAGGGGCTACTGAAAATATTTGTCACATCACCACTCTTATCCGTGAAGTAGGACTCGATCTAGTTTTAAATAAAGAAACAAGGATCTATACAAAGCTTGTAGAGGAACTTTATCTCAATGGTAATATAGTGAATGAAGAAATAAGAATGGAAGTGAAAGTAAGAACTTTTACCTTGAATCCAATAACGTTGAGCTTTGTCCTAGAAATTGTAGAAGAAGGAGATACAAATCTAGAGGCAGTTGACACTAGGGTTGGCCTCAAAAAGATGAATTTCAAGAAAAAGAATCCAGAAACAAAAGGCCTCAAGAAGAAAAACTTCCCCCATAAATACGAATTTCTAGCAGATATTGTGGGGAAGTGTATGTTATGCAAAGACTCTGCTCATGACTCGATCAAAAAGTTTTAACTACAAGTAACAACGACAATTATTGTAGAGAAAAAGATCAACTTCTCAACAGTCATCTTCAAATGGATAGTCAAATGGTTCAAGGACACTGAGAATAGAAGGAAAGATGGTAAACCTTTTCCCAAAATGTACTATGAGAGCTTGATTAATCTTTTTTTGAAGAAAAGACTAAAGAGGTAAATAGGAAAGAAAGAGGGGTTGCCTCTCAACGTCAATAAAAAGATTACCTAAAAGCTTTTTGACAACTGAAAGAGAAACCCAATTGAAGCATTTAGATCTAAACAATCTGTTGAGAGTGAAAAGTCATTAACAGGGGTTCAGAAGCCTTCTAAAGCTTCTTAAAAGAGAAAGCAAATTGTTGTTCTTTAATCTAACAAAAACTCTTATTTTTGAAGGCTTTTTTTCTAGAAAGGTTTATTCTTTATCTCATTAACAATGTTAGCCCTGCTGGTGTTCGGGAGGGTGTAATCGTTATCTCTACTTCTGCTCCCCTTATCCCTGGAGCTATCATTTTTCTGCTGGCAATCTCCCCTAGAATCCTTTTTACCGCTGTCTCTTTTATTGTCATCTCTTTTATTGGGTCCATCGCCTTTAGGGTCTCTCCTCTGATGCGAATCATCATTGTATCTTAAAGAACCCCGAAGATTGGCGAGGTCTTCTTCCATCTTTATGAACTTATCTTCATAGGCTCCAACAAGGGTCTAAGGGGTTTTAGATATGATTTCTTCAATTAAGCGACTGGATTTGTCTATGTTCAAGTCCATTGTGAGGAATTATTTTGCCTGGGCTAAGTCTGTAGTGGGGATCTCAGATACTACTTTTTGAAATCTCTTCACGAACTGTCGAATAATTTTGTTTGACCTCTGTTTCACCTGAAGTAATGAAGTCATCATCCTCGTATGCCTTTTGTTGCTGTCGAATCGTGTATGGAATTGCTCGTGCATCTCTTCCCATGAATCGATGGAGCGTGGATGGAGTTCAACTATCAATTCTCTAGCAATTTTCTTCAAGGTAATGATGAAAAGATGGAACATTGCTACTGCATTGTAACCATAGAAACTCATTGCACGTTCATAAAAGAAAGTATGATCATAAGGGTCACCCGTTCCGTCATATGTCTACAAAATCGGGAATTTGAGGGATCTATCAATTCTAACTTCATCAAGCTCCTTAACGAAGGGAGATGAGTAAGGTTTCCTGCATCTAGCTCCAGCATACCCCGCAAATGACCTTTGGGAGGATGATTTTACTGAGTGACTACTACGACGTGGCTTCCAGGTTTGATCATCCCCCTTACGATGTGAGGGAGGTCACAACCTTTCCTTTCGATCTTTAAAAATCGATGATCAAGTACTGGTCATTTTGCGGTCATAATAGGAGCCACGGTGACCCGATCGGGAGACTGTCCTTCTATTGTTTAGCAGGCTATTTTCAACATTCGCTAGATTCGCATATTATTTGTCAAGCTCTCTTTGTTGAAGATCAAACGCTTTCTTCCTATCCTGCACCTCCTAGAGGTGACATTGCTTGTCAACATGTGTTGCATGATGTGACTGCGAGCATGTTTCTCTCCGAGAATCACTCTGGCTCTATGACGATAATGATGTTGCCATGTTAACTCTTATGGTTGAAAAAAATCTCTACTAAATATTAGAAGACACTCCTTTTAGTGTCAATGTTAACGCTCAAATTTGTACGCACGTTTAACCACCTGCTTGGTCATGAACCTTCACAAAAAGAACAACCAGAAAGTACTTAACAGCTTCGGCCGTCGGGGGCTACTTCCAGTGCAAGAGTAAATACATACTTCAAGGTGTGTGACAGTGGAAATGACAAGTATTTAGTAGGGTAGAATATTATGTGTACCTTTATTGTTCACATTGCGTTGATAGTATCCGCTATGCTCAACAAGATCATGATTCCTAATATGAATCATATAGTAGAATCTCTGTTGGAAAAGGTAACTGTCATGCTAGATAAGATAACTCTCATATCAACTAGTGTTGGATATAGTAACCAGTTAGTATCTGAAGTGATAAGACAGCGAACTCAAGTCTATCGAACTTAACAATCTTTTTATGCTTGCACTAGGCCTAATGGGTTGTAGAGGGTAAAGCCCATTATGAACAATCTATTTGCGCTAGTAAATATGTAGCCCAACAATATACATATATATATACATATATATATATATATATACATATATATGTATATGTATATGAATTTTCTTAGAATATGCCCTTAGGGCACATACTAAACACGGAATTCAATGCATAATATTATTTATTTATGTATTTGCACTGAATTCAATGTATAAAAAAATAATATACTAGTGGACCCCATGTATTAAATTCAGTACAAATATATAAAAAAATAATATTTAATGGGGTTCATCTCTTATTTTCCGCACTTAATGTGTGCCCTTAAGGCACACATTAAGCGGACTCTATATATATATATATATATATATATATATATATATATATATATATATATATATATATATATATAATATAACATATACTAATACATATGATATTTTATGTTATATTAGATATTCTATATATTTATGTATATAATTATAATATATAATATTATATATATCATATGTTTTTCTATCTATATTATAATATAATCTAAAAGAAATATAATAAATATTAAAAAAAATATCATATTATATATAGCATATTATATATTAAATATATTTATTATGTGCTATAATATTAAATATAAAATATATTTAATATATAATATAATAAATACTATAAATAATATATAATATAATAAATACTATATATATTATATTAATATAATATAATACTAAATAAATATACCTATTACTATGTATAATATATTATAACATATTATATTATATTATATTATATTATATATTTATTTATTTATATGGGTGAGAGTATTTTTGTCTTAATATTTTTTTTCATTCATTTATTCACTAGAATTGCAATTCCTTTGGAGGGGGTTAGAAACCGCGATTCCAATGTATAAAGAAAATACGATTCCATTAGAATGGTCATTCCGACCAAACTTGGGATACTAAACATCGAAATGGGATTCTTAGTCAGAATGACCATTTCTTTCCGCCCTCCATTCTTGCTTGCCAAACAGGCCATTAGTTTTGTCCTAAAAACTGGAATTTCTTCTCTGTTTCAGAAGTTAACAAAACAACTAAAGATATCCTATGTGCTTCACATGTGTAATGCATGCTTAAAATTCCCAAACAACTCTAATTCTAACGTGTAACAGGGGGGTTATTGTATGACAGTGTTATATGGAGTTCTTCCAGCAGCAATGGCTTTGGCTATGTAGCAAGGAAATGGAAACCACGAGCAAACAACGGAAATATCAAGAGCAAGACCTGCTCTTTTAGGGGTAGGATTATTTGCATGCGCAATAGTTGTGGAGCAGATCCTGCAAGATCTCGCAAATTTGCAACTATAAAGAAGATAGAGAAGATCATGACTCCAGATTTGAGCCCCTTTGTACCAACAAAAAAACTTGGTATCCTTTCCTTTCCATTCCATTCCATTCAAATTATAAACATTTGGGGAACGGAATTTGGATTTTATGAAATTGTATATATAAGTTCGTCGCTTTTTGTTACATTTGCTATAATAAAAGTTGGATCTACATTTTTTGTCATCTAGTACTATTTTGTGGGCCAGTGGTATACTCAAATGCAACAAAAGACTATAAATTTACATGTAATCAAAAGAGTGTGACAACTTCAAGAAATTTGAACTAAAATGATTATACTGCAATTCAAGTTGTTGTAAACATTTATATAAATTATACTCTTTTCCTTCCAAATTATATGACTACTGTTAACTTTTTGAAAATCAAAATTTGAGACATTTTCAAACTCAAAATTAATATAAAATTTTTAAAATTTTAAATAATACAAGGATGAATATTGTAAACTATCTAAAATATATTACTCATTGTAAGTTTTATTATTTCAGAATTTTTAATAAGTCGTCTCAATTTTATTTTTTGAAAATGTTTTAAATTAATTTTTTAAAAATCAATAATGATTAAATAATATGAAATGGAGAAAATACTTTTTAAATTTTTCGTTTTGTATTTTTAATTGTCACAGGTGCACATCTTTTTACTAGTATTTGATGTGCAATCGCCATGCTTTTCAAATTGTAGCGAGTTAGAGAGACTGTCAGTAGACCAAATGTTATAACCTAGTGGTAGAGGCATATTTTTTTACTGTATAAGATCATATGTTCGAGTTTATCGCTCAATAGAAATTAGAAGATTTCAAAATTAACTAAAACGCTACATAAAAAATATAAGTTTCTGCCTAACCCCTTCCCCAGGTTCCACTCTAGGACCTAGAATGAAATGTATTCCAAAATCGAATTGTAATATAATAGATACTCAAAAAATGAAAAGAAAAGGTAGACTATCACCTAAAACAATTTTTACCAAGTGTTCGAGCATAGTTTAGGATAAAGGAAATGTCAGAGGTCTAAAATTTCTAGAATGATATGGTATGCAATAAGACAAATAATATTTTGTACCATAGTCAATTACAAAAAATGTAAATAATATAATGATATCACATTATTTGAGTCACTATTTGAGATCTCGGACAAAAGATTTCAACCCTTGACATTACCAACCCTTAGCAAGAGCAAAATTCTGGTACATATGACTAATGTGAATGTAAAGAGTACAATTTCACTTTTAGGGTTGACACCATCACCAATATGAATGTAAACAACATTGATTATCAACTGTGGCAAACAAAGATAATGCCTGATGTAGGATACTGTGGAAAGAAGTAATAAGATATTTATCCTAGCGTAGAATTGGTAAAAAAAACACATACAAACACAAAGTTTTAATCTCAAATCAATTTTTTTCAATAATCTGAATAATAATGATGTATTACAATGCTTAAATAGAAAATCCAATACGTGGAGATTAAGTAAAAAATCTTAATTTAAAAAGAAAACAACCTCCTAATTAAAATTTACTACTACAATAAATCTCTCCTAATTAAAATAAAACTCTCCTAGAATATCATACTAAATAATTACGTTAATAACTACTATTAATCTAATATTTATTCCTAAATAATAATACAAAATTAATAATATTTTTTTGTATTTTTTTCTTCCTTCCCGCATCATTTTTTCTCTCATTTGAAAAAAATTCGTCTTCAAGTTTTGAAATATTGAAAAATAATAAACTATAGCCCGAGAGATACATTCCAACAAAACATGCGCATCCGATATTTCTTAAGCACAAATTTTGGGAATAAGTTTGACAAAAGCAAGAAACTAGATGCAGCTTTGAACTCAAATAAATAATTTGGCAAAACAAAATCAATGTGTTATATCTCCATTGTGTCTTCCTTTTTGTGTTTACTGTATTGGCAAACATGATTCACCTTTTGCATTGCATTTCCTTCAACGCAAACTACATTTAAATATTTAATTAAAACAACTTTAGCCACTTTAAAATCCTCACGAGTCTCAACATGTCGAGATTCTTATTCTTGACAATTCTCACTGACTCCGTATAGTTTATTTACACGTTACGTAATTACATCAATGATAAGTCGATTTTATATCAATTTATTAGATATTTTATACTTAATTATTTGTGAGTTTTTAAGTATTTTTAGTATTTTAGGTAATTTATTTAATTTTATGTATTTTTATTATTTTTATATTATTTTTATTTATTTTTAATTAATTTATATTTTATTTTGTAGGAAAATAAAAGTCTGATGGCTTAATGGTAATTTCAGCAAGACTGGTCGACCGCGCCATGCGCGCGAAGAGATCAGCAGCCGCCAAAAGAAGCGACATCGTTTCTGGCAAAGCAACAGCTGGCGTAGAGAACCCGTACAATGCGCGCGCGCGGAGGAAACTGTCGCATGAGTGGGACGACGCCGTTTTACTCTTGGATGGGAAACAACCCGCGCAATCCGCAGCCATGTGAAGTTGGCACAGGTGCGTGTCTTACACGCGCCAACGGTAAAAAAAAGAAGAAGAAGAAGGCTGGCAGACTTTGTTCCTTTTCCTTCTTTATTTTGGATTTCCTACACTGCAATGCAACAAATCAGTAGAATAAAAGTCCGATTTTAATTTGGAAAAGGAAGCAATAATTCTTTATTTTATTTTTAATATTTTATTTAAACTTCCAATTAGGTTAGGATAATAATTATTTTATTTTATTTTTATTTTTAATTGTAAATTCTATTAGGGTTTAGACAAGTTAGGAGGATTATAGAGCCTATAAATAGAGGGCTTGAGACTCAATGTAAGGCACAACTTTCATTAGAAAAATTCTCTCTTCTATTCTTTGGTGTTCTCTACAACTACAAGTAGCTAAATTATTTTTCTTGATTTAAGTGATTGAAGTCATCAAGATTTATACACTGTGAGATCTAATTTATTTTAATTGTTCAATTTATATTTTGAGTATTGAATATTTTTCTATTCTTAATTTTATGATTGATTTGTTTAATCGCTAAGAGTACTACTAGTTTATTATTCATATTAATCTATTGTTATTAGTGAAGCAACTAAGTTTAATAATTGTTCTGCAGATCAAAAGATTATTTTATCTTAGGAAGAGTATTCATCTAAATTAAATGCAAACAAGTGGTTTGTGTTGTTTAGTTCAAAGATCTCTCTAATTCTTAAAGCTGCTATTAAATTAAATCTTTAGCAAGTGTCGGAGGTTGTTTAGTAGTAAGGGTATTTAGACCAAATGGCTCTACTTATCTAAAATTAAGGAGATAAGAGAAAAATTATTTCACCTGCGATTAGTTATTTCTACGGTGAATGTTCAAAATATTAATTGATTTATTATTGCATCAATGATCAATTGTAAATTTTTTATGGTGGATGTTGACTTAAACCAAGGCTTTTTCTTCTTATTTATTTCTTACATATTTATTTTTGTTAATTTTATTTAAATTATTTCTTCAATTAAAAACCCCCTAATTTTGGTTTACGAAAACATAAAACTAAATTAATCATTCTCTGTGGGATCGACTCTTGTTTACACTACTACATTAATATTTTTCAAAAGTAAGATTTTATTTTTGGGTGCTTGAGACATCACACCAAATTTTGGCGCTGTTGCCGGGGAATGATTTTAATTTAATTTTGTGCTTTTGTAAATATTTATTTAATTTATTAATTTTTCTTAGATTTTATTTTTCTAGATTTTCATAATTTAATTTAGTGGTGCAGTTTAAGGATGGAAGTCATGAATGATTCTGTCAATGAGGTAACTATTTCTTCTCTTGAGCAACAAATTAATACCCTAACTTCTCTTTTTTATCAAATGGTTGCAGGTAATGCACAACCAATGGAAGCTTGTAGGATTTATGCAGTGGTAGGACATCCAACTAATATGTGCCCCATTTTTCGAGATGAGTCCTATGAACAAGTCAATATAACAAGTGGTTTCTATGGTCAACCTCAATGAAAATATGATCTCTATTCAAAAGCGTATAATTCTGGATGGAGTGATCATCCTAATTTTGGCTATAAGAATCCACAAATGAATCCGTCCGCAAATCAGAATTTTTCATGTTGTCAACAATACATTCAGCCATACCCCCAACAACAACAGGGTCAATAATTTAATTCTGATATGTCTTTAGAGGATATGCTTAAATTAATTAAAACTAATACTTTGCAATTTCAACAAGACATGAAGGCAAGCATTTAGGAAAATAATGCTATTATTCAGCGTTTGGGTACTCCAATGGGACAAATCGCAATCGATCAATTGGAGGAGCAAAGTTATGCGCAAGTACCTTCTCAAACGGTGGATAATCCAACGGAGAATATGAGTGCACAAGTGTTAAAGAGTGGAAAAGAGTGCACAAGTGTTAATGATGTTATTTTTTATGTTGACATGCCTAAGGTGGCGGAAGTTGTTGAGAAAATAAACAAGGAAAAGTTAGAGATTGCAATTACCAACAATTTGGAGTGAAAGGAAGAAGAAGCAATTGAGCTGAAACAAGATTTGAAGGAGGATGAAGCTCCATTAAATTCTTTGCCAATAATTTTTGATAATAATACAATTATTTTCATTCCACTACTTGTTACTCATAACAAAATTTTATCTTTTGTTTTGCAGGTTTCCAGTCCAGATTTAAAGTCTCTCCCCAACCATATCAAATACTTGTTTATAGAAGAGGGAGTTAAACATTCATGTCGAATGCAAGGGAGATTGAATCTACCGATGAAAAATAACGTGATGGATGGGGTACTCAAAATTCATGGAATTGAAATGACGTGATGTTTAAGCCTATTGTCAACTCAATGACAATAAACAGAGGTGTTGCTTGGGAGGCAACCCAATGGGAGTATAATTTTCTTTCTTTTTAGTTTTTGCATTTATATTTTAGTTATTTGTGCATTTTTCTTTGCATTTTATTTTACATTGGGGACAATGTAAATTTTAAGTGTGGGAGAAGAGATTTAGGATTTTTGGAATTTTTGGAATTTTGTGTGGGTAAATTCACTGCAAACCCTCACGAGACAAAACTCGTCCACTTGGGGTAACCTTGGAGTTTAAAGGCTTGTTGCACGTGCTAAGTGTAACCGTATTTCTTACGAAAATAGGATAGTTTTTTATTTTATTTTTAGGATGTGTTACTTGAGCAATGAGTTAATTGAATTTTAATTTTTAGCCAATGATAAAATTTTTATTTTTATTTAATAACTCTTGAAAAAATAATAATTTTTTTTGCTTAGCTCGGATTTTTGACTTATTGTTGATTATTACTTTGTTTGAGATCCTGTAAATTCTTATGCACTTATATCCATTTGTTTGAGCTAGTTTTAATTAAGAGAAAGTTTATATGGTTAAATGCTTATGGAAGATATTTTTGAGCTCTATATCTTATTTAATCATTATTTGAAGTGAAATATAAGGCAAAATATAATTTGGAGGAGATGATTTAGGTACTTTTTCTAGGATTGTTAAATTGAAAAGAAAAATTATGTGATGGGTTGAGATGGAGGGTAAAACGCACTCACTCATAAACACAAGAAAAAGTGAGATGAAGCATAAAATGCACTCACTGAAAGAGAAAAGAAAAAAGAAAAAAAAAATGGGATGGAGCATAAATGCACCAATTAAAAGAAAAAATTTGAAAAATTGATATTAATAATCCTAGTATTCCTAATTGTTTAAAACATTTTGATCTTCTAGTTATATTTGCCTATGTTAGTAAAGAATAATGTGAAAAATAAGTATATTGAGTTTTGTTGCATGTCTTTTATAAGGGAATTAATGACTGAATCTTATCTGAGTTTTGATTAGTTTGATACATTTGAATTCACACACACAAAGGGTCTTGAGTAGAGTAAGATTAATAAATATGTTGAAATTCTAAATTTTGCATAATTTTAAAATTTTCTTTGAGTTATTATTTTAAAAAATCTTTGAGGATGATGTTAAAATTTGTATTGATTCGTTGCTCGAGTAAATTGTTTGGTTATTATTTTTATTTTTATAGTTTTATTCTTGTTTTGCTTGAGGACAAGCAAAGAGTTAAGTGTGGAGGTATTTGATAAGTCGATTTTATATCAATTTATTAGATATTTTATACTTAATTATTTGTGAGTTTTTAAGTATTTTTAGTGTTTTAGGTAATTTATTTAATTTTATGTATTTTTATTATTTTTAGTATTTTTATTTATTTTTAATTAATTTATATTTTATTTTGTAGGAAAATAAAAGTCAGATGACATAATGGTAATTTCAGCAAGACTGGCCGACCGCACCATGCGCGCGAAGAGATCAACATCTGCTAAAAGAAGCGACGTCGTTTTTGGCAAAGCAGCAGCTGAAGTAGAGAACCCGCGCAATGTGCGCGCTGAGGAAACTGTCGCATGAGTGGGACGATGCCGTTTTGCTCTTAGATGGGAAACAGGTTGCGCAATGCGCAACCATGTGAAGTTGGCACAGGCGCGTGTCTTACACGCGCCAACGGTAAAAAAAAGAAGAAGAAGGCGGCTGGCAGACTTTGTTCATTTTCCTTCTTTATTTTGGATTTCCTACACTGCAATGCAACAAATCAGTAGAATAAAAGTCCGATTTTAATTTGAAACATGAAGCAATAATTCTTTATTTTATTTTTAATATTTTATTTAGACTTTTAATTAGGGTTAAGATAATAATTATTTTATTTTTTTTTAATTTTATTTTTAATTATAAATCCTATTAGGGTTTGGACAAGTTAGGAGGATTATGGAGCCTATAAATAGAGGGCTTGAGACCCAATGTAAGACGCGATTTTTATTAGAAAAATTCTCTCTTCTATTCTTTGGTGTTCTCTATAACTATAAGTAGCTAAATTATTTTTCTTGGTTTAAGTGATTGAAGCCATCAAAATTTATACACTGTGAGATCTAATTTATTTTAATTGTTCAATTTATATTTTGAGTATTGAATATTTTTATGTGCTTAATTTTATGATTGGTTTGTTTAATCGCTAGGAGTACTACTAGTTTATTATTCATATTAATCTACTGTTGTTGGTGAAACAACTAAGTTTAATAATTGTTTTGCAGATCAAAAGATTATTTTATCTTAGGAAGAGTATTCATCTAAATTAAATGCAAACAAGTGGTTTGTGTTGTTTAGTTCAATAATCTCTCTAATTCTTAAAGCTGCTATTAAATTAAATATTTAGCAAGTGCCGGAGGTTGTTTAGTGGTAAGGGTATTTAGATCAAGTGGCTTTACTTATCTAAAATTAAGAAGAGAGGAGAAAAATTGTTCGACCTGCGAGTAGTTATTTCTACGGTGAATATTCAAAATATTAATTGATTTATTCCTGCATCAATGATCAATTGTAAATTGTTGATGGTGGATGTTGACTTAAACCAAGGTTTTTTCTTCTTATTTATTTCTTGCATATTTATTTTTATTAATTTTATTTAAATTATTTCTTCAATTAAAAATCTCCTAATTTTGGTTTACGAAAACATGAAACTAAATTAATTATTCTCTGTGGAATCGACTCTTGCTTACACCACTACATTAATATTTTTCAAAAGTAAGATTTTATTTTTGGGTGCTTGCGACATCACACCAATCAACTTGTGTTGCAAGTTCTGTAAAAGATGTTTGAATATATGTAGTAAGTTTTGCAAGTGAATCTTTAATTCATTTAACACACTCATCTTTTTTGTAACCTGTAAACGTCAAATTTGGCGTTGCTTTTTTCGGTATTCACCATGATTCCTGCAAATTAAAATATATATTTTTCTTTTTTTTTTCTTTTTTTTCTTTTTTTTCTCTCTCTCTCTCTCTCTTTCTCTTTTGATAGGGACTAAACTAAAAATTGGTCAAATTTCAGAGGCTAAAATGTAAAATTTGAAAGTACAGGGACTAATATGATTCTTTTAAAAGTTTAGGGGATATTTTGAAAATATATGAAACTTTGGGGGCTAAAATAAAAAACTATAGAAACCTTGGGGTACTAAACTATAATTTTGCAACATAGCAGAGAGGATATTAGTGTTGGTTCTCTAGTAAATTTCAAAATTGATGGAGACTAGAAAATTAGGGTAGGAAAGAGCTGGTTGAAATCAAAAGATAACAAGAATTTTGACTCTAATACCAAAATGATGTAGAACAAGGTAAAAAGAAGGAATAAGATATATATTCCCTTACAAAGAATCGGTAAAGAAATGCATTCAAGTACAAAACTTTAATCTCAAATCAATTCATATTTCAATAATCTTAATAATAATGAGATATTACAATTCTTAAATAAAAACCTCAATACTTGGGAACTAAGTAAAAATTCTAATTTAAAAAAGAAACAATCTTCTAATTAAAATTTACTTCTATAATAAAACTCTCCAAACTAAAATAAAATTCTCCTAGAATATCCAACTAAATAATTACATTAATAAAACACTAAGACTCCAATATTTATTCTTAAATAACAATACAAAATTAATAATAAATTTTTGTATTTTCTTCTTCCTTCCCACATCAATGCCTGTCTAAATTTTACTGCTGCTTGCCATTTTGCTTTTAGAAACTTGAACAAAAGTAATTACCAGAAAATGGATCAATCCCACAAAAGCGACCAATGCAATGTACGACCTTACAAAACCAGGAAAGAATGAAAAAATAAAATTCCGCTAAGAATTTAGGCAGCTGTTCTGTCTTTAAACATATTATAAGGAGAGAATCCATGCTACTTATAATAAATTCTCAAAAAAGCACAAGGGAGTTGTTATTTCTCCAACAAGCATAGTGCATTGTTACAAAAGAGAATCTCATGTAATTATTTAAGCAAGAGCCAGTCAACCAATACAAGTAATAATAATACTAAGATAGAAGCCTCTTATCTTCACCAAGTCATAAATCCATAAAATAGGAGCATGAGAGATCCAGAACTTCCAGCCCCAGAGCATACCAAACATCTTAGTTCCTTACAGTTGTTACGTGGTTCAGAAGCATGTGGATAACATCCTTGGAAATTCCTGAAGCCTCGACCTTCAAATTATTTATCTTCACCTCTGTTTCTTTTTCTAGACGCTTAACATTAGCACCTGAATCTCCACTACTCTGTTTGATGAAACATAGAAAGAGACATAGCAACAAACAATAAATAATTTTTTTGTGTACCATTTAAATACAGAAATTACTGAGAAATTTGGAAACAAAGAATTTAAGAAAAATAAATGGCAGGGTTGCTGTATAATGTCTCAACTATATTGTGAGCTTATAAAATAGTGAAACATCTAAACCACTGTATAAGAATATTTTTTTTGCAAAATTCAAAAGAATTCTCTATCCAAATTTTATTATACACGGTTTATTTGATGAGCAGTTTTGTTCAGAAGATGTTTTTATCTAGTGACTTTGCTGATGTAAGAAGAAATTTTATATAGGAAACGGCATGTGATAGGGCACCTCTTCCCCTACCTACTACCAAAACTAGCTTTTTCAAAACAAAAAAAAAGGTGCTAACTATGCTGAGTTTGCGCCCAGAAATTCAGAAGTTCTCCAAAAAATTACAAAGTTTAGTTTGCGCCCAGAAATTAAAATTCCAGTGGATTCAAGCTGGTAGTTTTTTTTTGCTACAGGCAGGCAACAGACAATACTTCAATTTTATTTTTACCTCAGCAACCTTCCCCTGAAACTCAATTTCCATTTGAGCACGAAATGCAGCTACCTCTTTCTCAGCCTCATCTTTGGCCTGTTTTAGTCTAGCCATTTTTTCTGAAAGGAACCAATGAATATGGATCACTTTTATAGAATAAGAATATTCCACACAATTAATTTGAAGATTAAACGGCAAAAAAAAAAAAGAATATAAATTTATTCTCCATGTTTAGATATGAAAATTAGAGACCCACCTATACATGCATCATATATGTATGAACTTCATCCGTATATTCATACATAAATACTCCATTTATTTTAATGCCAAAACAAGCTTACACAACCGTGTAATTTAAAATAAGCCATGCAAGGGAGTAAATAGTACACTTCAAATCCAAATTCTTAAACAGGAAATGTTCCAACATAGAATGCTCTCTTTGAAGCAATAGCCAACCCTCATCCCACCGTCAACCCTATAGTACAAGGAAAAAGAGCCTCCCCAAAATATTCTACTATGGCGCTAGGTCATCAATTATCAATAACAAACATTCAAATATTCAATCATATGATATTACTGGCACTTGTTCCTCATCCTAGAAGTTACAGTTAATTTAAGCACGTAAATTTTCCAAGTAAAAGTGTTTGCATTCGCGCACACACTAGCATGCACTCAAATTGACAAAACATGTCAAGTCAAGAGCAAATAGAAGGGTGGCCATGGTAACTCAGAGAGTCATAGTAAGACCTTTGTTTGAGTAGTGGACAAGAGGTGGTAAAAGAGTTGAGGGGATGGTATTGAAGTGGTGCTAGCAGAGTCGTGACAACGATTATGAGGGACAGGATAGCGTCGTGTGTACGTTCATGAGGTGCTAATGAACATAATTATGTTTTATGGTCAACTTGAATTTTTCCTATTGAAAATTTCAATAACTAAGATACTAATTAAGTTACAGAATCAGGTTAACCAAATGTCAGAATGCCACCAATAATATGTTACATTGTATTATTAAACAGAATCATGAGGCACTAATTTGGAAAACAAACTTGCACTGGAAAAGTACATGTACATAATCAGAAGAAAACAGGCCAACTGCCAACATCACAGGAAGATATTGCTCAGAGAACTGAATATAGGATCCTACTGTGGCCTCCAACACCTTTAAACACACTCCCATCACCCATATTGACCTAAGTTTGATGAAACAGCACTAAACTCACGATGCCACCATCATCTTCTCATGCCCCTACTTTTTGTGTCATGCTGCTGAGATACAGAAATGTTTTGTACTAGTTTACTCGCACTAGCACACGTCTACATTTAAACGTATGAATAACCGATTGTTCACTTGAAAGAACTAAAAATTACCCTCTATAAATTATTCAGAAATTACACAAAAACCCTTGAAGTATATGGGATGCAAAAAACTATCAGATTACAATCGAAATAACACAAGTAATTACCATTTCTGGCAGCATTAACAATGTGCTGAGCTTCTTGTTCTGCAGCTAACAAGAGTTGAATTCCATTCTGCCCCCTGTTGGCTTCCATGCTGCTTTGATAAATCAACTACACAAAAATATGTAACCATGATTGACGAGATCAGATTATACACTTGGAAACATAAAGAAATTTCTTTTGCATAAAAATAATCGTGACTGTTAAGCTACGTGAAATTACTATAAAGTTTGATAGAGAGAAGTTGTTATAATGGTTTCAATATATTGAAAAATTAAGGACCAACACAACGTACTTGTAAAAAAAGGACCGACACAAAATTAGGATAGATGATCAATAAATAATATTATAAAATGTAAATGATTTTGATGAAAGAAAGAGAAGAAAGACAAATGAGTTCATTTTTGCTTTGAAATCTTATAGAACAAATAATCGTATGAGTAACAGCTAATTCTAGTTACACTCCCAAATGAGGTTAATGAACTTTTGGCACATTTTGCGGGATATTCGAGATAGCTTACTGACCCCAATTAAATAGACAACATTAAATTTGGTACGAAGCTAATTCAAACTAATTGGGTAAGAATAGGCAGCAATTGCCTGTACATAGCTATTCTATACATTGAAGGGGATAGAAGGAAAGAGTTGGTTAATTCTTTTTAAGCTTATATCGTGATGCCCTTACTTTTCTTTTAAGCTTAAATTGTGAATTGTGATGTCACTTAGCATAGAGAAAAAGGTTTTAATAGAAAAAGCAATTTCCAAAAATTTGATAGAAAAACCAATTATAATGCACACTAGTGAAAAACCTGACTCAGTGATAATGTTGCTCATGTTTCATATCATCGCCTATGTTACAGGGACTCGGGATCCTTGGTAGGCGTAGGGAAGTGTCCAACACAAGAATTTCCTATCGTTTAAAACATTTTTTCCTATTTAATACTGCCACTGATCCATATTATTTGATCATTATTGACTTTTTAAAATCAACTTAAGAAATTTTTAAACTCAATATTAACATAGATTCTTTTAATTTTAATTAATACAATGATGATAAATATTGTGCACTATCTAAAAAGCATACTCATTTTAAGTTCTATTTTTCAATAATTTTTAATGAGTCCAATTAATTTTGAGTTTGAAAATTTCTCAAATTGACTTTCAAAAGTGAATAATGATCATATAATTTGGAACGGAGGGAGTACTATTTTGGAGTGTCCAGGTGCTACACCCACACTCATGTCGACAAATGTGCTTCACTGTCAACTGAAAAGTCCATGTAATCATCGCTGTAATGTTCTTCAATTTCTTTCTGAAGCTTTCCTCTTGAATTGAAACTTTAATTTTTAGCATTCTTAAATTAATTAAACTCTCTTCTAAATGAAAGTATTAAACTGCACACATAGCTAACCCACAAGGGAGTTCCAAAAGGACTAAAAGAATAGAACAAATCACACCTGAGAGAGTTGAAATGGGTAGTGTCACACCAAATAGGGCTTCAGATTCACAGAAGCACTATCATTCTCCTATGCTACTGCAAATTTGCTAACTAGACGATGTAAGCAAATAGAAAATCAAATAAACTGAAACCCCCGCCCCAGCTTTAAGGGGGGAAATAACATATGGTAAGGACAATAAGTGAAACCTAAAGGTTCTAGAGGTTCCAAGTTTCCATCCCACTAAAGGTACTTGGAGTAAACCCATAAACAAGAAACAGTAAAAAAAGCACAAATTTGTCACAAAATTGACAATGGAAATAAAACAGAAAAGGAATAACTGGAAAGGAAATGACTGAAAGAAAGAAAATTAGAATTTCAGATAAACTTCTTCATGCTTAGTACGCCTTCCTTACTGCCTTATATGCTGCCTGAGCTAACAGAATCCAATCAAGCCTAACAACCTTAACCACTAAACACATTACATGTGTCCCTGACTACAAAGAAACTAACTACTGAGACGATGTCGTCTAAAATGTCGTCGTTGCTGAAGATGATGAAATGGAACTGATGGAATGAAACGCTGCATTTAGGTTGCCTTATATAACCAACTCCTTTTAAAAGCTACTTCTGTTACTTCCCTGCTCCCTCTTCTTGACAATTCCCCATCGCTTGAAATGATCCTTGTTCCCAAGGATGAAAATCTGAAACTGCCTTGATCAGTTGGCTCCATTCCTCTCGTGTGACATCTTCTGGAATGCTGCTGGAATTATATACCAGAACCTTGGTGGCTGGTTTGTTTCTTCTTTTTATCAGTCTTCTGTCTGGGATTGCAACTGGTGTTGGTCTAATATCTCCTTCCATAGAAATCTGGGGCAACACAGTCCAACTTCTTAGTCTCTTTTTGAGGGAATGTTGACTTCTATGTGCAGCACTTCTGAAGTTATGGCCGCCAAACTTGCTGCCTTCACAACAGTTGGCACAGACGCACACCAGACTGAAGCTTAAGCATCCCAACCAAGCAAATTGGTAGACAGCCGAATTAACTACACTAATGGATACACCAATACTGGAAACACTCTAGCTAATATGTAAGGAGCACATAGAGTGATAAATCGATTTTATATAAATTTATTAGATATTTTATACTTCATTATTTGTGAGTTTTTAAGTATTTTTAGTGTTTTAGGTGTTTTATTTATTATTATGCATTATTATTATTTTTTGTATTTTTGTATTATTTTTAATTATTTTATATTTTATTTTGTAGGAAAAATAAGTTTGGAGGCAAATCTGTAAATTTTGCAAAGATCTGGTGGCAATTTGGTAATTTATCAAGCCTTGATGGCAATTCCGTAATTTTGGCAAAAAAGAGGCGACCGCGCCATGCGCGGCAACATCAGCAGCAGACAAGGAGCAAACGACGCCGTTTGGCGGTTTAATGGAAAGCAGCCGCGCAATGCGCGCGGTGATGCTGAACAGTAGCAAGAACAGGAACAAAAAGACGTCGTTTGGAGCTAAGGGGCGTGCAATGCGTGGGCTGGCGTTGTGGGTACTGTAGCGAGTGCCTTGTTTGGCAGGCGCGGAAATTACCCAAAACGGAATTATTCGCGAATTTTTGCTACTTTTTGATTCCAAATTGAATTTTAATTCCAATTAGGGTTAGGATAATAATTATTTTAGTTTTCTTTTATTTTTATTTGTATTTTAAATCCTATTAGGGTTTGGAAAATATACCTTCTACTAGGGTTATGAGGATTTTGGAGCCTATAAATGAGGGTTTGACACACAATT
Organism: Hedera helix; assembly: GCA_947179155.2. Lineage (NCBI taxonomy): Eukaryota > Viridiplantae > Streptophyta > Magnoliopsida > Apiales > Araliaceae > Hedera > Hedera helix. Next base: position 31,966,657 of record OX359271.1, on the reverse strand, counting down.
TAACATACAACTTTTCTAATAAGAAAAATTATCTCTTCTATTCTTTGATGCTCTCTACAATTATGAGTAGTTAATTTATTTTTCTTGGTTTAAGTGATTGAAGCCATCAAGATTTATACACTGTGAGATCTAATTTATTTTAATTGTTCAATTTATATTTTGATTATTGAATATTCTTCTATGCTTAATTTTATGATTGATTCGTTTAATTGCTAGGAGCGCTACTAGTTTATTATTCATATTAATCTACTGTTGTTGGTGACGCAACTAAGTTTAATAATTGTTTTGCAGATCAAAAGATTATTTTATCTTAGGAAGAATATTCATCTAAATTAAATGCAAACAAGTGACTTGTGTTGTTTAGTTCAACGATCTCTCTAATTCTTTATGCTGCTATTAAATTAAATCTTTAGCAAGTGCTGGAGGTTGTTTAATAGTAAGGGCATTTAGATCAAGTAGCTCTACTTATCTAAAATTAAGGAGAGAGGAGAAAAATTATTCCACCTGCGAGTAGTTCTTTCTACAGTGAATGTTCAAAATATTAATTGATTTATTTTTGCATCAATGATCAGTTGTAAATTCTTGATGGTGGATTTTAACTTAAACAAAGGCTTTTTCTTCTCATTTATTTCATTAAATTACTTGCATAATTATTTTAGTTAATTTTATTTAAACTATTTCTTTGATACAAAACCCCCCAATTTTTGTTTACGAAAATATAAAATTAAATAATCATTCTCTGTGGGATCGACTCTTACTTACACTATTACATATTTATTTTTCCAAAGTAAGATTTTATTTTTGGGTGTTTGCGACATCACACCAAATTTTGGCGCCGTTGTCGGAGAATGATTTTAATTTAATTTTGTGCTTTTGTAAATATTTATTTAATTTAGTAATTTTTCTTAGATTTTATTTTTCTAGTTTTTCATCATTTAATTTAGTTGTGCAGGTTCAGGATGGAAGTCATGTATGATTATGTCAATGAGGTAACTATTTCTTCTCTTGAGCAACAAATTGATACCCCAAGTTCTCTTGTTTATCAAATGGTTGCAGATAATGCACAACCAATGGAAGCTTGTAGGATTTGTACGATGGTAGGACATCCGACTAATATGTGCCCCATTCTTCAAAATGAGTCCTATGAACAAATCAATATAACAAGTGGTTTCCCTGGTCAACTCCAATGGCAATATGATCCCTATTCAAAAGCGTATAATTCAGGATGGAGGGATCATCCTAATTTTGGCTATGAGAATCCACAAATAAATCCGTCTACAAATCAGAATTTCCCAAGTTATCAACAATACCTGCATTCATGCCCCCAACAACAACAGGGTCAATCATTTAATTCTGATATGTCTTTAGAGGATATAGTACACTTTGCAATTTCAACAGGAAACGAAGGCAAATATACATAATTTGGAAAAACAAATGGGTCAAATGGCAATCGTACTCAGTCAATTGGAGGAACAAGATTCTGAAAAATTACCTTCTCAAACGGTGGATAATCCAACAGAGAATACAAGTGTACAAGTGTTAAGAAATGAGAACGATATAGAAGATCCAGAAAAGACAGTCCCTCCATCACCGAAGCAAGAGAGAGCAAACATCATCAATGAAGCGTACAGTGTTAATGATGTTATTTTTTATGATGACATACCTAAGGTGGCAGAAGTTGTTGAGGAAATAAACAAGGAAAAGTTAGATATTGCAATTACCAACAATTTGGAGTTAGAGGAAGAAGAAGCAATTGAGCTGAAACAAGATTTAAATGAGGACGAATCTCCATTAAATTCTTTGCCAATGATTTTTGATAATAATGCAATTATTTCCATTCCATTGCCTGTTACTTATCACCAATTTTCATCTTTTGTTTTGCAGGATCTCATTCCGAATATAAAGACTCTCTCCAATCATATGAAATATCTATTCGTTGAAGAGGGAGTAAAACGTTCATGTTACGTGCAAGGGAGACTGAATCTACCTATGAAGAATAACGTGATGGATGGGGTACTCAAAATTCATGAAGTAGGAGTGACGTAGTACTTTGGCCTGATGTCAAGCCAATGATGATAAACAAAGGCACTTCTTGGGAGGCAACACAAGGGGAGTATAATTTTCTTTCGTTTTAATTTTTGTATTTATAGTTTATTTATCTGTGCCTTTTTCTTTGAATTTTACTTTACATTTGGGACAATGTAAAATTTAAGTGAGGAGGAAGGGATTTAGGATTTTTGTCATATTTTGAAAATTTTAGGAAATTTTAAAAATTTTGAAATTTTGAATTTTGTGGGTAATTTCACTGCAAACCCTCATGAGACAAAACTCGTCCACTTGGGGTAACCTTAGGGTTTAAAGGCTTGTTGCACATGCTAAGTGTGGTTTGTTTCCTACGAAAATGAGGTATTTTTTTATTTTATTTTTAGGATGAGTCACTTGAGCAATGAGTTAATTGGATTTTAAATTTTTAGCCAATGATAAAAATTTTGATTTTTATTTAATAACTCTTGGAAAAAGGATAAATTTTTGTTTAGTCTGAATTTTGACTTTTTATTGATTATTATTTTGTTTGAGATCCTTCAAATTTTTATGCACTTATATCCATTTGTTTGAGCTAGTTTTAATTAAGAGAGAGTTTATATGGTTAAATACTTATGAAAGATATTTTTGAGCTCTATATCTTATTTGATCATTATTTGAAGTGAAATATAGGACAAAATATAATTTGAAAGAGATAATTTAGATAATTTTTCTAGGATTATTAAATTGAAAAAGAAAAATCTTGTGGTGGGTTAAGATGGAGCGTAAAACGCACTCACTCATAAACACAAGAAAAAGTGAGATGGAGCATAAAATGCACTCACTGAAGAAAAGAAAAAGAGAGAAAGAAAGAAACTGGGATGGAGCATAAAATTCACCCATTAAAAGGAAAAAATTGGAAAAATATTTGAAAAAAATTGATATTAATAATCCTAGTGTATTTCATTAATTAAAAGCCTTTTGATTTTCTAATTTATATTTGTCTGTATTTGCTGAAAGTGATGTGAAAAATAAGTATATTGAGTTTTGTTATATGTCTTTTATAAGATAATTAATAACCTAAACTTATCCGAGTTTTAATTATTTTGATACATTTGGATTCACACACACACAAAAAGTCTTGAGTAGAGTAAAATTAATAAATATGTTGAAATTCTAGATTTTGCATGGTTTTGAAATTTTTTTTGAGTTATCATTTAAAAAAATCTTTGAAGCTGATGTTACAATTTATATTGATCTGTTGCTCGAGTAAGTTGTTTGGTTATTAGTTTTAATTTTATAGTTTTTGTTCTTGTTTTGCTTGAGGACAAACAAAGAGTTAAGTGTGGGGGTATTTGATAAGTCGATTTTATATCAATTTATTAGATATTTTATACTTAATTATTTGTGAGTTTTTAAGTATTTTTAGTGTTTTAGGTGTTTTACTTATTATTATGCATTATTATTATTTTTAGTATTTTTGTATTATTTTTATTTATTTTTAATTATTTTATATTTTATTTTGTAGGAAAAATAAGTTTGGGGGCAAATCTGTAAATTTTGCAAAGATCTGGTGGCAATTTGGTAATTTATCAAGCTTTGATGGCAATTCCATAATTTTGGCAGAAAAGAGGCGACCGCGCCATGCGCGACAACATTAGCAGCAGGTGAGTAGTAAACGACGCCGTTTGACGGTTTAATGAAAAGCAGCCGCACAATGCGCGCGGTGATGCTGAACAGTAACAAGAACAGGAACAAAAAGACGTCGTTTGGAGCTCAGGGGCGCGCAATGCGCGGGCTGGCGTTGCGGGTACTGTAGCGAGTGCCTTGTTTGGCAGGCGCGAAAATTACCCAAAACGGAATTATTCGCGAATTTTTGCTACTTTTTGATTCCAAATTGGATTTTAATTCCAATTAGGATTAGAATAATAATTATTTTAGTTTTATTTTATTTTTATTTGTATTTTAAATCCTATTAGGGTTTGGAAAGTGTACTTCCTACTAGGGTTAGGAGAATTTTGGAGCCTATAAATAAAGGGCTTGACACACAATTTAACATACAACTTTTCTAATAAGAAAAATTATCTCTTCTATTCTTTGATGCTCTCTACAATAATGATTAGTTAATTTATTTTTCTTGGTTTAAGTGATTGAAGTCATCAAGATTTATACACTGTGAGATCTAATTTATTTTAATTGTTCAATTTATATTTTGATTATTGAATATTCTTCTATGCTTAATTTTATGATTGATTCATTTAATTGCTAGGAGCGCTACTAGTTTATTATTCATATTAATCTACTGTTGTTGGTGACGCAACTAAGTTTAATAATTGTTTTGCAGATCAAAAGATTATTTTATCTTAGGAAGAATATTCATCTAAATTAAATGCAAACAAGAGACTTGTGTTGTTTAGTTCAACGATCTCTCTAATTCTTTATGCTGCTATTAAATTAAATCTTTAGCAAGTGTCGGAGGTTGTTTAATAGTAATGGCATTTAGACCAAGTGGCTCTACTTATCTAAAATTAAGGAGAGGAGAAAAATTATTCCACCTGCGAGTAGTTCTTTCTACAGTGAATGTTCAAAATATTAATTGATTTATTTTTGCATCAGTGATCAGTTGTAAATTCTTGATGGTGGATTTTGACTTAAACCAAGGTTTTTTCTTCTCATTTATTTCATTAAATTACTTACATAATTATTTTAGTTAATTTTATTTAAACTATTTCTTTGATATAATACCCCCCAATTTTTGTTTGCGAAAACATAAAATTAAATAATCATTCTCTATGGGATCAACTCTTACTTACACTACTACATATTTATTTTTTCAAAGTAAGATTTTATTTTTAGATACTTGCGACATCACACCATAGAGCAGTCAGAAGCTTCATAATGATTGGTACTACAATCTTCCGCATAACCAAAAATTCCTGTAGCATGGAGAAACCCTCTCAAATTTACTACATACTACTCTAAATAATTAATACTCTGAAATATTTACTATTAATTTACTATTTAGTAACTATTAAATTCTAGTTACTAGGATTTAATTCAAATTTACTACTTGCTACTATAAATAATTAATTATTTAGAGTAGTAAATAGTCACCCTCTCAAATTTAATGCTCTCATCCACTAAGGTCATCATGTGATCCAGCATAACCAGTCTGGTCCAGATCTTAAGGAAAACGAGTCCCAGAGCCCAATCTAGATACAGAAGGAATATTGGGCTTTCATCTACAGGTACCCGCATTGGCACAATTACCGGAAGTTCAAAGAGCAAACTAATTAAACTGGGATAACAAAAATACATATTGACAACAATACGGAGCTCTTCAGAACAATGCTAAACCATTTCCACATATGGTTTAACAGAACCTCAGCCCTCCTATTTTTAATGTACTCGATGGAATACCTCGCTCCAGCTATGTCAGTCCAAATGACATAACGCCTGATGACAAAGCATAAAGATCATTGCAATTGATCCAATGGGTTATTGGGAGAAGAGGCACAGCGTTGAAGAGTGCTCGTCCAAGTGAAATGGTCACTATTACTAATGCAGAGTTGAAAACTAGTAGAGTTATCCAGGCCACCACTAGCAAAAGCACAATGCGAAGTACAAAGCTGTACCAATCTGAATCAGATCGTTCATCAACATCATACTCTTCTGTGTAATTATCATTAGTTGTGGAATGCCTGTTTCTATTCAAATCATCATGGGCAAAAAGTCCTACTAAGGCCCTCTCTTGTCTGCCTAGTTGTTCTTGCTGTCTATCCTGTCTTACTGGATCCCCATTTCCATTTTCCTGATCACCATTATCCTTAGACATGGGGAGTAAGCAGTCTGACAAACCAAGTGCCCAACCAACTGCAGTGAACCAATAGCAAAAAGGAAATTTGATCATTGTTCGTAACTTAAAATGCTCAATAGCAAACAGCATGCAAAGAAGCGTGTCAACAGAAATTTTGGTAAATTAGTCTGATACAAATATATCAAGAGGAAAGATGAAAGGAGCCACTCGCATAGCAAGTTTCATTGGTAGAAATACAAGCATCACTATAAGACTGCCATAAACAGTGGTAGACAATAGAACCCTACGAGCATGCTTGTGAACAGGATCATCAATCAGATCATGGAATGGATTGCAATTAGGATCAACTGGATCTCGGAGGAAGTAAAGAACCCCATTGTGCAAAACCCCTCGAAGAAGGCTGGCATAGATACTTATTTGTAACATGTAGACAATTCCTATAATCCAATTAATCAACGAAGTTGATAAAGGAGAAACTGAGAAGAAATCCACTCTGTGGCTTGTGCAATTGACTTCCCAAACATCCTTATGGTACAAATATCCAACCACCATCCACACATCAAAGGAAAAACACCAAGTTCAATGACCAGCAGGAATTTTTTTTTAATCATAGTCAATAAATGTCTCATTGCTAACCTTTTCAATAGATCATCTGAAACTGGTGTGGTACCATTGTTAGGGAAGTCACTCAGTCCAGTAGCATTTATTTTCAATTTTTCTGCAACCTGGTTAAGCATACTTTCATGATTATCAGATGTCATATTCACAGCAGCAGTCCTTGCATTTTTCAGAGTGGCATTTACCAAAGAAAGAGCTGAGTCTGTGAGTGGTACAACTGTTGACAACACTGGGGCCATAGCAGATGACAAAAGCCACGACAAGTAGTAGAGTATAATCCTTCCTACCGAAAATGGTACTAATATAACAACACCAAGGAATATCATATTGTTTGCAAGAATAGTGAATGCATTTTCAACCAAATGAAAAATAGATCCATGCATGCCAACTAACTCGTCAAAAGGCACATTCTCATCAAATATATGTTCCATATGAGCCTCAAGACGTGCTGCTTGCATCTCCCATCGAGCAACAACATTTTCTGCATTCCTTCTAATCAATTGGCCAGCCCCAACCACTCCTTGTGCTCTAAGAGCATCTTTACCATTCCCAACACCTATAAAATCCCTAGAAGGTGGTCTTCTAGCAGCACGAGAATCAAAGATATCTAGCGGTTTCGGTTAAGGTCGGCAGTGTATCTACTTCATTTGGGACTTTTGTCAAACACCTCATCCGCAACACGAAATTTCTTTTTGTTTGAACAAAACTCTCCTTTTGTAGAGTTATCCATCAAGCTAGGAGATGTTTGGGAAATAGGGCTATAGCTATAGGTGTTATTTGAGGTTACTGTGGGGGAAGGCTGTGATATGTGATGGAAGGTGTAGGGAGGTCCTAAAGAAGAGGGTTGTGTACCAGAATTGAATTTGTGTTTGGAAGGATAGGGGATTGTTTAATTCATCTGACCATAAGCTGTAGCAGGCAAGGGCCTGGACGGATTTGTAGGGATGTAAGTGCTGCATTAATTTGAATGGTTTTGTGGATTTAAACATGCATGTGTGACAGCAGATGAAGCTGGAATTGAGATATTAGTTCCCATAGTTCTAATTGAGTCTGGGTAATGAGGCCAAATTCCCTTGGACGTAGTCTGGGATGGAACTCGAGTGGTAGTTGGGCCAGTCAGGGTCAGAGTTGCGGGCCTAATTGCTACTTCAGGAGGGGAAATTATGGGTGGCAAAAATGCATGTGAAGTAGGGTAATTATGGTGCTGGTTATGATGGATCGGGGATGGCTTAGTGGTTTGGTTCATAGCTGCTGCAGGTGTACTGGCAGTACTGAAGAAATTTGTGCCTGTTCCAAATTACGGGTGTGGAAGAGAGTTTGGTGCTGGTGATGGGGGGTTGTGATAGTTCTAAGGATAGGGGGGTTGATAATGGAGTAGCAGTAGACTTAGATACCTCATTTACTCCAACTTTCTCCTTTTTCGATCGTTGAAAAGCATTAATTGCCTCTATGATCCTCTACGCTATTTCGTCTATGGTTGTCTGCATCTTCTGACTGAACTGAGCGATCTGATTTCCCATGGCCTCAATCTGTGCTGATGATTGTTCAAAGTTAGCCGCCATCAATTCCTGCATCTGATCCATCCTTACCTCCAAGGCTTTAAGATCCTTCTCGTGCTTCTGAAGACTTGGCTTCACAGTGGTGTCGACCATCGGTGGCCCAAGGGTGCTCTGATGCCAATTTGTCACGAAATTGACAATGAAAATAAAACAAAAAAGGAATAACTGAAAGAAAGAAAATTAGAATTTCAGATAAACTTCTTCATGCTTATTACACCTTCCTTACTGCCTTATATGCTGCATGAGCTAACAAAATCCAATAGAGCCTAACAACCTTACCCACTAAACACATTACACGTGTGCCTGGCTACAAAGAAACTAACTACTAAAACGATGTCGTCGGACTATTGTATTAATTAACTAAAACGCCGTCGTTGCTGAAGATGATGAAATGGAACTGATGGAATGAAACATTGCGTTTAGGTTGCCTTATATAACCAACTCCTTTTAACAGCTACTTCTGTTACTTCCCTGCTCCCACTGCTTGACAAAATTCTCTTATGTCTCTAATATATATACACAGCCAGTAAGGGAAATCCAAACAAGGGCACCTGGAGAACTATATAATACTTTCATGAAATTAGATCGGAACTGTGGTTCCCATCAACAAAAATTAGCAATTTCTTACCCATAAGAATAATCCAAAACTTTCTACAAAAAAGCTAATATTAATAATTAAGAGACAAGGTAACTTATGAACATCCTCCCTTGTCGGATAAAAAATTCAATAATTATAAAATCCGACAAGCATCTTAATCTAATTGGGTACGATGGATTCTAGCCACAACATTGTATAAAACAATACCAGAAGCAAAGGCAATCTTACTAACTTCAGAACTGATCTCATCACTAAAAATGGTCAATAAAAATAAACACAGTCTACAGATGAAACACCGCATTGAATAACTGAACCATCAAATCTACTGCACTTAACGTAAAAACTTATCATGCCACAAATATAAAAGCAGTAGAAGGGATAATCCCAGAAACTCTCGAAATAAGAAATTCAGTTACTTGAACAGATCAAGAAAATTTAACGACCCTGATTGAAGATCTTGTCTACTGAAGTGAAAATAAGTTAAAAATCATTGAAGGGAGCATAAGATCAATGGAGGAAAGAGGAGTATTTTGTGATAAGAGGAAAAACTAAAGGAAATTGAAGAACATAATAGAGAAGGTGGAAATTTAGGGGGCAAAGAAACGTACCTGTAGAAGCGGAGTTTGGTCAATGACTAACTAAATTGAAGCGTCTTGGTGAGAGGAGAGACTTTAGACTTAGACGAAGGACTCTGATTGGAAGCAGAGATAATAAACTGTCGCAAGGACATTTTTGGAGATATTTTTATTGACAAATATATCCCTGTAGTTGATTGAATTGGCATATAGCATTACAGTTTTTCTTTTTCTTTGTTTTTAACATGAACCATGATCTTACTGATGCATAGCAGGTCGGTTAATTTTTGAATAAATTATTTTATTTGTTAGTTAATATTAAATAATTAAAAATTATTTTATTTATAAGTTAATTAAAATAATATTAAATAAAAAAATAAGTAAAAATTATTTTATTTATGAGTTAATGTTAAACAAAAATAATAATAACTAAAAAATATATTTTATTTATAAGTTAATTAAAATAATGATGAAGATTATTTTAATAAAAATTAAATATTTTTTAAAACAATTGAAATAATATTAAAGAATTATTTTAATTGTGAATTAATGATGCACAAGCAATTAAAATAATATTATGGATTATTTTAATTGTGAATTAATGAGACTTAAATAATTAAAATAATATTAAAGATTATTTTAATTGTGAATCAATAAAGAATAAGCAATTATTTTAATTTTGAATTAATTAAGGATAAACAATTAGAATTAAAGAAGCATAAATAATTTAAATAAGAGTAAAGGCTACTCTAATTAGTGATTAAACAAATAAAATAATAACTTGAATTATTTTATTTGTGGATTAATAAGGTATGATCAAAGAAAGTAATAATTAAATAATAATAAGTTGAGAAAACTTTATTTGTAAATAATTAAATGATGATTAAGGATAATTAAATGAATAAAATAATACTAAATATTATTTTATTTGTGATGTTTAAGGGATTAATTAAATAAAGAAAATGAGAGGCAATAATACTTAAATAAATAATTTTATTTGAGATTATATGTATGATAATTGAATAATAAAAATGAATCGTGAGTCCTAGTTGTATAGAATTAGTGAGTCAGATCGATTATATCATTATATGAAAGTTATAGAGATTAACCGTTAGATGAATATATTGAATATGAGTTGTTCAAAGGATAATGAATCAAAGTCGGATAGAGTCGACAATCCAGGCAAATATTTTAACTTGTACTTTTATTTCTCGTACAAGTAGAATTAATTGATGGAATAATTTATGTTTTATCTATATTCGTGAAGATTAATTTATTAATTCTGAAACTTGATTTAAATCATGACTATACTCTTGAATAGTTATTCGAACCCTATTTGCGAATATCGAACGTATCAACTATTTCTGATTGTGTTGAGAAGTACGTCTATGGTATTTGTATCGGTTAGGCCAATGATAAGATTGATTGTTAATCAATCATATTTTTTTGAGAAAGCTACCAAACCAATTAACTTGGTGCGGACTTTTATGATATGCTGAGACGAATAACCCTCATAGAAGGGAAAACTACTTTATGTCAAGAGACCGACACGCGCGCGAACAACATGTCTAAGTGTTATGCATAACATAAGGTACTTTAGGCTGATCACCTATTGTACTTGTTTATTATTGTGAATTTTCAGTGAAATACTATTAATTTAAGCATGTGTTCACGGTCTATAATGACCATTCAGTACAAACTATTCATTAACTTAGGAAAATATTGAATCTTTTATTCTAATTAAAAACCTTTTGGTCCATAGTGACTCTTCAGTGCTAGAAAATGATCAATTTTGGAACTATTGAGACTTACTTTGTTCATAGTTGAATTATTTAACTCTTGAACTATAAATTGTTGTTATATTCCTTAGAATTATGAAACCTTATATATGAACGTTCACTTTATTGCTATATACTTGCTGAGCAAACTTGTTGCTCATTCTTTCTTTTTTTAAATATTACAGTTAAGACCGAGTAGTGCAGTGGTTCAGAAAAGGACAAAGGAAAAGGCAAGGCTCCAGAGTAGCTTTGTCTTGTCATGTTTTAAGACAATGATATTGGATATTTGTATTAAGACTTATGTTTTAGTTATGTTGTGTAATAGTCACGTTGCGAGACTTGTGACGCAAATATTTATGTTAAATCAATGTAAATATTTATATTATTCTGCATTTAGTTGTTAATAACATGTTGTATGAGTTGGATCGTGAAGCACCAGATTCGATGTACAAGTATCTGAATTTGGGGGCATCACAAGTGGCCAATCCGTAGCTTTTCCTTTTCCTTTGTTTTTATTTGATACGCCATTGTTAGTTCCCGAGGACACAATAATAATCTAGAAAGGGGGGGGGGGGGGTTGAATGGATCATTAAAACTTTTTCCACTTATAACGAAAGCATAATAGTTATAAATGATGTGATCAATTCAAGCATAACGGATTATATTTTTAAAAACCCCTTAAAGATATATGAGTCATTTTAATTCAGTGTGTTAATCTACAGTATGGGAGATAGCAGATTTAGCAGTTATTGTGCAAAAATGTAAAAGACATAAAGTAAATGACACAAGAGATTTAAGTGGTTCGGAGACTGAACAACTCCTACTCCACTCTTCTATTTTGACAAGTAGGAAATTCATTAAGGTTTAGTCCTCCGTACTAGGACACTCTTGCCCTCATCAAATTCAACAGACTTGGTTCCTTTAGTCACATTAAGACTAGGACACTATTGCCCTCATCAAAGCCAGCAACTTTGGGACTGTAGACTAAGCCAAGCAGACTTAGAATCTCTTGTACCATTCGGTACTCAACAAGTCCAGCAGACTTGATTTCTTTAGTTCTCCATGCCGAGACACTATGACCCTCATTAAGTCCAACAGACTTGAGTTGTTTGTTTGTTGAGTTGTGCTGCTAAGTAAAACATTTGCTCTTCTTCATCTTTTGGTACTTAGCAGCTGCTTGTGATCAATCTTTGAATACTGCTGATGTTTTTCGTTGATGTTCTTCTTCTTTCTGTATTCAGCAACTACCCATGATCACCCGAAATGTATTGCTGAGCTCTTTCAATAAGCTTTTTGCTCAGCAGTTGTGTTGAACACTTAGCTTGTATTTCACACAGAATCCCATTCTGTACTCCTCTTTGCTCAAAGTGTTCTTGGCTTCTTTGATCCTTCGATTCTTAGCTCATATGCCAGCCCTTCGGCATTTTCCATTTTTCTTGGTGAAGCTTCTCAACAGATTCGGTCGTGTATATATTGTTCTTACTTATTCACCACCCCTTTTTTTTTCTTTTTCCAGATTTGCTCTTTATGTAGATCTTTGAAATATCTTTCCGTTGCAGATCTCCTTGTTACAAATCTTCCTGTAGCAAATCTTTCTGTAGCAAATCCTCCCGTTGAAGCATCTTTAGTTTCAGACTTCTTTATGAATACTTTATTCATTTAGTCAGAGTGTTAGTGCTCTGCAGACTCTGACTTGTTGACTTGTCTTCTTTAACCCTGGAGAGAGATGTCAGTATTGGGTTCTTCCTAGTCTTCATAGAGTGGACAGGTCTTTTAGAGAATATGATCGTTGGGACACAGTCTTCTGATTTCTTGAGCCTGATGCATGATACTAGAAGTCTTTGCTCTGACACTCAGCACGCATAAGTCAGTATTCTGACATTTCTGACTTCTTCTATAGCAGATGCCTTAGAAGTGTTGACGTGGATGTTTCTGAAGTAATTAACAACTCATTTTGAGACTACTGACTTAAGTGCTTAGATGTCTTCAATCCTTGTTGGCACTTAAGTACTCGACGATCAATCCAGTTGTAGCTTCTTGCTTCTAATCGTTGAGTCGTCTGCTGGTTCTGCTATGCAGCTCTACGATCTTGTTTGTCGTAGGCTTATTTGTAGATCAGAGAGTGATTGACTTTACTAACTCTATGATTTTATCCGAGCCTTGCGGTCCTGAATATATGCTTCTCATGCTTCGTGATTTTCATTGTACTTTATGTATATAGAGCATAAGTCTATGATCTGGTTTAAGCTTTAACAGATGATTTCTTATCATAGAGGATTGCTCTATGAACTTCAGGCTTGCTCGAACTGATTGGTTCTATATGTCATAGAGGACTGCTCTATGAACCTTTAGGTGCCAGATCTTTATTGTAGAGGACTGCTCTACGATCTTCAGTTGCATTCTCTGCTGCATAATCAAAGGTTGTTTATGACAGGTAGCATTTGAATATCTTCAGCTCGATTGCTTGAACATTGTACTTCTGAGTTTACTTTATCATTCTACGACTTAGCTTTGCAATTTTTCGATCTGACTGGTGGTGTAAGTCGTAGTGCAATCGTAGAGTTATGATTTTAACTGCTCTACGATCTCAGTTAAGGCTAGATACTATAGATGTACGAGATCTTCGTTTAGTTTGTTTGACAGCTCAAGGACAGCCTTCTGAATAATCCTTATGAGAATAGCTGTCATGATTCTGAAAACTTATGTAGAGGTTGCTCTTTGACTCTGCTTAGTTCGTAGAAAAGATTAAGAGAATCGTAGAGTGACTGTCTATATGGACTCTACGATCCCGAGAGTTAGCCCTACGATGCTGAGACAACTCTACGATCTGCCGAGAGAACTCTTCAATTTTCTGAACCTTATTCTGTGTTTACCTGACAGACTCTACGATCTTCCTAGAAGACTCTACGATCTTCCTTTGAGTGATTTCATAAGACTTCTATCTGAATGACTCTTCACTTCTCAATCAGTCTTTGCTGATGGAGTTGGTGCTTGGATCTTCTGTTTGTTTGTCGGTCATTCAGGGTCTTCATACTGATGATCTTTAAGTAGACACTCTATGATTCTGCTTTGGAAATGTGAGCGTATGACTGGCTATGCTGATGGCTTGCAGACTCTACGATCGTGAGTGTAGTCTACGATTCTTGCTTTAACTCTCTTGCTAGACTGTTGTTCTTTTCGGTCGATCAGGCCTATCTTTTACAATTTAAGATCAACCTAACAAGTTTGATCTTTCTATACATAGTTCTTGTACATAGTGATCTTTTGAAGGACTGTACAATGCTATTAACTCATATGAGATCAACTTAACAAATTTGACCTTGTCAATCTAAGTCCTTAGAACATAATATCTATTAACTATTAAGGACTTTACATTTTTCATCAATGCAGACATATTTGCATATTGATTCATTTATCTTTTAAAACATATCATCAAATCTTATAATAGAGAAATAACATTCACATGCATATTCCAAATAATCTCCCCCTATTTGTTGATGACAAAACAACAATACTAGATGCTTATGCATTTGATGAATGAATCTTAAGATACAGTGAGCTATTGTATTACTAGAGCAGAAAATATGCATGTCATTGATGAAAGCTTAAATACAGATTACACAATATCCTAAATACTGGATCCAGATCATACTAGTTCAGTTTGAGATGTACCTTCCTTTGTACTTGTATGTCTTCTAAATGATTTTCATGTTGTTGCTGCTTATGACTTCATGTCTCCCCCTCAGCTGAAGACTTCTGGCTCCCCCTCAGTTCTTGCTTTCAAGGCTTTATCTCCTTGTTCTCTTTTCTGCTTCTTCTTGCTCTTCTCCTTTAGCTTCATTCGTCTCTGCTTGATCCTCTTTATCTTTTTCTCCCCCTTTTTGGCATCAATTTTCTAGGAGAGCTGCTGGATATTTACCATGAGTTGCTCGATCAGGTAGGATGTGTTTCTAACTTCAATCTTAAGATCCTGCTGAGTGAGCTCTATAGTCTGAAATAGAGATTGATTTAAATTTTCTATTTTCTCAGAAAGAGATGCAATAGATTCTTCATTGTTCTTCCGAAGTTTCAGGATTTCTTTCTGTTGATTTTCTAAGGACTTCTGATATGTCTGATCTAGTTGAAGGAGCTTGAGAGATATTTCTAAAAAGGATGCTTGCATTTCCTTGTGGAATTCTTCTGCTCCAGAGATAGCCTTTGTTGTAGTAGAAGTCTTGAAAATGTTCTTAAAAGCAGTGATTGTATCAAAGAAATCATTGTTTGATGAAGAAGGAACATCAGAGGGTATATTAGTAGGAATACTTGGCAGAGACTGGTTTGTTGCAGTCGTAGAGTCAGGATGCTTTACGACAATTGACTCCACGAGTATATTTTTCTTCTGACCTTCATCTTGATTTACCAACAGTAAATAAGGAATGAATATACTTTCTGCATGGCGATAGATTTTGAAATGTTGAAGATGTTTGATCAGCAGATTTGGAAAGGATTGAACTCTCGGGAAGTTTTGAGAAACCAACTTTAGATTGGGAAAGTATGAATAACACCAACTGATGAAGCTCGTATCTCTGAAATAGATAGCTTTTAACCAGGGCATCCAAGGATAGAACCTTCTTAACTCTTGACCCTTATGGTCATATAAAACTGTAGTTCGATCGAGCTCAATGTCTTGAAACTTGCTCAGTAAATCTTCCATGGTTATTGAAGCTACTCTGATTTGACCATTGCCGTGATCAATCCATTTGTTTGGCAACATAGCCCCTGGCTTTTCAACTGCTTCCAGTATAATCCTCCTTCGAATACTTGATGATGAGGCTGCTAGAACATGATGATCAAGACTTTCTGACCCAGTATTTTCAGAGCTCGAGTCTTTTTGTGCTTTATCTTCGAATGTTGCTTCCTTTCCTTTCCATTTGTCAGAGTCTTTAGCTTTAGAATCTGATTCCTTTGAAGCTTTGACCGGTTCAGCAGCCGTTTCTTCTAACTGTTCTTCATTTCTCAATGTTTCACTAACATCATCTTCTCTTGATTCAGCAACTGTTTCTTCAGTAAACATTTCTTCACCTCCAGATTTTGACTCACTTGGAGTCACATCTTCTTCAACAGGTACCTCCTCACTTTCATCTCTGAGATCAATGAAGTTAGGTGAAACACCTCCTGCATTTTTATTCCCTGGGAATTTCATCATTTGTTGAAGACGAGCGCTTTGTCATTTTGTTGGCTTGATCTTCTCAGCTTTCAACTTCTTGAGGGATGATTTTGGTGGAATAAATTCAAATGATAGAGACTCGTCAGATGAATCATCTTTACTTGAACATGCTTTCCTTTTTCCTTTGCTTTCCTTTGAATCTTTCTTGCTGCTGCTAGTCATCCTTAACCTCTTATTTTCCATGGGATTCTTCTTCCAGTTGTCAAACAGTTTAGGAGACAAAACCTTGTGGACATTCAAAGCCTCTCCCTCATCATCCCTAATCTTATTTTGCAGTTTCCGCTTCAGGATGATGCTCAAGAATCTTCCATAGAATACTTTTGAGATTGGCTTCTCTGGAGCCTTTATTTTCTCAACTTCCTTGACTAACCAGTCATATAGTATCGCACTAAAGTTTATGTTCTTCTTCATGACAATGGCAGACATGATTCTTAGTTGAGGATCACTTACCGTGTCATGAGCGGTGTCTTTGCATAAGATACATTTGCCTACTATCTCCGCCAGGAACTCGAACTCTTCTGGAAACTCCTTTTTCTTCATACCTTTGAGTTGTGGATTCTTCACATACCCCATCAACCTCATTCCTTCAACTGTATCTATTTTTTCGAGAGATGATGAATCTTCAATGGCGATTCCCAGACATTTGTTGATTTCGGTATCATCTATCTTGAGTTTTTCTCCTCTAACTTTTGAAACCAACTCATCATCGTTTACTATTGCGTTCTGATAGAATTCTTTTACCAGAACAGAGTAGACCTTGGTGTTTGCCCCCAAACATTCTGAGAACCCAGCTTCCTGCACTATTGTAAGAATATCCTTGAATTTCTTTTCAGAAGACTCAAACTTATCAAAGTCGAGTTGGATGCCGGAAACAACTTGACAGTTTTCCATATCAATGGTTTTGTAAATTAGGTGTTTGGTCAAATGAAGGTTTCAGTGAGTAACTGGGGTGTGATCGAGATGTATATAGATTTCTGGGATCTTTTGTGTTTAGGGTTTGAAGAGTTTCTGGGTTTCAACAATGGTTTTGGTACAGGATGAGTTTGCACGGTTTAGAGAAATGGATACTGATAACTGATGGGAAAGGACAATCGTCAATTTAAAATTTTTGGCTTATATCAGTTCCCTCGTAAGTTTGTAGAAGACACGTGTCGGATATTCATTTGCAGGACGTGGTCTTCACTTTTGCATTTATCATAACTGATGCATAACTAACCCACTTAAGTTTGGAGAGCGTGAACATTACTTCCTTGTTTGACAGACACCTTGGTCCGTTCGTAGAGTGACTAGCTTTTCACTCTACGATTATCCTTAGAAAAGACTTTGGTCACTAGTGATTTCTGATGATACAGAATGCTTGAGATTTCATTACACAGTTCTCTTCTCCTATTCAAAAGCAGGTGGAACATTCCTTGAAGAATATCAACTTTGGTTGGAGAAAATTTCTTTTTCCTTTTACATCTGGAGCTCAGAAGGAATACAGGTGATGTATAACATTTAGTCTTTTAACAGAGTTAAGGAATCTCAGAGAGGGCATGCCTCTTAGTTTGAAACTTAGGGTCTGGTTTGTCTCTGAGGCGCTTTATCTGAGGAAAGACTGCTTTGGTATGGAAGAGGGAATGTTAATCACTGTATGACATGAACTGTGAGCAGGTAATTGGCTGTGATAGGTTCAAGGGAAGGATGGTTTATGTGGAGTGTGATCGTAGACACATTATGTTCTATGATCTAGTTGTTGATCATAGTGACTCTAAGATTTGGAGCTATATGGCTGATCTGGTTATCAATCGTAGAGTTTAGAGACTCTACGATTTGGGTATGAAGATTTAATGGGTTCTGATAACTTCTTCACTTGTTTCTGGTTATTGCTCCCCTATGGTCAATGCTTTCATCTCTGAGGTAGATGGTTTTCTAGTGAACATTCATTTTTGGTTAGTAGAGTATTTCCTTAGTACTGTCTACTCTACGATTCTTTGACTGGTGTTACGATCGTAGAGTTGGTCGGACCTTGTTAGACTGTGCCCTGTGCATTGCTAAGCTTGACGGAATGTTGCTCCCCCACACTTGATACTGCCACCTTATGATTGGATTCTTCATCAATGAATTATAAAGTGTTCTCCTCAAATTTGGCTTTTCTAAAATCCCTTTTTCTGACACTATGATCGTAGGCTTTGCATTCTCAGCTTTCTGTGATAGTAGAGTTGACTCGCACTTTGATGAGAACCTTGTCCTTGCATTCCTCTTTAATCTAGTTCCTCTTTGAGTGGTCTTTGGATCAGTCAAGACAACTGCAAGTTAAATTTTCTAATTTGGTACCCACACTTATTTGGGTCCTGAGAGGTTAGTAATTTTAAGTATCTAACATTATCATATTTTGAATTCTCAATGTGCATAGCAGTGAATTAATGATGTCAGTTATTTTATACTAAATGAGTATGTGTGTGAGAGGTTTAAGATTGATAAATCACTTTCATGAAGTACTGAGTTTTTGAACTTTAGTGGAGTGATGATCAGTTCTATGTATTGTGCTTTAATGGCTCATAGAGTTGATCAGTCTCTACGATCCTTCAGAGTGCAACAATAGATATGACCATACTCTACGATTTATCAAGAACTCAGATTAAAAAAAATCGAAAGTAACTCGAAAGAAAGTTAAGGTAGGATAAATATCAATTATGGCTACCTCTTTGGATTTTGAGAGGAACATAGTTAATGTAAGGAAGTGAGTATTGCTAAAGATAAATCTTTAAGATTTCCTCAATTATAGAAGGTTAAATTCAATCTCAACACTAATTTTTCTTTATCAATTGAAAGAGCTCTCACATGAGTACAAGTAATATTTAATAAATGATATGAGAGTATTTTAGGAGGATAATGATTCCTTTACAAGACCCTGAGAAATGAGGATAAATAATATAAATAACTTGTCATGCAATACAATAATTGATAATTTCAGTACTTGGAGGAGATAAGATAAAATACCTCACTGTTGTCAATCACTTGACAAACAGTGGTTCTGATTTTGATGAAGCATATAGATGTTATTGCAATGATTTGCAGTCCTTCCGGTTTTTATTTGTGACACCATAAATTTTTTCATATAGCTGCATAAACTGATGCATCGACCAAAACGTTTGTAATGTGGACAGAATCCCTTATTCCTGGATAAACTTGATTTTTAACCTCAGGTTCAGGTTTTTGAGAAGGGCAATGTCACACATAGTTGAGAAGTCCATAGATTTAATCGTTTTGATGGTTGACGATGGAGTGAATGTCCTAGTTCATCATTTGTAGAGCTTCCCAAACACTTTTTGATTATGGATTCCTTTTTGAATGGAAGGATTCATAACTCTTGCTGCATCTGTGTTCTTCCTCCATTAACCTACTGATTTCCTTTTGCTCAATTTGTCTGATGAAGATAATTCTTTTAAGCACATGGTTAATCATGGATGACCTTAGGCAGCTAATTCATTGGATTTCCCTACACAAATAATTTTCAACTTGTGAGCTTAAATTTATTTTGTCTTTTATACCCAATACCGAGATTTTACACTAATCTAATTTTGTGTCATGGATCAACTCAAAGCGTAGGCTTTAACATATTTGTGAGAACCTGCTCTGATACCAATCGTTTCAAATTAAAGAAGAAGAAGCCTTGCTGAGGGAAGAAGAACTGAGAAAAGCAGATGAAGAAAGGAGAGCACTCTTCAGGCAGAGGGAAGAAGAAAGCAGAAGACCTCCAAGCAGAAGGAGATAAGTTTTTTTTCTTTTGTTTTTTTTTTCAATTGTATCAACTGACTAAAACATCAATAAAATTCATATTTTTCTCTATAAAATACAGTTGTTCACTGTATGATTAGGCATTCAATTACTCTTGCATTTTGCCTATTTAATGTGTTCAAATCACTATCTGTTAGTTATATTGTCATCATCAAATAGGGGGAGATTGTTGAACATTGAATGGTTAAATTTGATGATAAGAAATAATGTACAAGGGCTGTATTAGATAAGATCAAAACTGTTAGGTTGATCTCTTGATATAAATGTATAAAAGTCTTTTGTGTTGTATTAAGACTTAGATAGATCAAAACTGTTAGGTTGATCTGTTGGTGTAATAAAATCGTAGAATGGACTCTACGATTTCAGTCAAGGAAACTCTACGATTTGAACAGACTCTACGATCAAGACAACCAATCGTAGAACGGACTCTACGATTTTGGTCAAGAAGACCCTACGACCAAACAGACTATGTTCTTAACGAGAAACCTTAAATCGAACTCTACGATCAACAGTCTAACAGTTGAGTAAACTCTACGATGATAGTAAGAGATGATCCTTTACAGATCAATCACGACAGCAAGGATATTCGTAGAGTTATCATGAAAGGTCGTTGAGCAAAAAGGCAAGAGACATCACGACTCTCAGATCAGGAGCTATTCTATTCAAGAATTCAATTTACATTGATGTAACCAAAAAGGAAACTTCTGCAAATCGATCAAAGTCAGAAAAGTTAGGGGACTGACCCAAGCACACTATGGAACAGAAAGAAGACTTTCAAGGCAGAAAAGTCAGAGGACTGTGTCCTATTAGTCCTATAGTTTGGAAGGACTAAACGACTCTATGAAAGTTGGTAGGAACCTACGACTGACATATCTGTCCCAAAGGAAAAAGAAAACAACCTTCCATGGACTAACAGGTCAGATCAAATAAAATCTCATTAGAGCTTTAATGAGCTATATTAATATAATATACAGCAGCTCTCCTCTGTGAGGTAACGAAAAGAAACACAAGCTCAAGCAGATGGTCCAACGGGAAGAAAACTCAAACCCTAACTTCTTAAATACTAAGATCGACAAAAGAGAAAACTAACTCTCTGAACAAAAAAAAAAGTATACGCAAGAAGTGAAAAAGATCAAACTGATAAGAAAGCTTGCATTTCTACTAAGTCCTTCGAAAACTCAAGCTTATAGCAACTTAGTAGCACATCCAAATATACATCACTACAAGAGAGTTCTTTGTGAACTAGTGTATCCAAGTCTGTTAGACTTGTAGAGTTCTTTGTGAACTAAAGTTCCAAGACTGCGGGTCTTGAAGGAATCTTAGTGATTCTGAAATTGTAAAAGTATCCTTAGTGGATTTGCTGCTGGAAGAGCAGAACGGTGGAGTAGGAGTCTTGTGAGCTTTGAACCACTTAAAACCCAGAGTCTTTCTTATTGTGTCTTTCATTTGCTATATCTGCCATATAATTTCTTGTTGAATTATTACTCTAACATATCAAGAAAAAGGTAACTAAATCATATCCCGCCTTGTTAAATTTTCTGTTTAAGAATTAATTAAGTAAGATCTTTTTAAATAAAAGAAACTTTTAAAAGAATCTATTTAACCCCCCCCCCCCTTCTAGATTTCTATCGTGTCATTGGGAACTAACAACCATCATGCTCGATCTTAACTATAACATTTTATAAAAGCAAGGATGAGCAACAAGTGTTCTCAACAAGTACAAATCTAACAATAATAGGTAATCATGATCAAGATGTAACAATTCTAGGAGCTTTAACAATTAAGGGATAATTTATAAATTGAATAACTGAGAGTATCAAGTTTCAATAGTTCCAAAGTCTGAGTAATTTCATTACTGAGTGATCACTCTGGACCATGAACTCTTAGAAGAGTTAACAGTGTTTTACTAAAAACCTTAGATAACAGGTACATGAGGTGATCAGCCCCATCATATCCACATTATACATAATGTTTAGTCATAGCGCACAAGCCGGTTCCCCGACATAAATTATTTTCCCATTATTAGGGTTGTTCAAATCAACATCTCATAGGAATTCGCACCTAAGCAATTGGTTTGGATAACTTTCTAAAACACAATTAATTTTATTAGTTATTTTTCTAGCCGAATCAAGTGGCATAAATAGTTTTCTCATATCTCCTACGAATAATTTCAAATTCAATGTCACATATTAGGGTTCGAGTAATCCTTTAAAGGCATGCGAGTATGAATGATTTGATTTTCAATTCGATATTCGAAAAATAATTCATTTAGGAATATAAACAAGATTATTAATAATGAAGGACAATATGAATCATCTTTCAATAAATATAACATTCAAATTACTTGTATGAAACAATAAGGTATACAAGTTAGGATACTTGCCTCGATTGTCGTCTCTATGTGATTCTAGGTTTCCTCTCTTCGGATAACCCACATCATATATTCGTTCTAACGATTAATCTTTATCGAATCTCATTTAATGATTTATTTCAAACTAGTCACGTATTTCTAATTCTCAAATCTTCATAACTATGACTCACAAATAAAATAATTTTTATTATTATTTTATTTGTTTAATCACTTTTATTCAAAATATTAATCATCTTTCAATATTATTTTCCATAAATAAATCTCACAAATAAAATAATCTTTATCATTATTTTATTTGTTTAATTATCTCATTTGTTTAATTATTCATCATTACGTACAAATAAAATAATTGTTATTATTATTGTATTTGTTTAATCATTTTTCATTTATTTCTCAATATTAATCTTTAAAAATAAAATAATCTTCGTTATTTTATTTGTTTAAATTATTTCTCATTATTAGTTATTTCTTGTTCATTAATTTTTATAAATGGATTCCATAAATAAAATAATCCTTTATTATTATTTTATTTGTTCATTCTTTATTTGTTTCATTTCTCTTTTACAAATAATCTTTATTATTCTATTTGTTTATACTTCATTATTCCCAAATAAAGTATTTTTACTTTATTTGTTTATGTTTCATTAATCCACAAATAATTTTGTCCCTTCATTAATCCATAAATAAAATAATTTTAATTATTATTTATTTGTTTATGCTTTATTAATTTATAAATAAAATAATTTTGATTATTATTTTATTTTGATTATTTATTATTATTTTATTTTATTTTTATATTCTTTTTTTGGTCTGACTTGGTTTAACTCAGTTGACCAAGACCCGACTCGGTTTGACCCGGATCCTGTCCAAGTAAAAACTCAGACCAACACCTAGGCGCCCGAAAATGAACTAGGAACAGCGCCTAAGCGCCGCCCAACAAAAACCTCAAACATGGCACGGCACCGAGACACCCAACATTGAACTAAAATCGACACCTAAGCACCCTTCCTGAAAAATCCAAACCCTAGAATTTGTTTATTTTTTCCAATTTTATGATTTCTAACATACTTTGCTCCAAGTGTTCTAGACTTGTTCATTGTTCATCCAAATGAGTTCATATTTGGTTTGCAACTAGTTTATTACATGTTTTACCATAATCTAAGGATTTCACACCAAATCAAACAAGTTTATTTTGTCAAACCATGGATTAAACCACTTAAACACTAGAACACATTTTACAAGAAAATTCACCATAAATCCATTTTAACTTATTTTTCTTTCATTGTACTTGGATTATCTTCATATCATTTAGATCTACAATATGTGATTAATAGATATTGCAAACAACATACATATATTGTTTTCACTTGATTTATACATATTACATGATCATATGCATTTTTCTTACACTAAAACACATATAAGCACATATAAAATACATAACCTTCTTCATAACTCATCCTTATATCTTCTAATCCTTCATGATCCCACAACCAAGCATGCATATACCACTATAAGTTAATTTACACTAATTTAACTAATAAATTTTAGAGTTAGGAGATTATTCCTTCTTGAGGCTCTTTTCCTCTTAGCTATGAATTAATCTAGACTCTCCACTTTATAAGTTCCTCCACCACAAAGCTTTCTCCTTAATTTTAAACTCAAGAGAGCAAGAGTTCCCCTTATCTTTTCTTATTTCTCTCAAACTCTCTCTAAGGCTCTCAACTTAGCAAATGCTCAAATGAAGCAAAATGAAGTTAAGAGATTTCTATTTATAGATTAAATTCACATACACATACATGTATAAATACATGTATAATTATACAACCAATGAGATAATAACCGATATAAAAAGGTTATTAAGTTAAAAGTTGCATTTAATCCCACCTTTTCGAGTACACAATCCATGCTCCTAAATCATGATTTACTTCTTTTGGCTCTAAGCAACAATTTTCAGCATTTTGGTGGGTAGAAGTGGGAGTGATCGATTTTTAGGGGGAGGGAGTACTATTTTATTATTATTTTATCCCCCCCCCCCCCACCCCACCCCCATATATATATATATATATATATATATATATATATATATATATCCAACTTCTTAATAATTGGACCCTATATTAGATTATATACATTGGACCATACATGTTACATGGCCTTAAACCTTGGGCCATTAAAATTCTCTACAAGGCGACTAATAACCCTTAAAGGATTGGGCTCCCATTTAATTTCTATTGGACTTATATAATAACCATGCAAGTATTCTTCCTTTGGGCTAATTCTTAATCCATCTTGGACTTAAGTTCCCTAATAATAAATTAGGCCACGACACATTGCACTTAATAATGACATTGGACTTATTTTAATTATCCTTATTAAACATAACACTTAATAAGTCCATTAATCACATAGGTAATTATTTAACCTTCCTCGTTAATTTAAATTATCATGTTGCCATACAAGACACATCAAGTTTAGTTAATTATAACTTAAGTTTTAACATCATTATTCCTTAATTTCAATAATCCCACTTGATTCCTTAAGTTAATTGAATTAATTAATTTCGCACACATGTATGTACATAAATAATTTATTTTTCATTAAAATAAAATTATATCTTTCTTTGCTCATTACACTATGACCTTCATTTTGCCTTATGATCTTTGCGTAAACTCTGCGATCTTCATTTTACCTTACGAACTTATAGCATACTCTATGATTTTGACTTGCCTTATGAACTTAGAGCAAAATGTACGATTGTTCAATCATCTGAACATCTTCAAGATTGTTTACAGCTTTTTGATCATTTAACTTCCTATAGTCTAGACATTCAATTCATTCAATAGATCAACCTAACAAATTTGATCTTGTACTTTAAGTCATTTTACATTAATTACACTTTTAATAACTTCACAAAAGCTATTAGTTACAAATATATGCTATCTTATCATCATCAAATTAAATATGCATTTGTCCTAACATTCTACAATCAAAATGATTGTCCAATATCGGTCGCTCCATTACAACATGGACCACTACAAAAAAATTGGGTTATAGGCGACGAATTTATTGCCGATGGAGATACCACCGTCGAGAATGACTTCCAGCGATAATGGTTATGTTCCCTTATTTTTAGACATTGTGGCCGACGGTAGTCCATCAAGAAAGAGCATTAGCCATAGGTAATGAAGTATGTATCGGTGCCAAAAATTTGTGGTAGAGGAAAAAGTTAATTTTTAAGCCCTAGCTCAACCATTGCACTTTTTCCCCCTCTTGTTTCCCAAAAATTTTTTCCCTCACTATCATCCCTCTTACTTAAGATTCCTTTTTCCCTCTCCCTCTTCATCGGCGATTCCCTCTTCCTTCTTCACTAGCAACGATTCCCTCTCACACTTCCTTTCCCTCTTCCTCTTTACTGCCCATAAATACACACACAACAAGGATAGGAATGGAGAATTTGGGTGTGAGGAGGTGAATGAAGGAAGCATGATTTAGGCATGAGGAGGCGAACGGATAAGGCTTGATTTGGACGTGAGTAGGCAAACAGAGGAGGCTTGATTTGAGTTTGATTTGGTTGTTTGGTAAGTTACACTCACACCCACTACTATACTCACACACATACACCCACCCCCTGCTATACTCACACACACACATATGCATTATCACATACATACACACATAAAGTATACACACACCCACTGTTAATTAATTGTGTCTGTGTGTGTTCGTATGCACATATGGTGAGTGGTGGGTCTTTTAGGTCCAAATTCTTGAACGTAACTTAGTTTTTCCTTTATTGCTTTGATATTTTGTATGCGTGTTTTTATTAATCTTTAAGGGTTTATATGTTTCAATATGCATCACAAATTGTCTAATAAGAGTTTGAATACTATAATTAGTAGGTTAGAGAAGAATTGTGTCTTTGCTCTTTACTCTGTACTCCGCATGTTCAATATTTGTTTAGTTAAATGGGTCGTTCTTTGCTTAATATATCATATATATTCAGTATGGAGGGTAATTGAGTTATTTTGTTGGGATAAGAGGCCTATCAGTTACTATTTGTATGCCAAAAGGGTGTTAAAATCTGGAGTTGCTAAACTTCAAATAGTTGCAATGATGTTGAGGAGGAAAGATTGTGACGCCCCAAAATCCACCTGCTTTCTTCTACTTGCCAGGTCGAACTTTATGCTCACGTTAAATGCTAAATCTAAAACTCAGAGTACAAAGTGGAATAGTGATAATATTAAAATATTATGGTTCATTACATCATTTCAGGATCACATGTTTTTATTACAAAAGTCATATAAGACTTTAATACAAAACAGTAAATTAAATAATAGATATCTAATCTAGTTTCTTCTTTCCCTTCTTGTTTATTCTCAAACTCCTTGGATTATCTTCTTTGACTACAAATGAAATTTATTTGCAAGGATGAACTTTAAATAGCTCAACAAGTTAATTTAATTGAATGAGAAAGTACACATTATTTTTTAGTTGAAAGAATAATCTTTCCACAACTCATTATTCACAATTTAAACCATGATCTTTTACTCCTTAGTCATTTAGACTCAAGGGTCGTTGGATATTCAGTTTATTCAAATCTAATGCATATGCATACCACCAACATTACTGTGTATACAGTCAATGCCTTTCAGTTTTCTAACTTTATCATATTTTGTTACCCCATCATATAATGGCTTTCACGTTATCATAATTTGTTTTCCCATGATATAAGGGTTATGGATATGCATATCATCCAATTACTGTGTATAACAGTCAATCATTTCGGTTTAAACGACACATTATTATATTTTCCTATGATATAAGGTTTTATTCAATTATCATAACACAATGTTCTTTATTTAATAAAGACAACAGTTCAATATTTCACATTTGAATGATAGTTCATTTTCTTAAGTTATGCTAAATCAAGAAGTAATAACTTCGCAATAATTTATAGCACATTGTTGCACGGAATGCAAGAGAAAGGAAACTTGCACATAAAGGTTACAAGGAATAGAAGACTTGCCTGATCTAATAATACAGTTTATGTTAATTTTGACGTTCAATCGTACAGCCTACAAAGTATGTGATTTTAACATTTATATTAGTCATAAACAATAACCTTTAACTAACCTTCAACTTAATTATCTTTATTTCAATAGTTTAATTTCGTTTTGTTAGGTTTTATACTTCCCGATAACTCCCGACTGAACAAGACCCTAAGTTTCAGACAAAACCTTCAAAGTAAAACTTTTTTGGAAGTTTTAAAACTCTAGTGGGTTGGCGCAGCCTCCTATAATTAAGCCTATCTGGGACGCAGCTGCCCCAAGTCTGCAACACATTTCTTAAGTGTTACTGCCCGAACCTCTTTCATTTGAATAGGCATAACTTCTTCATTTCTAAATATTTTGGGATCATTTTTGAGTCTAAATTCATTAAAATTTCATGATCTATAACTTTATTTTAAGTTACTAAGGCAGATTCCAAAAGCAAATTTTTAGAAATTAAACAAAGTCAAAATGCATACTAGTTCATACTTTCTTTGATCCACTTGGTAAAACATGATACCTCAAGCATTAATTAGCTAAGATAACATATTCTATTACTCACTAACACTTCATAATATAAAAATAACAAAATCATAAACCTACTTATGTATGATTTTATGATTTTTACTCAAGAACGCGAAGAATATGAAGAACATGAAGAACTAAGTTTCATTATTTCTTTACTATGACTTGACATCTTTAGTGTATCAAGCTAGTAAATCATGTTTTAGGACTCCATAATAATAAATTACAAAATCATAAACCTATATATGTAGGAAATTATGACATTTTGCTCAAGAAAACACGGAGAACACGGAGAACGACAATCGTACATGGCTATGACGTACGTTCTTGAGCTTTTAAACTATGAATTGAAATTCGATATTATAACTACTACAAAATGAAGAAATACTCAAGAACACATGAAAACACGGAGAATGACAATCGTACATGGCTACGACTTGCATTCTTGAGCTTTTAAACTAAAAATTAAACGAACATAGTAACGACTAGGGTTTTACCTCTTAAAGTTGCAAGCTTTAACTATTTCTTTATAACTTTAGATCACTTGAATTATAACTATTTAAAATATACAGAGAGAGTAATTTTGCTCTTGAAATGCTTCTTGAATAGTAGAAAATAGTGAATGCTGGAGCTTCCTATTTATAGAAAAACATAGTTTCGCTAATTGCACATTAGGGGCCTGAGTTATTACACTTTAATTTTGCTAATTGCACGTTAGGGGCCTGACTTAGTATACTTTAGTACCTAAAGTAATTACACTTTAATCCCTATACTTTTCTTACTTTTTCTCCACCTAGCGACATCATCATGACATCATGATGACATCATCTTTGTGCTTCTTTGAGCCTTATGTCATTCTTGTGTCATCTCTTCTCTGATTGGTCGAGTCAAGTTCACTTGGATTGCCAGTTTGGTTTCCTTGGTTCTGATTGGTCCATTTTAATTTCTGATTTTTGTAATTGTGCTAGTTTTCCTAGTTTGGTTACTCCAACTTGTGTTTCTTTATCTTTGCTATAATTGGTCTAGACAAGTTCACATGGATTGCCATACTCGCACGTGATTGGTCGAAATCATTTTACTTGGATTCACAGTTACTAATTAGTTTGATTTCAACTAATTAGATAAATAATACTAATACATAAGTATTTATACGTATTTCTTTCGTATAATTCATCGTATAATATTCATACTCCACTGATATTATTCCTCGTATTATTCTCGTATAATCTTCCATATAATACTCGTATTATACATTACAATATACTTATATTATTTTTCGTATTCTTTTTGTATTCGTTCCATATTCGCGAATATTAATCATCGAAAATTATTTTTGATAAAAAATTTATTGGTCAAAATGTATTTATTGTCCGTAAAAACACTATTCAGAAATGTGAAATTTTTAAAAAATGAAAGACAGTTTTTGCGTGAATAGTATTTTCGGCATTTTTCTTTGGAAATTTTTTTATTGGTTCCCTAACATCTATACCTCATATTAACGATATTCCGTGAAACAAAAAGTCAAAAAGACGTAGAGCGTTTTTTTCAGTGAATAGTGGTTACCATTCATTATCGCTCATTTTTCGAGAAAAACTTTTATTCATTATTACGTATTTTTACTTCGTAGGAATGCCATATTTTGAAACGGAATGTCAAAAAGATGTACACCTTTCTCTAAGAAGCCTAAGTTATATCTTTAGGGTTTAACCTTAGATTATGTTTTAACCCTAGTTTAGGTTTTCAATTCTTTAATCTTTTAAGATCGTAATAATAATTTTAATTAAATTTCGGGATCTCACAAAGATTGTACACACCGAGTGAATTCTTGAGAAAACCGTTTGATTAATCCTTGTCACCCTTGTTTTAGGTTTTTAAATATTACATATGTTGGAGGATTGGTTATCCTCATAGACATAAAATCATAACGGCTACTGGCAAACAGATTTAGTAATTAGATTTAGTTTCCTATGTACTGTTTTGGTAGTGATATCTTTACTTAGTAATGTAAAATTGTCATCGTATACAAATTGTTTATCTGTAGTTCACACTTTTTTGGGGTTCTAGTGCAGCCGAGGACACTAGGCCAACTTATTTAAACCTTTTTTAAGTAACTCAATTATACTGTCATTTGCTAGAACTCCATTTTATATTATATATTCTGCAGATATTTGGTGCAATTTATAGTTAAATAAGATTTCTCATTGATCTCTACTTAATGTTATCAGTAAAATCAGGCAAACATTGGTCTCCTGTATGTTAGGATGTTACCCTTGTCAAAATATTCTATTATATATTGATTTCGTTCAAATTGTTATCCTCCGTTCGTGATCTAGTCCTCGTGCTTTTGACTAAACACCAATCAGAAGCTTTAGTGATTTCAAAGTGAGAATATGTTTGATAATTGTCTGTTTTTTTAATTGTCATTATTGTTAATTAGTTTGCAGCGTCAGTCTATGTGAGAAGTTTGCAATGGAATTCTATATGAAGCTTTTAAAAAGTGTTTCTCTTAAAGAAAAAAGAACAGGGCTGTATCAACTACTTCATTCAAAAGTTATTGTAAGCGAACAAGGGTTTATTTATCAAGTGGTGTTTCAGTACACCATTTCAGTTCTTAAATTTGTCTTTCAACCATTGTTTATGTAGGCTGTCTTTAGAAATTAAAATAATTTATACTGTTGATTATCCTCTTTTATTTTTTAATGAAGGGACAAGTTGATGATTGCTCCTTTTGGATTTGACAAATCAACCTGGGATCCTTCCAAGGACAAATTGCTTCCCTAAAGCTACAGTACAGATGATATGAGAGACAAATTAAGATGGTGGTGGTCATGACGATTCAATTGACGATATGATATTCAACTGTATAGGGAGAATGATCATGGCATATAAATAGAATTTATGTTTATGTATTTAAACATGTAAATTTTGAATATTAGTACAATTTTCATATTATTTATATATATAAATTTATGAGATCAAGTTTGTTTATTGGTGGTGTGGTATTGTATATTTAGATGTTTATATGTAATGGTTTATCTATTAAATTGGTAGTATTGGATTATTTAAAAAAATAGGGGGATTTTAATAATATTATAAAATATATTTTTTAAGAAAAATAGTCATTCTCAACGGACTATATACCATTGGTAACGGGAAGTTTGTCGCTAAAGACTATTTATTTTTATTATTATAGTTATAATTGGCGACAGACTATCCGTCGACAACGCCGTTGGCAATGATGTCATTAGCGATGGCCGGTCCGTCGCCAATGAGTTATTGTCGATAGGAACTTCGGGCGACGACCTGTGGTTCGACAGAATTGGCGATGAACATATCTGTCGTCAATGACCTCATTGCCGACGGCAAGGGGGTCATTGGCGATGGACTTATCCATCGGCAATGACCTGTTTTCTTATGGTGGACCTTTAGGGGTGTCTTAGGTCAGTTACCTATTAGATTACCAATGACCAATGTCAATGGTATCAATTATGGCTATAATAAATGTTAGGTTAGATTGATGTACACATATCAAATAATATACAAATACAATAAGAAAATTGCAAGCACTGCTACATCAATGTATTCTTTGTATATGGCAATTAGCTTGATATAAAGCGTGTTATTATACAGCAGGTCAAGAAGAGTAATCTTCTATTTTCTGTACTACAAGGACCAAGAAAATATAATGTCGATTACCCGGAACACAAAGAGGTATGAAATGGCACTCATACAACGACAAACCCATAACAAGTTCAAAATACCTATTGTAGAAATGAGCTGCACAATTATGCTCATTGATGGGTACAAAAAAAATCAGATGTATGAAGAAGGACTGCATGAAAGCAAATCAGGCCCGCCTTCTTATCTCAAACTCTCGGTATTTCTCCTTCCTATCCCACAAGAGCAGCATGTAGGCATCCATGACATTCATATAGCTAGTTTCCAAGGCGTAAGGTATTGAACTCTTCATGATTTAAGGAATATTATATTCGAGAATGAGCTATCAAAAATAGTGAGGGATTGACTGGGGTTAAATAAAAAAAAAATCTTCATTCAATCATTTGACTTTATGTTCATGAAGTAACTTGGTTGGAGATCCTTTCTCTCCATATAAAATTTGCATTTTACTTGTTTTTGCTTTAACTTCCTCCCCAATAATTTTTTTTGCACCCTCAAATGATTGTTGGGGTATATTTTCCTTTGTACTAGGGATGTAAATATCTATCAGACCTGATAAAAGGGGTATCTATGCCTCCCCCCCCCCCCCCTCTTGATACTCCTTATCCCCCCTTACGTCGGCATCATATATGGCGAATTGATGGTCGCATCCCTCTTTCATCAGAATGTATTCAGAAGGCATGTTGAACTTAAAACATTTATTCCAAAAACTTTGCGATCTTAACATGTAATTAAAAAAAAAAGCATTAACATCAATAAATATGAAAGAATATATACATTCCAAAAAGACAAATAGTTAACTTGCTTACCTTGTTAACCAAGTGATGTTGATTACATATTGACCGAAGCTCATAAGAAGTGTCAGCATCTCCTTTGCGTCGAGGCCTATGTATACATTGACGCATAATCCTATTATACCATTTCATGCGTATTTCAATAGTTATCCTTTGTGAAACCTCCAAGGTCTAGCCTTGAAAATGCTCCATGTAAAGGTCTCAATGAGCAATATATGATCGTCTCAAGGTCATGTTATCATCAACGTCGAATCTATATATTTTTTGGCTTTCTAAGCTCATCGTGATTTTTGGCTAGAGATGGTATCCCTTATAAATACTCATACTACAGCATGACTCGGTCCGATATTTGATATTTTATAATATCAAAGTGAATCAAAGGGATACGAGTGAATTCTGTCAATCTTCCATCAAAATTAAATCCCGTCATAACATCGTCCCTTCTCATGGAAGACCGCCAAACTACCTCTCACGTAGGTTACTTATCTAACTTTTCGCGGTAGAGTGGTAGATGGTGATGGAGATTATCTTCTCTATTGAGATATATGTGTTTAGCAAAATATGTCCATGCCTTATCTCTAGGTAACCAAAATTAAGAATCTTTCCTAGGGTTAGGCCTTCTAACTAATAGCCGCTCGTAAGCCCAAATTATAATACTGTGACATAACCATTTATAAACTTACTACCTCTTCAAGTGGTTATATACAACGTCTAATATAAGTAGTCTAACAAAGCCACAACCTAAGCATACATTGCACAATCTTTTATATTAGCTATATAGTACATATTCCTAGGGTGTACAATATTTTTTTATCTTGTTGGGAATAATATTTTCCTACACAACCAAAGGATGTATGCCTTTGTGTGTCGGCCAACCTCATCCTTACTTTCTTTCTTATGGCATTTAGAAAAATTTCATACAACCAAACCAACGAAACATAACCTCTTTTTCTTACAGTCTCATATTTAGAAACATCAGCTGACCAAAACATTTCTTAAAATAGGTAAAGGGAGTGTGAAATAGGGGACAAGTTAAGGGGGTTTTGAACACTGGCAACCCAAATATAAAATGCACATCATCTAGTATAATGCTTATTTTCCCACAGTTTAAGTGAAAGGTATTTATCTTCGGTCGCCATCTTTCAACTAGGGTAGTGACGTAGCTTACATCGATTTTTGTAATAACTACCAGATGGGTATAAATTTCAAACCCACACTTGGACAATAATATTTTTTTGGGCATTTATTAATTTCCATTGATCGTATGTTAATGCATTAATTTGGGTTGACATAAATTAATACTTGTCATTATCCTCCCATATATCTTCTGACATATAATTTTCAAGTGGTCAGGAAAAATGCATTGGGATCGTGAGGTCTGTTTTAGAGTAAAAAGAATGATGAACTCAAGTTTGGGGGTCATCAAGGGAAAGCTAAACGAATGAACAAAAGGTGGCTTCCAAAGCGATTCATCAGGCATAAATTTGATCCGGCTTAAGAAAATGGAGTATTGAAGCTGAGACTTTAAAACAAGTGCTTATTGGGAAGCAACCCAAGTTTTAGTTTTAGTTTTTATTTTTATCTTTATTTTTTTAATAGTAAATTTTAGTTCTTTAGATATTTGTTTTAATAATTTATTTTTCTTTCAGGTTATTCATGCCCATACACTCCAGATTTAGCATATAAGGAGGAAAATACCACATCTTTAGGGGAGTCTTTTGTTTTTAATTTTCTTTATTTTATACATGAGGACAATGTTTGTTTTAAGTTTGGGGGTGTTAGTAAATTTTAAAAATAAATTTTTTTCGAGGTTTTATTTTGTTTTTGAATTTTGTGGGTATATTCACTGCAAACCATCACGAGACACAACTCGTCCACTTGGGGTAACCTTGAGGTTTAAAGACTTGCTGCACATGCTAAGTGCAATCGTGTTTCCTACAAAAATGGGGTAGTTTTTTTTTTGAATAGGTGACTTGAGTAGTGAGTTAATTGAATTAAATATTATGGACAATGATAAAAAAAATTAAATTTTATTTAATAACTCTTGGGAGAGGGAAAGATTTTTGCTTATTTAAAATTTTGGTTGTTTATTAGTTATTACTTTATTTGAGATCCTATATTCTTATTTGCACATATCCATTTGTGTTGAGCTAGTTTTAACTTAGTGAAAGTTTATCTGGTTAATTGCTTATGATAGATATTTATGAACTTTATATTTTATTGGATCATAACTTGAAGTAAAATATGAGGCAGATTATAATTTGGGAAAAATAATTTAAGTAATTTTTCTAGGATTATTTGATAAATTAATCCTTTCTGAGATGAATCAATAGTCATATGGTGAGTTAAAATGGAGCGTAAAACGCATTCTCGCTGATTAAAAAAAAGTGTGAGATTGAGTATAAAATGCATTCACCTATGATGAATTAAATAATAATATAATAATTCACTTGGAAAGAAATGTAGTTAATTTAATAATAATGGTCCTAGTGTACTTAAAGTAAAACGTTTTGATCCTCTAATTTTTGTGTTGTTTGTATTAGCTTTGAGTTATGTAAAATTAAGTGTATAGAGTAAGTATCTTTTATGTGGCATTTGATTATATGAACTTATTTGAGTTTTAATTAGTTTGGTAAATGTGGATTCACACACACACAAAGGATCATGAGTAAAATAAGTCAGATAAATATGTTAAAAATTTTGGCGTTGCATTAATTTAAAATTTTCTTTGAATTATCATTTAAGGAGTCTTTGGGGCCAATGTTGAAATTCATATTGATTCATTATTTGAGTCGATTTATTTAGTAAAGTTTTTATTTTATTTTATTTTTTGCTTCAGGGTCGGCAAAGAGTTAAGTTTTGGGGCATTTGATAAATGAATTTTATTCTAATTTATTAAATATTTTTAGGCTTACTAATTAGTGGTTTTTTTAAAGTATTTTTACTGTTTTAGGTTTTTTATGTATTATTATGTGTTTTATTATTTTTATTTTATTTTTATATAATTTATATTTAATTTTATTGGAAAAATAAAGGAATTAAAGTTCAATGGCAAAACGGTAATTAAAGAACTGTTGATGGTATTTCTGTAAATAAGCAAATCAGGCTGACAGGGGCGCCAAGTGCGCATGGGTCAAGAGGCAAGAGAATCGACTTCGAAACGTCGCCGTGTAAGGATTGTTCAGTAGTAGAAAAGGAGTCGCGCCATACGCGGGCGGCGTTAAGAAGATACAACATACGCCATGCGCGGGAACTCTTTAAGGTGCATTTGGCGGCACAATAGTGCCAAGTGATCAGATTGTTACGCTATTTTTGCTAGTTTTGAGTCTTTTAAATATAATTTAAATCCTATTAGGCTTGAATTTTTTTTATAAAACCTATAAATATATTACTTAAAGGTCAGATTCCATAACTTAGACATAATTAAATATTAGGAGCAATGATTTCATCAGATCTGAAGAAGAATTCAATAAGAGATTGTAAGGATTAAATGCAGAGATTGGAGATTGCGTTTCAAATCAAAAATTTCTCTCTAACTCTTCTTTTAAATTTTTGTATTCTTTGGATAATATTTAACTTTATGATGATGATTTCTTTTTTAGTTATGAACTAAATTTTTAATTAAGATTACAATGGAACCCAATGTGTAATTTAAATTAATTTGCTTTCATTTCTTATTATATTTGATTATAAATGAATTGTTTGTCATATTTTGGTTGTTCAAGTATTAATTATCTACAGTAATTAATGTGACAATCTATATGAAATTGACGAATGGAATATATATTTAGGTCTAAATATTTTGTGCGTTCGTGAATTAATTATAGATAATTATTGGGATAATTTATATGAAATTGAGAGATGGATTATAAATTTATATCTGAATATGATAACATATGATTGTGTATTCTACATGGTATGGAAGATATAATTTGTATATAGGATAGAGATATACTTATATGCCATATGTAATCTTAAAGAGAATCTGTTTTTCAAATTCTTGTTAATTTAATTCACATAGAGATACAGTGATTTATTTAACATATGATATTCCTTTAATTTTTGTTGCACTTAGTGTCAGACTTAGGAAGAATTTGTTTATATGACCATCTAGAGATGCATATAAATATTATAATGAATTCGCGGTTAGCAATTCTATATAATTAATTAATTAGAAAGGGAATTGAGAGACTTAAATGAAACATTGGGGAAAGTTGTAAGCTTAAATTTTTAAAATATGATAATTATCCTTGTCTTAAGATTAATTTAGTTTTTAATTTAAATTAGGTTTTCCTTTATAGTTAAATTCATTTGTTTAAATAAAATTAATTTGATTAAGGGTTAATAATTGGTAATTATTTTTATTCAATTCTCTGTATGAACGATACTTTGCTTGTCATTATAATGTTGTTCGATCGCATATACTTGCATATGAACTCCTAAGTTAAAAATAAGCAAACGCACATCAAGGTCATTCAAAAGTGAACAAACCTAGTTGAGTTCTGCAATAGTGTTAGCAACAGACCTATACTTGGCCTCGGTGTTAGATTGTGCAACAGATCGCTGCTTCTCAGAGAGTGTGTGAAATGGGACACATACTCAAAAAACTTAACATGCTTAGAGACATATGTTTGTTCAGAAGATGAATGAAAGCATAAGTATGCACTTTGAGTAAAAGAGTAACCTAGAAAAACACATGGTTTAGAACGAGCATCAGGCTTGTAGGAAGAGTAAGGGCGAAGCCAATGGTAGCATAAATAACCAAATATCCTAAGTTTTGAGTAGTTTGGGGGTGTGAGAAAAAAAATTCAAAAGGAGATGAAAGATTGAATGCTGGAGTTGGCATTCTATTAATTAGGCAAACTACAGTAGCAAAGGATTGAGGCCAAAAGGTTAAAGGTATTGAGGCATGAGAAATAGAGAGAGACCTATTTCAATAATGTGACGGTGTCTTCTTTCGGAATACCCATTGTGTTCAGGAGTGTGTGACGGGGTAGTAAGATGATAAATGCCATGTGTAGCAAGAAAACTAGCAAACGCTAAGTATTCACCACCATTATTCGAATACAGAGTATGAATTCTATTTTTAAAGTGTTTTCAACAATGGCCTTAAATCTTATAAATATAGCTTTGACTTCAGATTTTTGCTTGAGGGGATGAAACCAAATGTATTTAGTGAAGTGATCAACAAAGATGACATAATATTTAAAACCATCATGTGACAAAATAGGAGAGGTCTAAACATCAAAAAAAAAAAATTCAAGTGGTCGGGAATAAATAAGAGAAAATGGTAATTTGTGGCTTTTATTGCATTAATAAGCATCACGTATGAAATTATATGGCAAGGAGGATGACAATTTTAATTGATAATGAGAAACAATGTGTTTTAAAAATGAGAAAGGCAGCATGTCCTAATCTATGATGCCACTTAGATGAAGTAGTCTTGACACTAGAGAAAGCTAATTATGGAGAGGACGTTGGAGAGGAAACTGGCCATTCATACACCACATCCTTCGTCTGCCCCTTCAAAAGGATTGCTTCCGTGAAAAGTTCCCTCACAAGAAAATAAGAAGGTAAGAATTCAACAGAGACATTATTTGATGTGCAAAATTGTGAAATGGATATAAGATTCTTTTTCATATTGGGTAAACAAAGAACGTTATCTAATGTAAATTTTGTGTTGGAAGAGTTAATAAGGGGGGTAGAACCAGTGTGAATAATGCGAAGATCTGAGCCATCACCAATCATTATGTCATCTGAACCAGAATATGGAGCATGAATAGATAGATTACTCGGGTCGGCAGTGACACGATGAGAAGCACCACTATCAAGTAGCCACTTTGGAATGTCAGAAGTGGTGTTCCCAAAAAAATGAGCGCAAGGCTTCATGGTGTTGTAGAGTTGGTTGCAGGTGCACTTGCATTTGTGGAGGGTTGAATTGGTACTAAACAGAAATAGTGACATTTCTTGGCGGTATGGCCCTGCGTACCACAATTTTAGCAGTGTTGAGGTGTAAATATTTAGAGTGGTGACTCATACTTAAATATTTTATAAAATTGAGCTAGTGGAGAGATAAGGACAAATTCACTTTATGAGATTTTGAGCGGTGGGGCATTACCAAGAATATCTATAGATTAATTAAATATTATATTTGGGAGAGGCGGTCATATATATGTTTTATATACAAAACATGAGAGAGAATGAGATCATTATCAGCAGTTTGAACATGCAACACCACAAGATACAGAGAATATATCATCTTCTCCATTACACTAATTATTAGACCGAAATACTCCATCTTGATCGCATTCCGACACCACCGATATACATAGAGTTATAGTGATATACAGCGTGAACAACAAGCACCATTTATACACGTCGGTAAACATCGAAGGGTAGTGATATACACCACGTGTATGAATAAATATTTTTGTGTCTCGTTACAAATCATTATATTGTAACACTTTCAATATCTTTTTAATGGATTTCTGGCGTATCACCCGTGATTTTTTTCCCGTATTGGGTTTTCACGTAAATCATTATGTTATTATTTCTTGATCAAACATCATTCATTCCAGCATGATTCGGGTTATTCATTGATAACGCATTTTGGACTAGCCGCCACGGTGATTTCGGCACACGTCCAAAATTAGACGTCAACATTGGCGCTAGAAGGAGAACCACCATGACCACATCGGTTTTAAATCACCAAATTTTTTCTGAATAATTTTATGACAGTTCAATTATCTGATTGAAAGAGGAGATTATATAAAGCTAAGTGAATTGTCTTTTATAATATATATATATATATATATATTATATATTTGTAATTGCTTTGTGTCATGGCTTTTCTCTCTCTTCTGTCTAAAAAGGGAATTAACGTAACTTGCAGAAATTTTCATATTTCTCTCTCTTAGCCTATGCTCTTATATTCTCATACATGTTAGTTTTGCATAAATGGGGAAACCGGAGGCAAGGATGGACAGCAGAACGACAGTTGAGCTTGGCGGTTGCTCGACAAGAGCTTGGCAGTGTGAGCTCGGTGGTGTGGGTTCGGCGTTCCAGGGTCTACTCGGCATTTTGGGCTTAGGGTTGGCAATTTTCAGTCAATGGGATCTGCTCGGTAGAAGCTCGGCGGTGGAGTTTGGCAATGGCTCAACTGATCAGGTTTGGGCTCGATGTCGGCTTGGTAACGCTCAGAAAGTTGGGGGTGACTTAGGTGCTTGGTAGCTCGGTGGTTTTCTTGGGTGGCAACAACACGGTGGTGCTCGGTGGTTGGGGTTTTGGGTGGTTGGCTCAGTAGTGGGAAGAGCTAAAGCTCGGCGGAAGAGTGGGTATGTGCTCGGCAGGTTGGGGTTTGCTCGACGGTGGATATTGTAATGTCCTAGAATTTTCACGTCATTATTAATTAAATTATTAATTTAAATTCTAACGAGTTAGGTTTACAAGATTATTTGAATCTTTTTATGTGATTAATTAATTACGTAATTAAATGATTATGTAATTAATTACTAGAATTAATTAAAGGGGGTCACTAATATGTTATTAAATTAGTGAACAAACGCTAAAGTTTTAATATCAAAATAATTGATAAGTTTCCTATTAATTAAATATTTAATTAAATTGAATATAATGAGTTAATTAAATATAATAAATTAATTAATATGATTATTAATTAATGTCAATAATGTGAAATATTAATAATAATATTTATTAGTCCATTTAGTAATTTAATACTAATGGGTTAGAATATTTAATTATTTATTCAATCTAATTATTTATTTAACCATGGATTGAATAATTAATGTGTAAATTATTAAATTAGCCCAACATGGGTCAATTAGTAGCCCAAGTGAAGAATAATAAAATTTGACAACTTAGTAGCCCAAACAATTTAATAGAAGCCCAATTGGTATTTTAAATAAAGCCAAATACTTGACCCACTTGAAAAAATAATTATATAACTTATTAATTATTAAAAAGTGAGCTTGTGACAATCATTTTGGGACAAGAATGAAGTCCATCAGCCGACCATGTTGGGAGAAGAGAGAGAAAAAATTGATTTTGTTTTTATTTTAGTTTATTTTTTATTTATTTAAATAATGGATTGTTTGTTTGATTTTTCAAGTACATGGACCATTCCTCTTTTCACCTAATGTGTCATTTAACCCATTCCTTGTGTAAGTTGTCATCTAGGGGCATGGTGACTCATAAAGACAATTATGTGTATCTATTAGTTTTTTCAAGTATACTTGAAATGGTAGATACACTTCATTTTATTTTTCAAGCAAAAGAGAGCTAGAGAGAGTTTGAGAGCAAAGTATTTTGAGAGAGAGCAAGAGAAGGAGAAGGAGTTCTAAGCTAGTTCATGTCATCTTGTTTTACCACTTATTTTGGAAGAAAAAGGAAGATAGTCATTAAATCAAGGTAATGGTTATTCTAAATTTAATTTTTGTTTTAAATTAAATAAACTAACATGTGTGTATAAATAAGTTAATATAGTTAATAATGTGTGGTAGTAATATTTATGTCATGCTTGAGTTTAATATGCTTGGTTTGTATTTTGGTATATTTTATATGCTAAAATATGTGTTTAGAAGTGTATAAACAAGTCTTGGAATTTATGACCAAAAATATTTTTATAAACCTTAGGTTTAATGTTCTAATATTATAGAACATTAAATCATGAGAAAAACAAAGTTTGAATCACTCAAAATGGAGTTATACACAAAAAATTATGATTTGTGGTAGTTTATGTGATGTAAAATTTTTTATAAAAAAAGAATGATATTAAATCATGAAAAATTAAATTTTCATGTTATAAATTGATATTAAGTTATTGGTAATTTTTTTGGATTTTTATTGAAGAGTTAAAGCTTACTTGATGGTATATTTTTATTTAAAATGTGTATGCCGGAGCACTGTTCACATTCTGCTAAAGGAAAAAAAAAAAAAAAAAAAGGGGAATAGTTCGCAAAATGCGCGCAAGCCTTTGGCTGAAAAAAACGCGGAGCCAAACGACGTCGTTTGGCGTCTGTAGAAATATACTCCGCGCGTACGCGCGAAAGCCGTTTCCGGCTTCTCAAAACGGCACCGTTTTGGGCCGTATCAGTGATGCATGCGCAATGCGCGGTAACCAGTTTTTCGCGAAATTACCAGACTGCCCCTCCGTGTTTTTTTTGACGAAATTACTATTTTGCCCTCGGATCAGTTTTCAACTTATTTACAGAAATGCCATCCGGGTTAAATTTAATTAATTTAAATATTTAAAAACTAATTTAAAATTATAACAAAAATAATAATAATACAAAAATGATATTGGGGAGGATATTTTTCATTAAGTTTAATATTTAAATATTTTAAATATTAATCTAGTTAGTTAAACCATGGTTAAGTTAAATAAATTTATTAGTTATTTATTATTTAAATGTTAATAATAAATAAAGTTGATAAATTAACAATTATTATTTAATTCCTATTAAATAATAATTAAGGAGAGATAAAAACTTATAAATTAACTTTTTATTTTTTTAATATTATTAAATAATAAATAAGGATAATTAAGTAATTAATTATTATTTAATTAGCATTAAATAATGATAAAGGGAAATTAAGTTATTTAATTTAAATAATAAATAAGGATAAATAAATTAAATTTTATTTAATCTTAAACAATAATTAAAATTAATTAAATAATTAATTATTATTTAATTGACATTAAATAATAATTAAAGAGGATTAAAATGAGTAAACTATTATTTAATTTTCTTAAATTAAATAATAAGTAAGGTTAATTACTTAGTAAACTATTATTAAATAATAGGAAAGGTTAATTACTTAGTTAATTATTAGTTGTTCAATATTAAATTAAAGAAGGTTAAAATTAAATCAATAATTATTTATTATTTAATTATTATTAAATAATAAGTAGGTACAATTAGTTATTATTTATAATAACTAAAGTTAATTAATTAATTTCTATTTAACCAAGATTAAATAGTAATTAAATAGAGATTGAGTTAATAAAATAAAATAAATTTAATTATGCTTTAATTTAACAATTGTAATAAGTTGTTTAAGGGTTTAATAAGTGTCCAACACTTAAGAAAAATATTTCTAACTTATTAAATTATTAACCTAATATGATTGAGGGTCTATAAGGTTAATAATATTGTTTTGACTAATGTAATTTATGTGTTACTACTTATGTGATAGATAAGTTCCTTAGTGAGCGTATAGTTGTGCAAATACGCCGTACTAATTATTAGACCAACTTTATTAATGTTAGGTCTTTTCAAAGCCAGTTAGTTAAAGCTAGACATTTATTGTAGCTGAGCAGACAGACAAGTTCCTTATCTCTAAACTCATTTCATTGAGCAAATTATTTATCTAAGCTTGAACTGTTATTTCCAAGCATGCTTTGAGTGGTTTAATTACTTTACAATTATTCCACATCAATATTATTGTTATTCGCACTTATTGCACTTGATATCGTACAGTCATTGACTTGTACTTAATTATTGTTCTATTGTTTAAAGAACTGTTCAAAGTAGGTCTAAGCCATTGTTCGGCTAGACATTTATGTTAAAGATTTTAAAAGCTATCCAAATCATTGAAGATGCGGATTCTTAGACTATTATGAACACCCCTTGATTATAGGGGAGTACCCTGTATCTAATATCAGGTACAAAAAAATACGAAAATTAAATGTTATGCATACACATATTGTACTGAGGCTGATCCCCTCGGGTACATATTTCTGGTAGTAACCATTGGGTCAACCTGCTATTGACTTCAGTGGATATTTATAGTTTATAGTCTATTTGACTATCCTAATTTTAAAAGCAAATTATTATTCCTGCTTATGTTATTCACATTATTGAATTGTTCAGCTATTCCCTTTCATTCATGATATATTGTTCCTTGTTGTTATTTAAACTTGTGAGCAAACTAGTTGCTCACTCTTGCTATATCATGAAACCTTATTGCAGTGCAACCCGAGACTTCGGGAAAGAACAAGGGTAAAAGAAAGATGAAGTAATAGACTTCGAGATGCAGCCCTGTAGTTGTAAGGTTATCGTATCTTGGGACTAGTAACACCTTTTGAATGAATAACATATGTTTATTATTCCGCATTTAGTAATTTTATGTTGTTTAGAGGTGAATGTTTGTATTGGATCGTGATGACCGGATCCGGGTATTTGGAACCCGAATTTGGGGGCGTCACAGATATGGCTGGGTGGTCTAATGGGTGGGCTCGGTGCTTGGCTGAAAGTTGAAGCTTGGCGGCTAGGTTGGGCTCGGTGGTGGTTGGGTCAGCTGATTTTTCAGTTTGGGGGGTAAGTTGGTCAGCGACTGAGTGGGTGTGGCTCGGCGGGTTGGGGGCTACTCGGTAGTTGGGCCTGGGGAGGTTGCTGGGTGGCTCGACGGGAGCTCGGTCCAACTGCTCAGCAATCTGTGCTCGGTGGTTTTTGGTTTGCAGTCCATCTTGGTTCAGCAGCTCAATCTTTGGGTGGCGGCTCGAGGCTCGGTGGGTGTGACTCAGCAGTTCCTGGCTTAGAAGAGGTGGATGGGGCGGGTGGGGAGTGGGGCAGAAGAAGAACAAAAGAAAATTGAAGAAAGAAAAAGAACTGAGGAAAGAGAAAGAATTAGAAAATAAAAAAAGGAGAGATAGATAATTGAAGAATGTGGAGAGACAAAAAGTTGGAAAAATAAAAAGTGTGTAAGAAATGAGCAGGTTCATGGCAGTAGGTGAAGCTCGACAAATTTGGTAGCACTTTTATAGTACTCTCCTATTATAAATTTTTTATAACAGGAGAGTGGAGGACTATGTTGTGGTGTAAATATTTGAGGTGATGACTCACCATTAATATTTTATAAAGTTGAGTTAGTAAAGAGATAAGAACAAATTCACTTTATGAGATGTTGAGAGGTAGAATATTACCAAGGATATCTTCACATTAGTTAAATATTATATTTGGGAAGAGGCAGTCATAAATATACTTTATATACAAAACATATAAGAGAGAAGGATGTTTTATAATTATCAGCAGTTTGAACATGCAACACCACAAGATACAAAGAATATATCATCTTCTCCATTACACTAAATATTAGACCGGAATATTCCATCTTGATCGCATTCCGGCACACACCGATATACACAGAGTTATAGTGATATACAGCGTGAACAACAAGCACCATTTATACACGTCGGTAAACATCAAAAGGTAGTGATATATACCACGTGTATGAATAAATATTTTTGTGTCTCGTTATAAATTATTATATTGCAACACTTCCAATATCTTTTTAGTGAATTTTTGGCGTATCATCCGTGTTTTTTTTTCCTGTATTGGGTTTTCACGTAAATTATTGTGTTATTAATTCTTATTTTTACTTGATCAAACATCATTCATTCCAACATGATTTGGGTCTTCCATTAATAACGCGTTTTGGGCTGACCACCCCGGTGATTT
This sequence comes from Hedera helix, assembly GCA_947179155.2. Lineage (NCBI taxonomy): Eukaryota > Viridiplantae > Streptophyta > Magnoliopsida > Apiales > Araliaceae > Hedera > Hedera helix. The sequence continues at coordinate 31,921,806 of OX359271.1, read as the reverse complement.
CGATACACGTCCAAAATTTGGCATTAACATTGGCGCTAGAAGGAGGGCCTGATGTTTGATTCAAATCACCAGATTATTTTTAAGCAATTTTTATGGCGATAATATATTCTAGAGTCGGCATAATTAAATCTCATTTCTGTGTTGGCTCACCATGGCAATAAAGCAGAACCAGCTAAGTTGTTTCCATTTATTAAATATCATGGTATTATTTTAATGTTTGTGATCATGTTTATTATATGTATGTTCCATTGAAAAAAAGTATGCTTTTTCTAATCTCGAGCCCTCATCCTCTGACTTCGAGAGAAACATAAACCAATTAAATTTATCTATTCCTATATCAGACTACTCGCAGAACTCAATGATGGTGTCTAACTCTAGCACGAACAAGGCTGCACAGAAGAAGACGGCTGTATCGGCCAAAATGGGAGGAAAATCGACCGACAACTAAGGCGACTGCTATGGAAAATGGAAGCAGCAGTAGTGCGGAGTTGCTTTAGATTTTTGATCGGACTTGTACTGGTGTGTTGTGTTCGCCTCCTTTGTTAAGAGATATACGAGAGAACTCGTGGGCCCATACTGTTAATGCTCGAATTTCATCCGCACGTTCAACCATCGGTTCGGACTGGGACTTGTATAGAAAGAACCACCAGAAATGCTTGACGGCTTGGGCTGCCAAGGGATACCTCCGGCGTGAGAGTAAGTACATATTTCAAGATGTGTCAACAATGGTGGCAGAAAGTATTTAGTAGGTAGAATCAGATGTGTGTACCTTTATTATTTATCATGTATTTATAGTACTCATATTACTTAACAGTACTCCAATTCCTAATAGGAATTGTGTAACAGAATCCTTGTTAGAGAAGGTAACTGTCATGCTAATCAATGCTAGATAGGTAACTCCTATACCAATTAATATTAGATATGGTAACTAGTTAGTATTCGAATCGATAAGAAAAGTGATCTCAAGACTATCGGACTTAGGAGTCCTTTTGTGCGCGCACTAGACTTAATGGTCTGCAGGGCCAAGCCCATCATTGGTATCCCATTTATGATAGTAAAATACATAGCCCAACATCGCCCCCACTCATTTAGCATATGAAATGGGTTGGAGGAATAGATAGGAAGCCCTAGGAGTTTAAAGACTGCAATGACCGAGATGGGCAAGCTCCTCCAGGAGTCCGGAGGCATCAGACCGAAGGGAAAGACTCCATCGGGAGCCCGGAGGCTTCAGACCGAAAGGAAAGCTCCATCGGGAGCCCGGAGGCATCAGACCGAAGGAAAAACTCTATCGGGAGTTCGGAGGTATCAGACCGAAGGGAAAGCTCCATCGGAAGCCTAGAGGCATCAGATCGAAGGGAAATCTCTATCGGGAGCCCAGAGGCATCATACAAAAGGAAAAGCTCTATCGGGAGCCCGTAGGCATCAAACCAAAGGAAAAACTCCATCGAGAGCCCGGAGGCATCAGACCCAAGGGAAAGCTCTATCTAGAGCCCGGAGGCATCAAACCAAATGGAAAGACCAAAGAAATACTACTTTCATAAATTCGAAGAAAGTATGTTTTCCGGGGGAAAGAAGCTTTTTATTTTGATCATCCCTGTTATGACGTAGGGGAGATCTCGATCTTTTTCTTAGGTCTCTAGAAGTTATAGATCAGGAATTGATTGTCTTATGGTCAGGATAGTGGTCACAACAATAATCAATGTGTCGACCATGGCGACCTGAGCGAAAGGCCGAGCCTCTCTGGCTCAACAAATCATTTCTAGCCTTGGTTAGGTCTGCATATTGTCTATCAAGCTCTTCTTACTGGAGATCAAGAGCTTTCTTTTTATCAAGCATCTCTCAAATGCGACGCTGCCTGTCAGCATTGGTTGTGTGATGTGACTGTGAGGATGTATCTCTCCAGGAGTAATTCTAGCTCTTTGAGGGCGATGCGATCGCCATCTTAATTGTTTTTAGTTAAAAAGATCGTCTCTACTAAATACTAGAGGCCCTCCTTCTAGCGCCAATGTTAACTCTTGAATTTCGTCCTCACATTCAACCATCGGTTCACACTGGGACCTGCACAGAAAGAACCACCAGAAGTACTTGATAGCTTGAGCCGCCGGAGGATACCTCCGGTATGAGAGTAAATACAGATTTCAAGATATGTCAACAATAGAGGCAGAAAGTATTTAGTAGGTAGAATCAGATGTGTGTACCTCTATTATTCATCATGTATTTATAGTACTCATTGCTCAACAGGACTCCAATTCCTAATAGGAATTGTGTAGCAGAATCCTTGTTAGAAATGGTAACTGTCATGTTAATCAATGCTAGATAGGTAACTCCCATACCAATTAATATTAGATATGGTAACTAGTTAGTATCCGAATCGATAAGGAAAGCAATCCCAAGTCTATCGGACTTAGGAGTCCTCTTGTGCGCGCACTAGACTTCATGGTCTGCAGGGCCAAGCCCATCATTGGTATCTCATTTATGCTAGTAGAAGACGTAGCCCAACATACCATTCACTGACAGGGGAGAAATTTGGCAACTTCACCATCTACGGTAGGTTGAAGGTGGAGCTTGGTGGTTAGTTTGGTGCTTAGTGATGGGGTTGAGCTCGATGATGGGAGGTGCTCTGTTGGGTTGGGTCTCTGTGGGTTAGAGCTTGGCTCAGTGGATGTGGCTTGGCTGTTGGGTTGGGGCTCTACGGTTTGTGATGGTGCTCGGTGGGGGGTGCTAGGTGGCTAGCTCGGTGGGTTGGGTGGTGCTCGGTGGTTGGGTCAGCAGATCGGCGGGTTGGGTGGCTCCGTGGTTGGCTCAGTGGCTGGGGATGGCTCGATGGACTGGTAGTGCACGGTCCTTGACCGTTTGGGTCCCAGGTATGGCTCGGCTGCAGCTCGGTGGAACTCGGAGGTCTGTGGTGGGTGCTCGAATTTTGAAGCTCGGTGCTCGATGGTTGAATTGCACAGCAGCTCGGCAACGCTCAGGGTCGGCCAATAGTGGGTCAGCTCAGCAACGCCTAGGTCGGTTGGCAGTGGGATGGCCCAGCAGCTCAACAACGATTAGCTAGCAGCTTGACAGCGTTTGGGTTGGCTTCTCATCGGATCGATGGTGTAGGCTCAGCGTTCTGGGGTTTGATCAACACTTTGAGTGGTCAGGATGGTAGGGGTCGACATCCAAGGCTTGGGGGTCGGCGTTCAAGGTGGGGTCGACGTTGAGGTGGAGTCTGATCGGTGGCCGAGAGTCTGATCGGTGGTGTGAGACTGGTGGTCCGGACTCGGTATTCTAGAAAAATAGGAAGAGAGGGAAAAGATGGACGAAGAACGGATGATAAAAAATAGAGAAAGGATTTTTTAGGATAAGAGAGAATGTGTGGAGGGATAAAGTGTAGGTGGTGAAGAAAAGAGAGAGAGAGATAGTATAAAATAAAAAATAAAAGGAAAGAGAGAATAGAGAGAAGTTTTGGAAGAGAGAGAAATCATAAAATAAAAGGAAATAGGAGGAGGAAAGAGAAAGAATTATAATAAAAAAAAAGAATTGGAAGATTGAGGCGGTAGGAGTGAGAAAATTGGGGAAAAAAGAAAAAAGAAAGGAAAAAAGAGAGAAGAGGAGAGAGAAAAGGTTGGCGGAAGAAATAAAAAATGTATATATAAAGGAAGAAACAAATTTGTGGGAATGAGTATAGCTCAGCAAATTTGGTGGACTTTTTGTGTTACTCTCTTATTATAAAAATTTCTATAACAAGAAAGTGGGGGGATGTGTTGGGGTGTAAATATTTTAGGTGATGACTCACCATTAATATCTGATAAAGCAAGACTGAGTGGAGGGATGCAAGGCTAGACAACAACCTCTCTTGAAGATGCAAGGCCGGACAAGAACCTCTCTAGGGATCGGTAACGCTATATCGATGATATAAGGATGGGGGAGACATAAGGAAGCCCGGTCCTCTAACCGACACCATAAAATCAGGTCGGACAGCATACATTCATTTATGCATATATTCGAACATACATTCATTAATGCATACATAGATGACTGACGTGATGATATAAGCTAACATCTCTTTCAAGCTACATATCTGTCTTATATTATATTATGGCGTTATAAGGTCAGATGGTGTTATAAGGTCGGATGGCGTTATAAGGTTGGGCCAACCTCCCTTGTTTCCCTCGGGGTACGGGAGGGCTGCTTTAAAGATATGGAGGGCCTCCGTATTTCGGTCTGGCTGGGGGCAGTAATGGTCGTCATTCTTAATTTTATATCTGGACGGGTCAGTTGTGATATTACAGATAATCGATACCAGCCTCAGGGTTATATGAGGTATCATGGACGGGTCGGTCCTGATATTGCAGATAATCAATACCAGTCTGAGGGTTATATGAGGCATCATGGATAGGTCGGTCCTGATATTGCAGATATTCAATACCAGCCTCAGGGTTATATGAAGCATCATGGATGGGTCGCTCTTGATATTGTAGATAATCAATACTAGCCTTAGGGTTATATGAGGCATCATGGATGGGTCGGTCCTGATATTACAGATATTCGATACCAGTCTCAAGGTTATATGAGACATCATAGATGTATCGGTCGTGATATTACAGATAATCAAGACCAATCTTAGGGTCATATGAGACATCCTGGTTGGGTCGGTCAGGATAAGTTTTGTGGTCGAAAATTGTGGTTGGCCAGTCTTAGAGTTGACCAATTTTCTAGTCGGCAGTTTTGGGGTTGGCCAGTTTTGGCCTCGGCAGTTTGTCTTTGTCCTCTACCTCGGTAGTTTTGGGGTTAGCCAGTTTTGGCCTCAACAGTTTGGCTTTGTCTTCTACCTCGGCAGTTTGGCTTTGTCCTCTACCGCGGCAGTTTTGTGGTTCGGCCAGTTTGGGTTCGATCGGCTTCAGTTTAGATCGATCAGTTTTGGTTCGATTGGTATGGTTCGCCCAGTTTGGGTCCGGTCAACTTCAATTTGGTTCGTACAGTTTGGGTTCGATCGACTTCAATTTAGTTCAGCTAGTATGGGTTTGGTCGGCTTCAGTTTGGTTCAGCCAGTTTGGGTTCAATCAGCTTCGGTTTGGCTCGATCAGTTTTGGTTCGATCGGTATAGTTCACCCAGTTTGGGTCCGGTCAGCTTCAGTTTGGTTCGGCCAGTTTGGGTTCGATCGGCTTCAGTGTTGTTCGGTAGTTTGGGTTGGGTCAACAGTTTGGGACAGTTCTGCAGTTTTGGGTTGGTTCGGCAATTTTGGTTTACTAGTTTGGTTCGGCTCGCCAGGTTCACTTCGCAGTTTGTTCGGCAATTTCGGAAATTTGTTTGGTTGGCTTGGTAGTCGATGGGTTTAGCGAACTTTTTGTGTTACTCTTCTATTATAAATTTTTATATAACAAGAGAGTGGATGACTATGTTGAGGTGTAAATATTTAGAGTGGTGACTCATACTTAAATATTTTGTAAAGTTGAGCTAGTTGAGAGATAAGGACAAATTCACTTTATGAGATTTTGGGCAGTGGGGGCATTATTAAAGATATCTACAAATTCGTTAAATATTATATTTTGTAAAGTTGAGCTAGTGGAGAGATAATGATAAATTCACTTTATGAGATTTTGGGCGGTGAGGCAGTACTAAGGATATCTACAAATTATTTAAATATTATATTTGGTAGAGGCTATCATAAATATACTTTATATACAAAATATGAGAGAGAATGAGTTCATTATTAACAGTTTGAACATGCAACACTATAAGATATAGAGAATATATCATCTTATCCATTACACTAAATATTACACCGGAATACTTCATCTTGATCGCATTCCGGCACACACCGATATACATAGAGTTATAGTGATATACAGCGTGAACAACAAGCACCATTTATACACGTCAGTAAACATCGAAGGGTAGTAATATACACCACATGTATGAATAAATATTTTTGTGTCTCGTTACAAATCATTATATTGTAACACTTTCAATATCTTTTTAGTGGATTCCTGGCGTATCACCTGTGATTTTTTTCCTGTATTGGGTTTCCACGTAAATCATTGTGTTATTATTTCTTGTTTTTACTTGATCAAACATTATTCATTCCAACATGATTTGGGTTTTCCATTAATAACGCGTTTTAGGTTGGCCGCCCTGGTGATTTCGGCACACATCCAAAATTTGGCATTAACAAGCAGAATCCAAGACAAGGTCGTGGGGAAGGTCGATCACTACGATAAAATTTTGGCCCAACATGGGAAGAAGCGCTGGAGTGATTTTTAGTATTTAGTGATGGGTGTCAGCCCATACTATTATTTCCAAGATTTGATGATGAACGTTAATTAGTGTTATTATTTCTTGAGTTAGAATTGGGGTGCCAACCCAATTTTTACGAATTGCAAGATTTGTCGAAGCAGGGAAGTATGATGGTTCTAATTTTGTTCCTTCAAGAGACACTTAATTCAGGAGTTTTTCATGGAGTTTGTTGAAGGAGGTCGAGGTGTCCTGAGCTTGAATAACACGTACTACCTCTTTGTAGTCATCACCAAGACCATCTAGGATTCTCTCAGTGAGATCATCTTCATCAACTGGTGCACCAAGGAGAGCAAGTTCATCAGCCTGAGCTTTCACGGTCTGGAGAAAATCTGTAATGTTGTGAGAACCATTAGACAAATCCTTAAGATGGCTTTTAACTTGCTTGATGCGTCCATAGGACGTCTTGGCATATGTGTTAGCTAGGATAATCTAGGCTTCTTGGGAGGTTTTGGCTCGAGCAACAAATGGAATGATCGTGGGAGAGAGAGATATGATAAGTGAATTGAGAATCAACTAGTCTTCGCTCATCCAAAAGTTATAGGCTGGATTCGCTGTTGTTGTGGAGTTCACAGTCAAATTTACTAGTGGAAAAAGTTTTGAGTGAAGGGTGTTTGAAATTGGAGTTTCCATAAGACATAGTTTTTAGTGGTGAGTTTTAGTGGAGCTTGGGCAGAGACGTTGATAGTGATGAGTTAAGATTTATTGGTATTGAGAGTTGTTGAATTGATTGTTAGATTGATTGGAGTTGTCATATTTAATCACTAACAGGTAGAGAGAAGAAAAAAAATTGTCGGACAGGGATAATAGGATAATAGGACAATAGGTAGAAGTGGTGTATTTAACTAGTAATAAAGATAAATGGTGGCCTAAAGGGTAATAGGTGGTATAGGTGTTAATCTATCATTAGACAAATATAATAATCTGTTGTGGGAAAATGGTACTTTAGCAGCACAAATTTAATTCTGGATGGTGGACAACTATGATTAATTTGAAGAAAAAGAAAACTGATGGAGAGTAATAAACATGCAGGATTGAAAAGAGTCTTTAGGAATTAGCTCTGATACCATAATACAGAGAAGTGGAGAGAAAAAGATAAAGAAGGAAAATAAAGGCCACACTTTGTTATTCATTGACCAGTATTTATAAATTACAAAGGAGTTTTGAGTACAATTCAAATATACCTAGCTACCTAAACTAACTCCTAAAAAATAATGAAACAGAAAATATAAAATTCAAACTTTAAATGCATAGTGAAACTAATTATAGTCAAAACATAAACTAATTAATTACCAACAAGAAGAGAAACTCGATTTGCTTTATTATATGCAAGGTTTTAAGACCCAGACTACCTGTCGGATCAATAAAAATGACTCGGTTCATGCAACAGTCCGGTTTGAACAAATTAACTAATTTTGATTAAAACCCGGTCAGAACCGATAAATCAGCAGTTGAACTGGTTGATCTAGTGAACCGGTAACCGGTTCCCTACTTAAACTCTTAAAGATTAAAAAAAAAATTTAATTAGGTCTTTAGGGCTTCGATCTGTAGCTGTGTTTCTAATTTCTTCTTCATTTATGCTTCTTCTTTAGTTTTGTTTCTTCTTTTTATCTCTTATGACTCATAGGTCATCGATGCACCCAAATCCCAGTGCTTTTAACTCTCATTGGCCATCAATCATCACCCTCATCTCTCTCTGTATCTCTTTGTTTCTCACAGTCTCACCGCTCAGTCACTCACCACACAGTGCCACCATGCAACCACTACCTCTTTGTTGCTGGAATTATAAAGTACTTGAGTTATTCACTCCTACTATTCTAGATTAAAAAAAGGTAAAAGTCGAAGTTTCTACTTTCATGTAATTTTACTTCTCACTATTTTTATTATACCTTCATAAATGGAATTGAACCCCTCAATTTGGATTTTGGCATTTGGAGATTAGAACAACTTTAGAATTTTAATTGTACTTCTACAACCAATCTGAATTCATTCTAGTTTTAATGAAAGTAAAAGCAACTTTAATGCAATTCCAATTATCTTATTGCTCTTTAGGCCAGTTGGTACCAAGGAAAGTGAGGGTCTTGACCATGTTATCCTAGAGCATAGTTTGGCTCCCGGACTAGAGGATTAGTTTTGATAAATTCAGTATGTATTTGTTATGCGGCACAGGAAATCCCTACGATTGTTGACTTGAACTCGATCATAAGCAAATATTTGTGGGTGTAACAGAGATATAACTCATACCCAAAAACTAGGTTATAGGGTGAGTGTGCCCAAGCCTTATAGAAAGCTGACATGCGTTCATTTGATGATCCATATGAAAAACATGATGAGGATGATGTAGATGTTGAAGAGATTATTAGCCAATCTCCATCTAATAATGTAGTGAGGGTAGTAGAGAACCAACGAAGGGGAAAGAAAAAAAACTAGGTAACTTCTTTACTTCAAAGCCCTAACCTAAGAAACAACCTACTATAAAAAGTGTTATGGCTGGTAAAGAAGCTATGTGGAGGGAAAATATGGTTGTAGCTAGATGATTTTATGATTGTTATATTCCTTTTAATGCTGTGAATTCAATATATTTCCAACCTATATTTTATGTTGTAGTTAGAGTTGGTTTAGGTTATAGGGTCCCTTCTTATCATAATGTGTGGGTCAATTTGCTCAGAGATTTCAAAAAAGAAGTGCAACTCTTTGTTGAAACCATGAGATCTTTTATGGGTGATTATAGTTGTACCATTATGGGTGATGGTTGGACAGATGGTAGGCATTGATCTTTGATTAATTTTCTTGTCTATTGTCCACGTGGAATTTAGTTTGTTAAATATGTTGATGCTTCTAATGCAGTGAAGAGTGACAAACTTTTGGCTAAGTTGTTCATAGAAGTAATTGAATGGGTTGGACCAACTAATGTATTTCACATGGTAACAGATAATGGGGCTAATTATGTGCTTGCAGGGAAATTAGTTTTAGAATAATACAAAAACATTAGTTGGTCTCTTTGTGTTGCACATTGTTTAAACTTGATTTTAGGGGACATAGCTAAGATGAATCATATTGTTGAATTAGCTAAAAAGGCATCGAAGATAACCAAGTACATTTATAATCATGGTTGGTTATTGGCTTGGTTGAGGAAAAGAAAGGATTGAATAGAAATCATTCATCCGGTGCCTACTCGTTTTGCCACGACTTTCATTGCATTGCATAATGTTTATGATCATATGCATAATTTGCAGACTTTGGTGACTAGTAAGGATTTTAAGGAGTCTAGATATGCAAAGGATGCACAAGGTAATGTTGTGGTTTCTTTCATATTTGAGAAATTTTTTTGGAATGATTGTTTGATTGTAACCAAAATTAGTGGAGCCTTTGATGCTTGTATTGAGAATTATTGATATGGATGAGAGACCCTCCATTGCATATTTATATGATGGCATGTTTAGAGCTAGAAAAGCTATAAAGAAAGTTTTTAGGGAAAAGAAAAGCTTGTACAAGCCTTATACAAAAATTATCAAGGAGCCTTGGGATAAGCAATTGCGTAAAAGTGTTCACGCGACCGCATATTGGTTGAATCCTAGTTTTCAATATAACCAAGAATCATTTAGTGAGAAGCCAGAAGTTATGGCAGGTCTTCTTGATGTCATTGAAGCAAAAGCCACCACTATTAAGGTTAAGTTATTGGATAAAACTAGAATTTATAGAGAGCAGATGAGGAGTTTTGGTAGGGAGCTTGCACTTACTACTTCGAAAACTACTCAATCGGGTAAAGTTATATTTATTAGTTTTTGTTTGACTTTGTTCCATTTTAGTAATTGTTGTTTATTCTTGTTAACTTTGTTCCTTTGTAGCTTATTTAATTGATTTATAATGTCATTGTTATTTATTTGTATTTAGATGAGAGGTGGAGGTTGTTTGGAAGTAGTGCTCCAAATTTACAAAAGTTGGCAATCAAAGTCCTTAGCCAAACTAGTAGTTCGTCGGGGTGCGAAAGAAATTGGAGTGTTTTTTTATCTCATGCACACCAAGAAAAGAAATCAGTTGGAGCATCAAAGACTTAATGATCTCGTGTTTGTTCACTATAACTTGAGGTTGAAGAATATGTATTTTTATTAATTTAATTAATCTTTCTTTGAATTTTTAATAATTAATATTATATGTCAAATCATAATTTTAGGCATTGCTATAAGAGATGGAATTATGATCCAATTGATTATGAGTCAATTGACAAAACGGAGTTTTGGATTGTTGAAGAAGAGGAAGAACCATTTCTTGATTATGATGAGCTAGAGAAAATAGTTTATAATGAAGGAGCGATGCCACATTTTGAAAGGCAATTACATCGTCCTCATGAAGGTGAGAAATATTTACATTATCAATAGTAAATTAATATTTGTATAAGCTGGAATATTTAGTCCAAGGGAACCAAGTTTTGCAGCCTTGTAATGTTTCTGGTTCAGTTTGTTAGCATATGCATGTACTTGTTCTCCCATATTTAAAATCCTCACATGCCCTTCTTCCATCAGTTCACCAATTCCACACTTGCCATTGATGAAACTAGTAGCTAGTTGTATATTTTCTATTGGTGCACTTGTCTTCAGTACTCCATTCTTTATGTTCGTTGTAATAGAATTGACTGCCCTGTATAACCCCATTCAATTCATTCTAGTAGCATAATCTCCTTCAATGTAATTAGTAGTAATAGTCTGCATTAATTTTAGCTTTGAAATTAGTAGTAATTCGTATTTAGTAGTAACAATCTAACAGTGACTAAATTCTACATCACTAAATTGTATTCACAAGTTCTATTAAAGCAAGGAATTAGCACTAGCAGTTCTAAATACATTGAAGGAGATGCATAAAATGGTTCTCTGTACTAGCAACTCTAAATACATTGAGCCCATGTGTTTAATTTTTTTAATTTTATTTTATGTAAAAGTGAATGAAGAAGAAGACATTGTGAATTTAGATGTTAACGATGATGATGATGATGATGATGTAGACTTTATGTTATTCACAAATTTGTCGTTGAGTCACCCGTTTACATTTGAAGAACTTCTAGGACATGGAAGACTTGAAGATCTTGGACGAGTTTAAGGAGCAAGTAGAAGTGGTACTCGTGGATTAATAGATGAAGATGGTGGTGAGAATTGGCAAGAAGCATCACCTTCTCGACCTTAAAATGATTTATGTTTTTTGTGAATTAAGTGTCATGGATTTTATTTTAGTAATTTAGTTGTGACTTTGTTTAGTATTTTAGATATGTTTTCATTCATATTTAATCAAACACTTGAACTTGTGATTGAATTTCCGAATTTAAATGTATCTTAGAGATGTTTATGGTCATTTATGTTTGATTTTATAACTTTTGAGTTTTGAGTTATAATCATGATTTAATATCTTTATTTTCATATAGATTTAGTATTTATTTAAATTGTGTAAAGTAAACATTGTACAAATATGTTTAGTTTTTTTGTTTTTTATAGATAAATTGATTAATTTTACATATTTGCTAAATATTATATATAATTAATAATATATAATATATTTAATTATTTATTATTTATTACATGTTAATGACGTATAACTAGTTGGATCAGTGACTCGTCTATTCAGTATTTTTTTTAGTTCAATAACTGATCCAAATATGAAAACCTATATCTAACATACATAAAACATTCCAATTCAATAATTACTACAACCATTACTTTGTAACAGAAATTTAATGCCACCCTAAAATTAGGAAGAAATTATCCCACCATAACGTTCCCCTACCTAATTTTTTGGTCTGCATTATTAGTGTTCCCCGTGCTTCCCATACTCCACCGGAGTAAAAATGTATTTCTATTTAATTACCAACTTAAGAAACGCCACCACCACGTGTAGCTCTAGTTCTCAGCCACTCCACAATATCCCCAAACACAAGTTCCACATCTTCATCCGCCTCTCCAATCAGCTGGTGCAACATTCCCTGATAAATTTTGATGGTCTTATCCTTACTGGCGGCGCGTCGATGCAGTTCCTCAACGCAGGCCAGGTCGCAGACGAAATCGTCGCCGCCGTGAACGATGAGCAACGGCGTGTCAACTTCTTCAAACCTCCCCTGCAGCTCTCGGCACACCCTCATCAGCTCTTGCGCTGTGGCAGCGCGTGGCCTCGTCAAGGTCCGTCTGGGGCTCGCAATTGCCAGTTTCCGCTTCCAATTCACCTTGAATGACGTATTGGGAATCGATCCGCGCGTGGGTATTACTTGCCATGTGGGAACCAGCGCCGCCACTACGAACAAAAAGTGCTCCAGTGGCCATGGTGGCTTGAATTTATCGCTGATCCCGCACATGGCCCCGTTTAAAACGACGCCGTCGAACGGACGTCCACTGCCGCGTCGGAGAGTGATTAAGAGCGCGATGGCGCCACCGAGGGATTCCGAGTACATAAACGAGGGTAGCGACGGAGCGTGGCGCGCACGAAAGGAATCGAAGAACGTGATGCAGTCGTCCACAACGGGATTGATGTCGGGGATGTGGGCGACGAGGCCATCCGAAAATCCGTGGCCCTGGTGGTCGATGGCGCAGACGGCGAACCCGGCTTTGGCGAAGTGAACGGCGCTGAGTTGGACGAGCCAGCTGGACTCACCGGTGAAGCCGTGAACGACGGCGACGATCCCGATGACGTTTGTGGGTGGGAGTGGGGTCCACCATTGGGTAAAGAGCTTGAGTCCCCTAGGATTGGTGATGTACTCGGAGGAGTGGCTCACTGAGTGGCGGGAGTAGAATTCGTCAGCCGTGAGCGAGCCGAAAGGGCTTTTCTCGTTTGCCTCTGCCACTGGGTGCACCATTTTTGCTGCCAGTGCAATTTACCGCCGTTGAGGGAGGCGCTAGTTATAATGAAATGGAAAGATTGATGAAAGGGATAATTAAGTAGAAGGGCGAAAGAACGTGTTGGGGACGGTTGGTTATTGAATACGTCAGTTGGGAGTTGGATTTCACAGTTTTTCATTTATGGGTATTGGTTTATGGGTCCGCTTAATGTGTGTCCTAAGGACACACATTAAGCACGAAAAATAAGAGATATGACATGTTAAAAATTACTACAAACATCTAATTTTAAAAATAAAAATATTTTTGTAAAAAATAAAAAATATTTTAAAACCAGTTTAATCGGGTCAACTAACCAGTTTTACCGGTGGTCAATTGATTGTATCAATTTTTGACCAAATTAGTTAAATCGAATTAGATATTAAACTTGGTTCGGATTCAACTGGTCGGACCGGCCGATCTAATCCAAATTTGATGACATTGTGAATTGTACTATGCTATTTAGTCATCATTTCGAATTTATTCTACAACAATTTTAACACGAGCTACATAAACTTAATTTTTCATCTAAATTTCGCTAATCACCCTCTTAACCTATACTGTGCCTCAGATCCCTAAAATAGAATATAATAATAGTACTGGATGTTTAATTAGATACACCGATCAATTAATTACCTTTGCCATTCTCTTGCTGACTTGGAATTACCAAGAATACACCGTAATTGAAGTGGGGCAAATTTTAAAGATCACATAAACTGTCCATTGATCGGTAATGTTAAAGGTAATGTTAATCTTATCAAATTCTTCATCTCAAAAAGTGTATTAAATAATTGTTTATCATTACATTAGTTGAATATATTTTTTGTGATTAGTTATTCAATAAAATATTAAATTATCTGACACAACATAAAACTTGCATCTACCGAGATGGATAGTTTATTTAGACGAGTGACAATTAGTCCAATCGTTAGAATCATAAAGTGAGTTATTAAATCGTTGACCGACTTTACTCATCGATTTTTATCTTATGATATCCAATAATTATGCAATATAACTTTATAATTTAGCACTTCATTCAATGATATATCCTTTTATTCAATGATATGTCAGTCTGTTTCAGACAACTTCAGTTATTACATAACTTACAAGGTTATACCTTACGATTTTGGATATACTTAACAATCTCTAATTAAGTTCTTTTACATAGGAAAAAAAAACCTTTTACATAGAATAGGAGACTAGAAGAATTTTGTACTCTAAACATCTCAAAATCCTTGTAGTCTTACTTTACTGTCTTTTTACTTTTTTACAAACATATTTATGCTATTCTACATCTTTTTTTTGTGACTTATTTCTACAATTGCACTAAATTCAAAATTTTATCTTTCTTAATCAATCTTTGAAGGAGTTTTTCAAAACATATTCCACTATGTTAATTAAATTCAATTAATTAGTTTAGTCATTTGGTAATTTAATCTCTAAAAAAAATTAAAACAATTTATTCAACCCCTTCTAGATGAAGCCATATAAAATGCACAACATATTCGCACTAACATGAAGAGCAATTACCAAGCAAAAACTCTAATTTTTCCAAGTTTTTTTTGTTGTTGTAATTTTGGTAAGAAACTTAAGGCCTAATTCTTTAGTTATTTTAGCCGTTGCAATTGAGGATAAATAAAAAGACCTAACTTTTCTTTATATTGCTCAATCCACATCGAAAGAAACTGATAAGCCAAATCACTATTTAGTTATTGTTTCTTTTTTCTTTAAAAAGCCACGTATGAAAAGAGGAGAAGGAATTTGATGCACGTCCAAGAAATTTGACAAAATGGTTCAATTAATAATTTTTAAAAAATTTAGTTTTTTTAATTTCATATTTTTAAATTTTAGTGAAGTAATACTTAAAAATAGACAACCACAATGGGATAATATCCCTTTTTGCCTTTTGTAATCCTATAGTAACTAAGGGCCCATTTAACAATGATTTATTTTAAAATGACTTATAAGTTAGAACTTAAAATAAATTATAAGTTATTTCCAATTGTAACTTATAAGAGAAAGTGTTCAGTATTAGTTTAATTTATAAGTTAATACAAGTTGTGAAGATAGTTGGTTGAGAATCATTTATAAGTTAAAATAAATTATAAAAATTATTAAAAAGGAGATTAATAAAAAAATACATTAATTCAATATTTTATTATAAGAATCACTGTACCAACATTAATAAAGCATTAAAAAAAACCATAACTTTAATATCCATGAGTTTTTCTTTTTTCTTTTATTTGATATAATATCCATAAGTTATTATTATTATTATTATTATTATTATTATTATTATAGACATTTTAATATAGTATTATTATTCTTTCTACATTTTGAGACTTGCAAAACTCAAAATAATTAGAAAAATCAAAACTTAAATAAATATTGAGAAAAGCATTATCCCAATGAATATAAATTTAATTATTACTTTTAAATTTTAATATCAATTAAAAAAATAGATGGAGAGAGAGAGAGAGAGAGAGAGTAGGATGGAGAAGAAGGGAAAGATTAGCTGTAATTTGTGAAAAATCATGAGTATTAGAATAGTCATTATATTTGATCAAATTTATTTATTTAAAATGACTAATAAGTCCTTTTTTAAGAGGTAAGAAATTGTCATTTTTTGAATTTGAAAGTAATGTATAAGTCAATTTATAAGTTAAAAATTAAGTCATGAACCAACACACAAACAGTAAAAAATAACTTATAAATTAGTTTGACCAACGTATAAGTCAGGTGAATGAATGACATAAGTGTCACTAATTTTTATTTTATTTTACTCTCGATTTCCATTCTAAAATTGGAGATACATTTGTAAAACGACAATTTTTAAAAATAATTTTATTTTCTTAAATATAGTTTTAGTCAGGTGAATGAATGACATAAGTGTCACTAATTTTTATTTTATTTTACTCTCGATCTCCATTCTAAAATTAGAGATATATTTGTAAAACGACGATTTTTAAGAATAATTTTATTTTCTTAAATATAGTTTTAGTATTAGCTAGAAATTCAGCTGTGGTGAGTGATAGTAAGAAAGTTAGGACAAATTAAGAACATTTTGTCACTTTATAGTCATAAAATAAAAATATATTTTTAATGTTAGAGCGAATAAAAAAATTAATTTCGTTTTTTCTTTAGTTAAGAATTTTAGCTTTCATCTTAAATCTAGGAATGACTCTCCTAATTTTGAAAAGAATTTTGCTTAGATCATTTTTTTTGTAATCTAATAAATTTTCTCTTCTTGTAGAGTTTGTTTATTAATTCTCTTTCTTGTTGATTCATTAATTCTCCTTCTTCTTTTTTTTAATGGTATGATAGATGTCTGCATCAAAATTTACACATTGTGTTTTACGTCAAAATTTAATTTATATCCTAAAATTTATTTTTAATTAAGAATATAGTAGATTTCAAACATGACTTTAATATACGATGCAATTTGTGATTTAGTCCATAAATTGGTTGATGAATTTTGTTGAGATGGAAAACACTTTATTTTGACTAAAATGTAAAATTGTACCATGAATTTATTATTTTGTAAAAATATGATATTTGACTTTATAGTGTAATAAAATGTTATCTTGTGCTACAATTTGTAGACAAAATTATATCTTGTGGGTTCGACTTTGTATGGTTAATTATACTTTAAAAGAAATGATTTATATTAATAATTATACACTAGATAAAGTTTATTATATTATAAAATCAAGTACAATATCTTCACAAAGTAATAAACTCAACATATAATTTTGCATTTTAATCCTTTAGTTTTGAGTAAATTTGATAAGGTAGCAGTGAGACATTTCCTTTAAGTAATCACAGATTTGAGTCTATTCGAAAAATATATAGCAAAAGATAAAACTTCATTTTTTTTTCGTCTCCTTTTCCCAAGTTTTCTCATAAATTCCTAAATTGAAATATAATAACATATGATCTTTAAACAAGATATGGTAGAGCTAATGTGGGACTAATTTTAGGTCATTGATAATAGCATAGTAATCAAACTAGTAAATGTTGTTAGAAGTTTAAAATATAGTTAAAATGAGTGTAACAGTGTCATTAAATATATATTTATTCTAACAGTGTCAATATTGAATTAGAATCTATCCGATTACAAATACTTTTAAATTTTCTCTAATATACATTTAATGACACACATTACTTTTAGCCACGTGATTTTTTGTGATAAATTTTAATGTATTGTTAATTATTTGTAACGAATTTTATTTTTTAATAAAATATTATTTTTATGTCGTTAAATATATATCGTAAGAAATTAAATATTAACTGTAGTAGAGGAGGGATACTCATCTGCTTTCACGATTTCGTACGAAACGTGTACCAATAGATGGGTAGTTTTGGTAGACGGGGGACAATTAATTAATGGAGTAAATGTACATGGAGGTCCATGGATGGTCCACGTCTAATGCTGTAGACATGTAATGAAAGCATCCAACTACTTTCTTTTCAGAAACATAATAAATGCATTTTATGCGATCTATATCTATTTTTCTTTTCTAACTTCATAAAATAGTAAATTGATATTTTTACAATTATTTTGAATATTTTTACAATTAAATTATTGTTATAAATATATACTGACAGTTAAAAATATCATTATATATTTATAATAATGATTTAATCGTAAAAATATTATTTTTTACTGTCAAAACCAAAAACAATATTGTTGCACCAATAAACAACTCTTGCCCTCAAGTGTTAGGTGCAAAGGTTATGCATGGCAAAGATATCAAACACCAAATCCGAAGATCGCAGGTCATAGGGAACCCGAACACGATGATATTGTAGATTCTTTTTTCAATTACAAAGACTTTTTTGTGTATGTTTTGGTCGGGCTAATTTGTTAGTTTTAATTTGTATGGAAAAGAAGAAATGAGAGGAAAAAGTTTGTTGGGATAAGATCCACTGGGCCCTATATTTCAATTATGGTCCCAGGGTTACTTGAACACCTACATGCAATTGGGCCGGATCCTCAGTCCATCTTGACAGGTCCGAGTATGGACAAGTCTGGTTTTTCTGGTGGAGGTGGGTTGATGGGACGTGATTGACTGATCCTATCTACTTCTACAGACTGGGTCAGAGGGTGGTTGACCCTGGCTCCTCCCCTGATTCGACCCATGACGGTTGATGGAAGGGGTGGTCACGTTTCCACTCATGACACGGTGATGGGACGTCCGGTAATGCATGGATGAATATACACAGACAATCTCTCCAAAGAGAGGTAAGTTTGATCTTTACGGAATTTAGACAGAGGGATATCGAGCATCTTGCATATTCCAGCGTAGTATTTTGGGTCCTCCATTGTGATGTCGTTCACCTGTACTTATCCTCTCACCGAAGCATCCCCGGACGGCCCAAGCCGTGACTGGTCTGTGGGGTGTTAACGGTTTGTTACGTGTGCAGGTACTTCGCTGACGGGTGATTTCAGCAAGGGCGAATATTTGGCGTTAACATTGGCGCTAGAAGGAGGGCCGGGTGTTTGATATCTAAATCACCAGGTCTTTTTCGTACGAAGAGCATTCCCATGGCAGAGAAAGGTAGTTCAAATAGGGGACATCAGAGATCTTCCATTGAACCACGGATGCGAAGCAGCAGGGCCCCCATAGGAGGGAGAGGGGAAGTGGGTCCGTCGGGTCAAAGACAGGAGTATGCCCATTCGGAGCCGGTCAAGAGACGTTTGTTTACGCCTCCCCCGATGGGGAGGCGTGATTTTCACAAGGGGGTCCAGAAGAAGAGGTGCCACCATCGAAAAGAGTTTCCCTGCGTGAGCAAACTGAGAAAGACAGGCAGTACCGAATCAGGGAGGCAGAGGTTGAATTGTAGTCTCTACAACATAAGAGCCAAGATTGGCAGGCCCATTTGCGGGATCTACATGAAGAGGGTCCTACCGATACTGTCGACAGCCGAGATAGGGCAGACACTCCGTAGAGCCGACCCAGGTCTAAGCAAGGATGGGTTCGACGATTCAAATTCAATGATCTGCACCAGTCTCAGGGCTATACGAGACATCATAACCGGGAAAAGCGAGGAAAGATAAGGGGTCGGGACCAGTCTCAGGGTTATATGAGACAACATGACCGGGACGGTCGAGATGAAATAAGGGGTCAACACCAGTCTCAGGGTTATATGAGACAACATGACCGGGACGGTCGAGGTGAAATAAGGGGTCAACACCACTCTCAGGGTTATATGAGACAACATGGCCGAGACGGTCAAGATGACATAAGGGACCAAAACCAGTCTCAGGGTTATATGAGACAGCACGACCGGGGAGGTCGAGGCGAAATAAGGGGTCGATACCAGTCTCAGGGTTACATGAGACAACAAGATCGGGGAGGTGAATGAGACATAAGAGATCAAAACCCATCTCTGGGTTATGTGGGACAGTCCGATCACGACGATCGAGGCCGGTCAGAAGAGAGACGACTGCCCGGATCCTCGGGACGCCATTCTCGGGAAAGAGCTCGATTCCCGACCGAGGGACTGAACAGGGAGGTACCAGGGCTGAACCGAGCAGGGGAGATCGGCGGATGGTTCCTTATGTGCCCATGGCCGACCCGATTTTAGAAAGGATTTCTGAGTTGGAGAAAAGATTGGTTGTGGCCGAAGCAAGACCGACGATGGGATCCGAACCCGAGGCTTCAAGACCCATGCCCTTAGACCCGAAGTCCCCGTTCTCAGCGGCTATAGACCAGGAAAAGGCCGATCCTAAGAAAAAACTGTCACCACTTGAGATGTACGATGGGGCGGGGGATCCCTATGATCACACCAGCTCTTATGAGAGAGTAATGAGATACTACAATCATTCAGATGCGGGGATGTGTCAGATCTTCGTAACTACATTAAAAAAAGGGGTTAAGCAGTGGATGATGTCGTTACCCCCTAATTGTATACAATCATGGACCGAACTTAGTGTCCGATTCCACGAGAGGTTTGGCAGCAACAAGAGGAGAGGCAAAGTGACGGCTTCTCTGATGCAGATCAAACAAAAGCCCAACGAGACGCTGAGCCAGTATGTACAGAGGTTCCGAGATGCAGTAGGGACCATTACTGATCTCAATATGATACAAGCACTGGGATTCTTTACTACGGGAATGGATGTTACCCGTAACAAAAAGATGATGAAAGATGTAATGTTCAATCCCTCGAAAGATCTGTTAGACGCATATGACCGAGCATAAAAGTTCATTACCATCGAGGAAGCTATGGATAATTTAATGCCAAGGAATAAGGCTGGGGAAGGCAAAGTGCATGGCGGGAAAGGCAGGGATTATCGACCAAATGTCTTTGACCGAACGAAGCCAAGAGGGGGACAACCAAACTTGGGCAGACCTCCCTATCAGCCTCGAATAGAGCACAAAACTTACACCCCTCTAAGCACCGATCGCGTCAAAGTCTTGGAGGCTATAAGAAATAAGGAAATACCAGCTTCTGGATCTTCGGGGCACGGGACGAATAGGTCGGGACCCTACTGCCTGTATCACCGTCGGACGGGGCACACCACGGAGACCTGTGTGAGATTGATGGATATGATCGAGTCTAAAGTTCAAAAGGGTGAGTTGACACAGTTTGTGGTCGGAAGGGAAGCCAGAGCAAGTAATCCCGAGCCCGGCTCCGAGAGAAGGGCAGTGTGACGCCCCCAAATCTGGGCCCACACAACCCAAACTTGAGTCGTCAAAAGACTATAACAAAATTATTACAACAAAGCACAACGTACAACAATACAGTGTATAATAATACACAACTAAGTCTTCAATATTATTGCCACACTATTTTACAACACGTGAAGACTACGACAGCTATTCCTCAGACTCTCACTCCATTCCCCAGCTAGACCCAGCTACATTCTCATCTCCTGTTGAAAAACAATGGAACAAAAGGGTGAGCTCAAATAGCCCAGTAAGAAATATCATGACTAAGATAATGACGAATAAATTATCATTAGTCTTCAACAGTTGAGTTCTTGATAGAATACAATAGACTATAAGGTTTATATCAAAAACTGCAATTAAATTCTTAAACAATGTTCAGATTAATAATAGCAGCGGAATGAGCAATCTATTAGAAGAATAATGCAGACCATAATGTCCACTCGCTTCTCTTTTTAGTAAAAACATCATCAACTTTTATCATCTGAAATACCATTAGTCATGATAATAAAAATTCACAGTTCCTGGTTATAATCATGCAAATCAACAGTTCATCTTTGCACTACGGGCCAAAGATATTCAATATAGCACCAGCGGTCATGATTATACCAGATTCAGCCTTTGGTCATAATCATACCAAACAACAGTTCATCTATGCACTACGGGCCAAAGAGAACTTTCAATATAATACCAACGGTCATGATTATACCAGATTCAGCCTTTGGTCATAATCATACTAAACAACAGTTCATCTATGCACTACGGGCCAAAGAGAACTTTCACCACGTGCCATAAAAGACACCGAACAGATATATCGCCTTTAACCTAGTATATCGCCTTTAACCTATCATCTGTTCAACAATTATATCACATCTGTGCCCCTGACCACAGATATTCACAACAGCTTGATTATTGATGATTAATACAAATAACAGTGATACAAATGATGAACAGAAGAACATGATAAACAATAAGTATCAGAAGTTTACTTTGTGCAGATTCAAATAATGTCCAAATTGCCAACATGATGTGGAGTGAAATTTAAAAATGATATTCAAGATCCACAGTTCAGAATAACGATTACAGTTCAATAGAAATGTTCAGAAAATAGGAAGGTTCTGTTGAAATAATGAAATTCAACTATTATGGAACATATAATATTTTCAGGAATTATAGAAGCAATAGTTCCATAATAAGTTTCGATTTAGGTGTATGAAAGAAAATAATATCCCTTACCGTAGCAGGTTTGATTAACAAAAGGTGAAGGAAATTAATATCCCTTACCATAGTAAGTTTGAATAATGGAAGATGAAAAAGATTGTATCCCTTATGAGTATAAAGGAAAATGATATCACTTACGAATATGGAATAAAAGTGTCATGTGATAATTCGTGTAGACAAATTATTTCCACACAAGACAAATAAAAAGGGTTATTCACCAACAGGCGGTAATCCGCGCCGTAAGGTTATTCCCATCAATTTAAATACGAAGAGTTATTCACCAAACATGCGGTAATCCGCGCCGTAAGGTTATTCCCATCAATTTGAATACGAAGAATTATTCACCAAACATGCGGTAATCCGCACCGTAAGGTTATTCTCAAAGATTAATAAAGAATGGATACAAAAGGTTATTCACCAACAGGCGGTAATTCGCACCGTAAGGTTATTCCCACAATTTAATACATGAAAATAAATGACACAAGAGAGGAATGATATGAGAATTAAAGAATGATAATCCCTTCCAGTAAGAAAGAAAATAATATCCATTTATGATGATGAAAAGAGTGATACCCCTTACCGTAGTAAGTTTCAATAATATAATATGAAAGAAGATGATATTCCTTACAA
Organism: Hedera helix; assembly: GCA_947179155.2. Lineage (NCBI taxonomy): Eukaryota > Viridiplantae > Streptophyta > Magnoliopsida > Apiales > Araliaceae > Hedera > Hedera helix. The sequence continues at coordinate 31,899,154 of OX359271.1, read as the reverse complement.
ATAAGAAAAAAAAATGACATTCCTTACCGTAGTAAGTTTAAGAGTATGAAAGAAAATGACATTCCTTACCATAATAAATTTAAGAGTGTGAAAAAATAACATTCCTTACCTTAACACGTGACTGGATATTGATTTAAATGAGGTTGATCAACCTATATATATTTATAATAAAATTAGTAATTACCACATATAAATTTCAAAGTGTATGATAACTCGTATAATATGAACTATCAAAATTATATATATTTAATATAATTTTTGTAGTATAATATAATAACCTTAAAATAGTTTTTAAAATAATATTCCAGAATAAATCTTCCAAAGAAAGCTTTTAAAAATGAATCTTCTTAAAGAAGAGTCTTCTAATGGAAGATTTGTGAATACCGTGAAAAATAGAAATTTATGAAATTACTACTCTTTAATAAAAGACTTACTTGAAAAATTCCTGCACTCCTTTTGGCTTTCAAACTCTCAAAATAGCCTTACAATTCTCAGAGAAAACTCATAAAATTCTTATAGAAAAATTTTATGTTTTAGGTGTGATTTTTCTATTCAGCTGAGCAAGCTATTTATAGGAGAAAATAAGTTACTATGCGCGGTAGGTGAACTGAATTTAATTTTTTTTTCCAGCAAAGGCTGCGTAGCAGCCTTCACCAACCATTTTCCAAAAACACATTTCTCACATTTCATGTGGGCCCCACAGTGGGTCCCACATGTTTCTTACTATTCATATCACTATTCACGTTACTATTCACGTCACTATTCACGTTACTATTTCAAATAGTAAAATTAATTATTTTATTTTTTATTTATTTATTTATTTATTCTTCCTGTGAGTCCAACATATAAAATAATATTACCACAATAATGTAAGAAACACGTTACATATTTTTATTAATTTAATAATATAAATTATAGTGTATTTGCTACTGTGACAATTATTAGGTTCAATAATTTTAAAAACAGTGTAACAACAATTATTGACTCAATGATATAAAATACAGTGTAATGATAATTATTGAATCAATAATGCAAAACACTGTGTAACAACAATAATTGAATTGATAATATAAAATATTATGCAGTGACAATTATCGATAAAATGATGCGTAACAGTTACGGTGTCAATAATATGAGACACTGTGCAATACCGTGTGCTACTGTAGAGTACCACGTGCTACTGTAGAGTACCATAAATTACCGTATGCTACTATTCTTTTATCACCGGTATTTTAACAGTTAGCACCGTTGACTATTTTTATTAAAAATGTTACTTCTGTCGTTTTCTATATCCGACAAATATCCGTTGTGGGGTCCACCAATAATTTGTTATTTCGGCGCCGTCGTACGACACGAATATTCCCCGACAAAGCGAATATTGTCCGACAAAATAAAATTTGCACATAACATCCTTAACTTCTAACTTTATCGATTTAACCACTTACTGTTTCAGAAAAATATATATGAAGAAAAATTTAATTTTATATTTCATAAAATTTGGGGTCTTACAACCTCCCCTCCTTATGAAATTTCGTCCCCGAAATTGACGTACCTGACATTTCGAAGAGGTAAGGATATTTAGATTTCATCTCGGATTCTCCCAGGTCACTTCAAATCGATTCGTTACATAATAAAATCTAATTTAGGTATGACACACTAGTGATTGATTCTATTTGTCTCTCCCCTCCTAGTTCTAACCTCAGATCTCCATTAAAGACCATATCTCTAAGCTCTGATGCCAACTGTGACGCCCCCAAAACTGGGCCCACACAGCCCAAACTTGAGTCGTCAAAAGACTACAACAAAATTATTACAACAAAGCACAACGTACAACAATACAGTGTATAATAATACACAACTAAGTCTTCACTATTATTGCCACACTATTTTACAGCACGTGAAGACTACGACAGCTATTCCTCAGACTCTCACTCCATTCCCCGGCTAGACCCAGCTACATTCTCATCTCCTGTTGAAAAACAATGGAACAAAAGGGTGAGCTCAAATAGCCCAGTAAGAAATATCATGACTAAGATAATGACGAATAAATTATCATTAGTCTTCAACAGTTGAGTTCTTGATAGAATACAATAGACTACAAGGTTTATATCAAAAACTGCAATTAAATTCTTAAACAATGTTCAGATTAATAATAGCAGCGGAATGAGCAATCTATTAGAAGAATAATGCAGACCATAATGTCCACTCGCTTCTCTTTTTAGTAAAAACATCATCAACTTTTATCATCTGAAATACCATTAGTCATGATAATAAAAATTCACAGTTCCTGGTTATAATCATGCAAATCAACAGTTCATCTTTGCACTACGGGCCAAAGATATTCAATATAGCACCAGCGGTCATGATTATACCAGATTCAGCCTTTGGTCATAATCATACCAAACAACAGTTCATCTATGCACTACGGGCCAAAGAGAACTTTCAATATAATACCAACGGTCATGATTATACCAGATTCAGCCTTTGGTCATAATCATACTAAACAACAGTTCATCTATGCACTACGGGCCAAAGAGAACTTTCACCACGTGCCATAAAAGACACCGAACAGATGTATCGCCTTTAACCTAGTATATCGCCTTTAACCTATCATCTGTTCAACAATTATAGCACATCTGTGCCCCCGACCACAAATATTCACAACAGCTTGATTATTGATGATTAATACAAATAACAGTGATACAAATGATGAACAGAAGAACAAGATAAACAATAAGTATCAGAAGTTTACTTTGTACAGATTCAAATAATGTCCAAATTGCTAACATGATGTGGAGTGAAATTTAAAAATGATATTCAAGATCCACAGTTCAGAATAACGATTACAGTTCAATAGAAATGTTCAGAAAATAGGAAAGTTCTGTTGAAATAATGAAATTCAACTATTATGGAACATATAATATTTTCAGGAATTATAGAAGCAATAGTTCCATAATAAGTTTCGATTTAGGTGTATGAAAGAAAATAATATTCCTTACCGTAGCAGGTTTGATTAACAAAAGGTGAAGGAAATTAATATCCCTTACCATAGTAAGTTTGAATAATGGAAGATGAAAAAGATGGTATCCCTTATGAGTATAAAGGAAAATGATATCACTTACGAATATGGAATAAAAGTGTCATGTGATAATTCGTGTCGACAAATTATTTCCACACGAGACAAATAAAAAGGGTTATTCACCAACAGGCGGTAATCCGCGCCGTAAGGTTATTCCCATCAATTTAAATACGAAGAGTTATTCACCAAACAGGCGGTAATCCGCGCCGTAAGGTTATTCCCATCAATTTGAATACGAAGAATTATTCACCAAATAGGCGGTAATCCGCACCGTAAGGTTATTCTCAAAGATTAATAAGGAATTGATACAAAAGGTTATTCACCAACAGGCGGTAATCCGCGCCGTAAGATTATTCCTACAATTTAATACATGGAAATAAATGACACAAGAGAGGAATGATATGAGAATCAAAGAATGATAATCCCTTTCAGTAAGAAAGAAAATAATATCCATTTATGATGATGAAAAGAGTGATACCTCTTACCGTAGTAAGTTTCAATAATATAATATGAAAGAAGATGATATTCCTTACAAGTAAGAAAAAAAAATGACATTCCTTACTGTAGTAAGTTTAAGAGTATGAAAGAAAATGACATTCCTTACCATAATAAATTTAAGAGTATAAAAGAAAATGACATTCCTTACCATAATAAATTTAAGAGTGTGAAAAAATAATATTACTTACCTTAACACGTGACTGGATATTGATTTAAATGAGGTTGATCAACCTATATATATTTATAATAAAATTAGTAATTACCACATATAAATTTCAAAGTGTATGATAACTCGTATAATATGAACTATCAAAATTATATATATTTAACATAATTTTTGTAGTATAATATAATAACTTTAAAATAGTTTTTAAAATAATATTCCAGAATAAATCTTCCAAAGAAAGTTTTTAAAAATGAATCTTTTTAAATAAGAGTCTTCTAATGGAAGATTTGTGAATACCGTGAAAAATAGAAATTTATGAAATTACTACTCTTTAATAAAAGACTTACTTGAAAAATTCCTGCACTCCTTTTGGCTTTCAAACTCTCAAAATAGCCTTACAATTCTCAGAGAAAACTCATAAAATTCTTATAGAAAAATTTTATGTTTTAGGTGTGATTTTTCTATTCAGCTGAGCAAGCTATTTATAGGAGAAAATAAGTTACTATGCGCGGTAGGTGAACTGAATTTAATTTTTTTTTTTCAGCAAAGACTGCGTAGCAGCCTTCACCAACCATTTTCCCAAAACACATTTCTCACATTTCATGTGGGCCCCACAGTGGGTCTCACATGTTTCTTACTATTCATGTCACTATTCACGTTACTATTCACGTCACTATTCACGTTACTATTCACATCACTATTCACATTACTATTTCAAATAGTAAAATTAATTATTTTATTTTTTATTTATTTATTTATTTATTTATTTATTCTTCCTGTGAGTCCAACATATAAAATAATGTTACCACAATAATGTAAGAAACACGTTACATATTTTTATTAATTTAATAATATAAATTATAGTGTATTTGCTACTGTGACAATTATTAGGTTCAATAATTTTAAAAACAGTGTAACAACAATTATTGACTCAATGATATAAAATACAGTGTAATGATAATTATTGAATCAATAATGCAAAACACTGTGTAACAACAATAATTGAATTGATAATATAAAATATTATGCAGTGACAATTATCGATGAAATGATGCGTAACAGTTACGGTGTCAATAATATGAGACACTGTGCAATACCGTGTGCTACTGTAGAGTACCGCATGCTATAGTAAAATACCATAAATTATCGTATGTTACTATTCTTTTATCACCGGTATTTTAACAGTTAGCACCGTTGACTATTTTTATTAAAAAGGTTACTTCTGTCGTTTTCTATATCCGACAAATATTCCGTTGTGGGGTCCACCAATAATTTGTTATTTCGGCTCCGTCGTACGACACGAATATTCCCCGACAAAACGAATATTCCCCGACAAAGCGAATATTGTCCGACAAAATAAAATTTGCACATAACATCCTTAACTTCTAACTTTATCGATTTAACCACCTACTGTTTCAGAAAAATATATATGAAGAAAAATTTAATTTTATATTTCATAAAATTCGGGGTCTTACAGGCAGTCCAAGAGAATAATCCTCGGAGGGTCGTGGACGTTATAATAGGGGGATTGGCACACGGGCACATTGGTAAAAGGCGTCGATCCCCATCGGGTTCGGTCTCAACCTTGACTAATCACCCCCCAATGGTCGATAGACCTTTTCCACGGGTGGTGGTCTCATTTTCCGAAGAAGACTATCCGACGGAAACCGTCGAGCCTCATGAGGGGGCTTTGGTTATCACCGCCTAGGTTGGCCCTGTGATTATGAAGAGGATAATGATTGATAATGGGTTGTCAGTGGATGTGCTTTACAGTCACGCTTATCAGAGGATGGGTCTCCAGGGTCCCAGGTTAGAAGTTGGGTTGGAGTCTCCTTTATACGGGTTTGGGAACAAGGCAGTACCTATAGTTGGAACATTGGAACTCCCAATGGTGTTCGACACGGCTCCCAGGCAGGTTACTGTACAAGTAAAGTTTTTTGTTGTTCGGGTCGACTCGACATACAATGCTATTTTGGGACGAACCACTTTGATGGCCTTAAATGCTGTTACTTCCATCCCCCATTTTAAGATGAAGTTTCCTACCGCCGAAGGCTTTGGCGATGTAAAAGGAGATGTAGATATTGCCCGTAAATGCTACCACCATGCTGTAACATCATCAGCCGTCGGGATCAGCAGACAAAAGCATACTATGACCGTTGATGTGGAACCATACACCGAGGGAGACACCAAGCCCTTAGCCTCTCCCGCGGAAGGCACCGAAGACGTGGAATTAGTACCGGGTAATAGATCGAAAATGATAAAGATAGGTGTTGGATTACCAGACACCATTAAAACGGGGTTGATTCAGTTATTGAGGGATTATGCCGGTATCTTCGCTTGGACTCCGCGGGACATGCCTGGGATTGCCGAGGGGGTCCCTGTTCACAGATTAGCAGTTGACCCATGCAAGAAGCCCGTACACCAAAAAAGGAAAATATTCGCGCCCGAGAGGCAGAAGATTATCGACGGGGAGCTAGGCAAGCTCTTGGATGCTGGGGTGATCGAGGAAATTGAATATCCAGAGTGGTTGGCCAACGTCGTTTTGGTTCGGAAACAGAATGAAAAATGGAGAGTCTGCATAGATTACACGGATCTGAACAAAGCTTGCCCAAAAGACTTTTACCCACTTCCACACATTGACCAGCTCATCGACACCACGTCGGGGAATTTGGTTCTCAGCTTTTTAGACGCTTTCTCGGGATATCATCAGATTTTCATGGTAAAGGAAGATGTTCCTAAGACTGCGTTCATCACTCATCGGGTCATTTATGCTTATAAGAGGATGACCTTCGGTTTGATAAATGCCGGGGACACATATCAGAGGATGATGAACACGGTATTCCGAAAGCAGATCGACAAAAACATGGAGGTATATGTAGATGATATGATCGTCAAAAGCCCTCGAACACAGGATCACCTTCGGGACCTGGAGGAATGTTTTGATACAATCCGCCGGTATAATATGTGCCTCAACCCCACCAAATGCACGTTCGGGCTCGGATCGGGAAAATTTTTGGGCTACTTAGTAAGTAAGAGGGGGATCGAAGCCAATCCCGAGAAGATTAAATCAGTACTAGACATGCGGTCGTCGAAAAATTTTAAAGAGGTCCGGAGACTTGCGGGGTGCATTGCTGCTTTAAGGAGGTTTATGTCGAGGTCGGCGGAGAGGTGTCTACCCTTCTTTGATACTTTGAAAGGCCCAACGAATGAGAAGACCTTTCGGTGGACCTCAGAATGTGAGGATGCCTTCCAAGGGATCAGGAAATTTTTTGCGGCGGCACCCTTACTGCAAAGGCCGGTATCGCGAGAACTGTTATATCTATATTTGTCCGTCAGTTCGTTAGCTGTTGGACAGTCTTGGTAAGGGAAGAAGAGGGTGTTCAACGACCGGATTATTATGTTACTCATGTGTTAAGAGATGCAGAGGTCCGATATCCGAACTTGGAAAAATGTGCATTTGCTTTGATGGACGCTAGCCGGAAGCTTCGGCACTATTTTCAGGGTAGGCTTATCATCGTCTACACAAACCAACCCCTAAAGAAAATCTTGGGAAAACCTGATGCTTCGGGAAGAATGATGTCGTGGCTGTTGAACTGAGTCAATATAACTTGGAGTACCTCCCCCGGACGGTAATCAAGGGCCAAGCCCTGGCGGACTTTATGGTCGAGTGCACTTTCCCGGAGGAAGATGTTACCCCTTTTCCCAAGGTTGTTGTGTTGGTAGGGGGGCAACCGAACACCAGTTTTTCATGGACAATGTATGTTGACGGGTCGGCCAATGCCGAAGTTAGCGGAGCCGGGGTTATCCTAACTAGCCCGGAAAGGTTTAAAGTTCAGCAAGCCATACGATTCAAGTTCAAGGCCACCGATAACGAAGCAGAGTACAAAGCGGTATTGGCAGGGTTACGATTGGCTAAAAGTTTGGAGGTTCGGCATTTGATCATCTTCAGCGATTCCCAATTGATTGTGAAACAAATCCAGGGCGAGTATGAAACCCGAGGCATTAAGATGACCATGTATTTAGCCGAGGTAAAAAGGATGCTACTTAAGCTCGAGTCTTATGCCATCAACGGCATAGAAAGATAGGGTAACTCTTCTGCCGATGCTTTGTCCAAACTGGCGGTTACACAGATAGAGGATTTTGGGGGATCGGTGTATCTGGAAGTCCTGACAGAATCGAGTATCAATAGAAAGGAGCTTCTCTGCATTGAAAGGTCAAATTGCTGAATAACGCCCTACCTAGACTACTTGGCCGATGGGAAACTGCCGACAGATAAGGTAATGGCCAAAAAAATCAAGTACCGGAGTTCTTATTTTTGTCTTATTGATGGGGAATTGTACAAAAGAGCCTACTCATCCCCCCTGTTGAAATGCCTAATCCCATCTGAGGCATCTTACGCATTAAAAGAGGTACATGAGGGGATCTGTGGAGATCATATGGGGGCTAAATCATTGGCATACAAGTTGGTTCGGCAAGGATATTATTGGTCGACCATGTTGCAGGAAGCACGAGGGTATGTCCAGAAGTGTCGGAAATGTCAGATTAGCACCTCGGTTCCCCGCCTACCCCTGGAAGAACTGTCATCGATATTATCCCCGATCCCGTTTGCCATCTGGGGGGTTGATTTATTAGGGCCCTTACCCAAGGCGAAGGGGCAACTCCAGTATGTGATAGTGGCCCTCGACTACATGACCAAGTGGGTTGAGGCTAAACCCCTTCGCCACATCAGCGAAGATGTTTGTTTGAAATTTCTGAAGGAATCAGTAGTATATCGGTTCGGCATCCCAGTGGTTCTCATTTCTGATAACGGCACACAGTTTGTAGAGAAAAAACTCGAGGAGTTCTTATCCGATCTGGGGATTCAACACCGAAGGACTTCGGTGGCACACCCTCAATCAAATGGCCAAGTGAAGGTCACAAACCGAACCCTCCTCAGGGGGATCAAAAGGTGACTGGATGAAGCTAAAGGGAGATGGCCCGAGGAGTTACAAAGTGTCTTATGGGCTTATCGAACCACTCCCCGAACTACCATGGGAGATTCGCCCTTCAGATTGGCGTACGGAACAGATGCACTAATACCGGTCGAAATCGGATCTTCCTCCTTCAGGGTGTCCCAGTTCAGGGAATTATACAATGAGGAAGGGCTCCATCTCAATCTTGATTTGTTGGAGGAGGTTCGGGATGCTGTGGTTTTAAGGTTGGCCATTTACCAGTACAGGACGACTAAGCATTACAACAAAAGGGTTCGAGTTAGAAGATTCGAGGTTGGAAACCTGATACTTAGAGAAGCTGAGGCCTCGACGCCTAACTGTACAGGGAAGTTAATGCCTAATTGGGAGGGGCCTTATGAAGTCATTGAAGTAGTTAAAGAGGGAACTTATCGGCTTCGGGACTTGGAAGGGGTCAAGATAAAAAATACTTGGCATGCTGGTCGGCTGAAAAGATACTATCAGTAGTAGAGCACTTCTGTTGAAGGGGGGTTATGCGATGTGAATGTATGAACTACTCTGTTATAACAATGTAATTAAGTTTTGATGAAGAAAATGCTCATGTTTTTGTTATTACATTATCTAATCATTTATGCGTAAGAACCTTTGCGAAGGCACCATTGTTGTTTTGTTAATACGATTTAAACAGTTTAGTAAATCTTACTAATAAGTTACATACATGAAGAAAGATTGTTAACAGGTCAATTTGGGACTCGGGGATTTGCCTCATCATTAATACAAAGCAGTTCTTCGCCGGAAGAGGTAAGACAAAATCATTTCTCATTCAAAGTCTAATTTGCACAATGAAAATTGAGAGTACAACAGGTTAAGGGAGGGGATCTTCAGGAGCTGGTTGGCTTGGAGGCTCCTCATCCTCGTCCGCATCTTCATCCGAGGAGAAGCCTAAGGTAATCGGGTTCACTCCCGCCCTCGCCACCATGTTTTTCGCAAATATGTAGCCTTTGTTATACTGGTCCACGACGGCATCGGTCAGTTCTTTAGATCGTTTATACTCCTCTATGACCCTGGAGCGGTTGTCTTCACTGAGTGTTGCCGCTTCGGCCCTTAGCTTTTGGCTTTTCTTTTCCAGCCTTTTGTTGGCAACATCGGATAGCTGAAGGGCTTCGGATTTCTCGAAGACACTTTTTGTTAGATCGCCTACCTGGACAAGAAGGTCGGCTTTTTGCTTCTTCAGCTCCTCCACCAGGACAGTACGCTCGGCTCGCTCCTCCAGAAGGGTAGTCCTTTCTCCTACCACATCGGCTAACCTCCCTTCCAAGGTCTGGTTCGTCGCCCTCTACTCGGCCAATTGAACTTGCAAAGATTCGATGAGGTCATTACTCTTATCACTTTGTTCGTGAAGGGTGGAGTGGTCGCGCTGAAGCTGAATGTGCTCTTGGTGCAGTTGGGTATGTTCAGATCGTAATTCTTGCAGTTCGGATCGGAGTTGATTGATAACTTCAGCCCGATCCGGGTTCTTGGCTTAAAACTTCATAAGCCGGCTGAAGCCTCCTAAAGCCTGAATAGAATAAGATGAGGTTAGTATTCAGTCTTCTAAGCTGAACCACAACGGGAGGAAGAAAAACATACATACCTATCCGAGATGAATACTGGTGGAGTTCACCAAGCTGTTAAGATCTGATGAGTCAAAATGGGGATCGTCTGCCTGTTGGTTGAAGAAGCTGTACAAATCTTTGGGACTATAGGATGAAGGTCCGGTAGGAAAGAAAGATAACTGGGAGAAGGTGGATATGGGGATCGAATGGAACGATCTGTTTGGGGAGGTTCGGGGCGGTGAGGTTGAGGGGTCGGCAGCGGGGGCTCGGTTGGAGGGTTGTTGTTCGGGGGACATTTCGGGATCTATATGAATTACCGAAGGCGATTTTAGGGGAGAAGGGTTCTGAACGGGCCGAGGGGATGCATTCTCGTCACCTATGTCAGGAGATGGGGATTTTGGAGGGGAAGGGGGAGGGGGAGGGGGTAGAATGAAATCCAAGGGCTGAACCATAATGGGGTCGGTAGAGGCCGGGGGAGCTCCTGATGATTTAGTCACCTTACGGCGTTTATTTTTGCGAAGTTGCTGTTTTTCAAGGTCGATAAGGTCTAAGGCGTTCTTTTCCAGGGGTGGTGGGTCAGACGGTGTGGGTCCAGCTAATGTAGGATCGTTCACGGGAGGTTCATTTTGTTGACCGGAGAGCTGGGGGCAGGGGGAAGATGTAGCTTCAGTTTTGGGATGTTAGGCTGTGTTTTGTAGATCACTACTGAACCAAAAAGAAGAAGGGAAGATTAGAATAAATAATAAAGGGGCCGAAAAGAGACCCAGGAGAAGGAAAAATGGGAACTTACGACCGTGATCGTGCAGCCACTGCAGATTAGATTCGAAAGAAGACTTATATCCCATAGTTCGGTAGGGATGCGCTGGCAGAACCGATCGAACTCTTCCTCCTTGTCTTCGGCAATGTCATCGATAACCGGTTTGTCCGGGTTACCCCAGGGTTGCAAGAGGTGAGTGTTAAGGCTGGACACGTAGAACCATTTGTTGTGCCAACCTTTATTGCTGGATGAGGGGGGCCATCCAGGCCCTTTGGTTCGGAAGGCGGTTGAGGGCTCGGAACCCCTGTTCCTTGGTCTTGGTCAGGGTAAAGATGTGGAAAAAGTAATCCAAGCTGGGTTCGATTCTGAATTGCTTGCAGGCGGCAATAAAACAAACTAGATGTATGTAGGAGTTCGGGACCAGTTGGGCAAGACCGATCCCAACGAAATCGAGGAAGTCGGAGATAAAAGGGTGAAGAGGAAACCTGACCCCGTTTTTGAGCATACATACATACCTATCCGAGATGAATACTGGTGGAGTTCACCAAGCTGTTAAGATCTGATGAGTCAAAATGGGGATCGTCTGCCTGTTGGTTGAAGAAGCTGTACAAATCTTTGGGACTATAGGATGAAGGTCCGGTAGGAAAGAAAGATAACTGGGAGAAGGTGGATATGGGGATCGAAGGGAACGATCTGTTTGGGGAGGTTCGGGGCGGTGAGGTTGAGGGGTCGGCAGCGGGGGCTCGGTTGGAGGGTTGTTGTTCGGGGGACATTTCGGGATCTATATGAATTACCGAAGGCGATTTTAGGGGAGAAGGGTTCTGAACGGGCCGAGGGGATGCATTCTCGTCACCTATGTCAGGAGATGGGGATTTTGGAGGGGAAGGGGGAGGGGGAGGGGGTAGAATGAAATCCAAGGGCTGAACCATAATGGGGTCGGTAGAGGCCGGGGGAGCTCCTGATGATTTAGTCACCTTACGGCGTTTATTTTTGCGGAGTTGCTGTTTTTCAAGGTCGATAAGGTCTAAGGCGTTCTTTTCCAGGGGTGGTGGGTCAGACGGTGTGGGTCCAGCTAATGTAGGATCGTTCACGGGAGGTTCATTTTGTTGACCGGAGAGCTGGGGGCAGGGGGAAGATGTAGCTTCAGTTTTGGGATGTTAGGCTGTGTTTTGTAGATCACTACTGAACCAAAAAGAAGAAGGGAAGATTAGAATAAATAATAAAGGGGCCGAAAAGAGACCCAGGAGAAGGAAAAATGGGAACTTACGACCGTGATCGTGCAGCCACTGCAGATTAGATTCGAAAGAAGACTTATATCCCATGGTTCGGTAGGGATGCGCTGGCAGAACCGATCGAACTCTTCCTCCTTGTCTTCGGCAATGTCATCGATAACCGGTTTGTCCGGGTTACCCCAGGGTTGCAAGAGGTGAGTGTTAAGGCTGGACACGTAGAACCATTTGTTGTGCCAACCTTTATTGCTGGATGAGGGGGGCCATCCAGGCCCTTTGGTTCGGAAGGCGGTTGAGGGCTCGGAACCCCTGTTCCTTGGTCTTGGTCAGGGTAAAGATGTGGAAAAAGTAATCCAAGCTGGGTTCGATTCTGAATTGCTTGCAGGCGGCAATAAAACAAACTAGATGTATGTAGGAGTTCGGGACCAGTTGGGCAAGACCGATCCCAACGAAATCGAGGAAGTCGGAGATAAAAGGGTGAAGAGGAAACCTGACCCCGTTTTTGAGCACCTGGGTCGAAACGGCAAGTTGAGGGCCGGTAGGTCTCCAATACATTTTCTCATTGGGACGGGGTGCTCGCAAGCAATACTCCCTGGGGAACTGAAACTCAGATTTGAAGCCTTCAATTGCTTCGTTATTGACAGTAGAGGGGGTATTAGCGTGGGCATATGAGGTGGGATCCTCAAATATCTTCCGGATCTCGAGTTCTCTCACTCTGGCTTTTGACCCAGAAGGATGGGGTGAGGGGACGGTCGTGGGGGCTGACCGGAAAGGGTTTGCCTCAGATGACGAAGAAGTTGCAGCCGTTGCACTGGTAGATGAAGCCATTTCAAATCTCTTGACGGGATGTGTGTCGATCAATTGTATGAATACGAGCAAGGGCGGAAGGTTTCGGAGGGGTGAAGTAAAATGGGTTTCGATAACTCTCTCTCTCTTCTAGAATACAACTGTTGGAATGGCGATTGGTTCGAAAAGAAGGAGTTTTAATCTGTAGCGCGGGACTCTACGAATTAGTAGGTCAACGTACACGACAGTAAGGGGACGTAAGGTCTGTTTGGTGAAAGAAGGGGGAATTTAAATCTGATATTTTGAATTTACCAAGCTCCACTATGATCGGATGTTACTCTCCTATTTGTTTTTCAAAAAAATAGAAGAGTGGGGGGCAATATTGGGATAAGATCCATTGGGCCCTATATTTCAATTATGGCCCAAGGGTTACTTGAACACCTACATGCAATTGGGCCGGGTCCTCAGTCCATCTTGACAGGCCCGAATATGGACAGGTCTGGTTCTTCTGGTGGAGGTGGGTTGATGGGACGTGATTGACTGTTCCTACCTACTTCTACAGACTGGGTCATAGGGTAGTTGACCCTGGCTCCTCCCCTAATTCAACCCATGGCGGTTGATGGAAGGGGTGGTCACGTTTCCACTCATGACAGGGTGATGGGACGTCCGGTAATGCATGAATGAATATACACAGACAATCTCTCCAAAGATTGGTAAGTTTGATTTTTACGGAATTTAAACAGAGAGATATCGAGCATCTTGTATATTCCAGCGTAGTATTTTGGGTCCTCCATTGTGACGTCGTTCACCTGTACTTATCCTCTCACCGGAGCATCCCCGGACGGCCCAAGCCGTGACTGGTCTGTGGGGTGTTAACAGTTTGTTACGTGTGCAGGTACTTCGCTGACGGGTGATTTCAGCAAGGGCGAATATTTGACGTTAACAAAGTTCTTTTAATTTCACGAGTTCAAATATCAAAATAGAGGTATATCTTTTTATTTCGTAAGATCACGACACAAGTTCGATTCATCCCTTGCAAAAAGGTTAGAATTAATCAAAATTCTACATTAAAAAAGTAACTTTCCTCTGAGTTCCTTTCCGACCCCTTTTCTGGATTTTCCCTAGTGCATGCACCCCTAGAATTGACCCTCCTAGGCTACTGGAATAAAATGTATTCCTAAAGTTGAATTGTAATAAAAAAAAGTTCTCAAAAAAAATAAAAAAAATAAATAAATACTCTCCCAGTCCTATTTTACTTGTCCAAATTCACTTTCAAGGTTAAATTAAACAATTTTAAGATTAATAATTAAATAAATATATTAAAAAAATTGAAATCAAGTAAATTGATTTTAATAGTATATTTGATATACTTTCTTAAGATAATAATTTTGTGTCTATGATAAACTTAAAAATAATTTTTGATTCTAAATATGGTCAGTCTAATTATAAAAAGTCAATTAAGATTAATAAAGTTGAATGGAGGGAGTATCAATAGAGGATACCAAGGAACAAGACGTGAGATTATAGAATTTGTTTGGTTATTGATATTTATAAATTTTGCAATAATAGTTTATGGTACGTTTAGATTCATTATATTATTTTTTGATAAAGTACGTTTGAAACTTAAATAATATATATTTTTTAATTAAATAAATTACGTTTGAAATAAATTATTTTTAAACTAACAAATTTGCAAAGTGAGTCTAAAATCCTAGACTCACCAAACCTCTCTAACCAAACAAGCATATAGAAGCCACCAAATACACCAATTACATCTAAAACGTGAAATGGGTACAGGAGAAGATTCAACTAAGTTCGGAGGAACTTCTTACGTCTTCAAAGATCAGCATTTCAGCAAGCTCATTCCAGTATAGCCAAATAAACTTTAATTCAAGCTGCATTCCAACACAGTGCCAGTGATTCGGTGGAGAAATATATATATAATATATTCACCTGATTTAATCAACTAAGAAAATATTAACATTAAGAGGGGTTGTGAATCATTTATTCGTACAAGGGTGAGCTAGGTGTACATCACTAGTAGCTGTGAATGCCACATGAGACTATGCAACTGCTGGTAATCCGAATCATATACTTCAGCTTCATGATTCAAGAAATTCTTTGCATTTTATGTAAATGAAAACCTATACATCATTGGCGCAGAACTGCTATCTAACAAAGTCCTATATATGATCAAACATATGGTAATACATAATATATGTTCTAGTTCTGATACAAAAGGAAATCGCAGGGCAACATTTCCAGTTAGATCTAGCTCTATCAACACCCTGAAAGTTAAAAAGTATTTCAGTCCAATACACCATACGTTTCAAAAGCTCCGCTTCTCATCGTCTTCTGGTGATAAATTCTTCAATCTTGTGCAAAAGCAATATTCATTATCAAAGTTCTCCAAACTACGGCATATCAGTTTTCTTCATGGTCAGCACAAGCTGAAGGGGAAAAACAAACTATTAGAGGAACATATAATGGTGTATGCAAATAAACAATTACAATAATATAAAACTGGCCTACACAAGTCTTTTGAAATATGATAACAGGAAAAATCTGTACGCATCAATCAGTTATAAGGTTTTCATTATGCCACAAGTCATGCCATTTAGTCATACATAGACAACAAATTCAAGACAAATATAATAAAATATTGATTCCTCCTAACAAGGAGCTAGTATAGGGGCCTGGCCACCCTAAGAATTTGAATTTTTTAAAGCCTATAATAGTCTTGGAAGAAGAAGAAGAAAGTACTATAATAGTCTTGGAAGAAGAAGAAGAAAGTACTCCCTCTAATCCAAATATAAGGGTCATTTTAATATTTTTTTCACAATTAAGGAAATATCTCTTTAGTGTACTTTGAGGTCTTTTGCTTAAGAAAATTGTATAGAAATGCAACTTCTTTTATCCAAGTTTGGTAGGAAAAATTGTATATAACTAAAAAAATCCCCAATAGTCATGAGAGCAGTTTGCCTTCTTTATTCCACTAAGTATCTCTGCCCGGAGGATAAACAACATAAGCTGTAAATTGGAAAAACAAACAAATAAAGCCAATAAAACCACAAGAGAAAACTACTCAAACCTGTAGATAACAAAGAAACATAAATATCAAACATTTTTCAGGAAACACTTATTTTAACTTTACACTATAACAAGTATAAATTTTTTGATGCCATATATTAATGCTGGAAAATATGGTAAGTTAATGATAGTGTGTAGATGACCAAAAAAGATCCAATGTGGACTGCCATGCTCCATGGATTATCATCCTTCATTGATGGCAGGTACAATCTACATAATATATGCAATGAGAAGGTAGTGTTCCCCCAGTTTATTGACTGACATCTCAACTGGGACAGACTAAGGGCCATGTTTTGTTCTAATTTTCTAATTCTAATTGTTCTAATCTCAAGCTCATTAACAGGAAAAAAAAGGAAAAAGAGGAAGAGGTGGGGGGTCATATGTCGCGTGAATTAGTGATTCTGATGTAGTGGGAAAAAACAATGAAAATTAGGATTTCTATATATTTTATTATTATGAAGTTTTAATTTATTTGATGTATTTTTATTTAGCATTTAAGAAAATTCAACAGTTTAATTTATATTTGGCTTGTTTATGTTTTGGATTTTAGTTTTTCTAAATTTATTTAATTTAAGATTTAATTATTTTCCTTTTACAATTAGTTGTAAGAAATTAGTTTACTATTATAAATATGCTTTCTAAGATTTATTTACATGAAACGTTTATTCATCAATTGATATTATTATATTTTATTCTCTCTATAAGTTCGGCAGATTCTTTTCACAATTGCCAAAGATATCCGAATGTTGCAGACTTAAAATAAAAGTATCGTTCCTTGATGTTTGAAAACAAAACCCCACACCAAATTTATTAAAATTGGATTCCAAACATGTGTATTAGGGTGTTGAATTCTTGATTGTTCCCCCGCAATCCTTAATTCTTTCTTCCATACCGAACTTAACTTCATAATCGTTCCTTGATGTTTGAAAACAAAACCCCACACCAAATTTATTAAAATTGGGTTCCAAACATGTGTATTAGGGTGTTGAATTCTTGATTGTTCCCCCCACAATCCTTAATTCTTTCTTCCATACCGAACTTAACTTCATAATTTCTCTATGTGCAAATTGATGATCCATTCATGAGGTTGCACAATATTTCAAAGAATTAACCAAATTAATTGAGATATTGACCCTTAGTTAAAGGAAAAATAAGTGAAGTAACCTAAGCCTGAACCAAAAATTAGGCAAAAAAATGTATTAACTAGAGAGACTAATAAAGAGATTAACCTCCACAGCAGTAACAGCAAGAGAAGATCATCAGCAGATCTCTGCAAATTACAAGGGTAGTCTTCCCACAACCAGAACCAGTAGAATCTCCTTCTTCATTAGCTTGATGTAAGAGCTTAGTGTTTTCAGAAGATTGGTTTTTATCTAATTTCATCCGGTCAAGGTTCCATTCGAGTTTCTTCAAGTACCCTTGCTTGAATGAATCTCTCAATCTCGTCGATGGCCACAAATGCATCTCTTGTTTTCTGATTCCACGAAATTAGGGTGAGAAGTAGCGGATTCAATTCGAGGAGGAGATTTAGGAATTATTTGCCCGACTGTAATCTCAGAAGAGACAACCAAGGGGTTGACGTTAGTCAGGCGATTGAATGACATAAGCGTCAGTAAAAAAAAATTTAAGCCTTCACTCTGGAGAGACACGTGTACACTTGACAATTTCCAACGAAAACTGATATTTTCACAAGTTTTTTTTTATTTCCGCAGGGTTTACCTATAGCGACGGTTTTAAAACCGTCGCTATATATTTATGACAATACTTTTTTATATATAAAGTGTTGCAATAGGTTTATAGTGGCGATTTTAACATACAAAGTGTAGTCATAAGTATATAACGACGGTTTTAAAATTATCGCTATAGGTAAAAAATAGAATCCACCTACAGAAATAAAAAAAAAATCCTACGAAAATAACAGTTCCCTTTCCATATATTTTGATATTAAGGAGTAGCAGCATGTTCGGCCGTTACTCCTTTTAATGGTTTAATTTTTTTTTAATATTTTGAGTAGTTAAATTTATTTATAAAAGATGTAAAATATATTTATTATAATAATGTCATAACAATTATTTGTTACGAATTATCTTTATACACACACACACACACACACACACACACACACACACACACACACACACGTAACAGAAGTAACAAGAAAATTACATGGAATTAACAAGAAAATGAAATAGGAAAAAAAAATGAAGTTGAAAAAAAAAATTGAGGGGTGATTTGGTATGTGTTTGGGTTTAGTTATTTTAATAAAGATTGGGCTTAAGATTAGCTTTTGTACAAAGGTTGAGTTTAGAGGGTGTCTGTTAAAAATTGAATGAAATAGTTCTAAATATTTAAATAATCTGAATAACTTGAATGGAGTAGATTTCTAAATATTGAATAAAAAAAGTAATTTGATAAGTGACATATCTGAAACATCTGAGTAACATATTTTTAATATTTTACTCCTTTGAAAAAATTCAAAGTTGTTGTAAATTTATTTAATATTACTTACTACAATATTTAATATATATTTTTTAATTTTTTTTACTTCATTCAGCCGGGACTTAACTATTTAACAAAAAAAAATTAGACTTAGCCATTCAGCCCAAAAATATGACCGATTCAACCATTCAGACCTAAACAAACGCACTGAATGACTGATCGATTAAGTCATTCAGTTCCAATCAAACAACCCCTTAGTTTGAGGAACTGATCCTAGGGCAAGTTTTGTTGGATTTGGGCTTACAACAAAACCTTAATAGATAGTCTAAGTCCAGCCCAAAACGTGAGACAAGAACAGACGTGCACCAGTGAGATTATTTCTGGCCATCTGGCCCGTCTCTCTCGACCTCCACCCCTTTTCTTTGCCAGAATAAGGCAAAAAGATTATAAATTTAAAGTATTATGATTAATTAAAGGTGATAGCTGAGTAGTAGAGATCTTTATTTTTAATGTGTAAGGTCAAAATTTTAAATTTACTTGTTACTGTGTAAAGTCACGTGTTTATGTCTAAGCTTCCGAAAATTAATTTCCTTAGATACCCTCCGAATTTCCCTAGACCTCTTAGGTTCCTTCCTAATTCCCCTTCTAACCTCAAAAGTATTCTTATCGTTTAAAAAGCTAAATTACACATCTATTCTTTTAAAATCGTCAGTCAATTTTCAAGTAGCCCCTCAATTGGTATAATGAACACTTTTTATCTCCATAGTTGTCACTTATGCTCAATTATGTCCCTTAGGTTCCCTCCTAACCTCTCCTCTTGATCCCAAAAAAGAAGTATTCTAATGGTATGACAAAAGGCTAAATTACACGTCTGTCCTTTTAAATTGTTAACCAATTTTTAAGTAGCCCTTTAATTGGTATAATGAACATTTTTATCTCCATAGTTGATACTTATGCTTAATTCTGTCGTTTGACTATTTTTTTTCTTAATTTCGAGTCATGTACATTTTAATGGGTGTATAATTATATTTGGACTATAAAAAAATTCTTTAAAAATTGTATCAGACGGCAAAAAAAGGTTTCAAGTACTTCAAGACTTCATTTTTTTTTTAATAAGAAAATCATTATGAAAAGTTGGGAATGCCATTTTTAGTTTAAAAATGAATAAGAATAACATCCAGCAATACATCGAGTGGAATATTGAATGGATAGAGAACGAAATTATTTTTTAATTCCATGATATTTACTTTATTCAGTTGGAACTTTGAGATAAATTTTATGGCGTCAAGGCCTAATAAAGCTGATTTTACATAACTACATGCAAATTATACTATTTTCTTTGTTATTCCTGTTTTTTTTTTTAAAGTGAAAAGTGTCAATTTTGAATAACTTAAATATTTTGAAAGGATTTTTTTGCCATTTTTA
Source organism: Hedera helix (assembly GCA_947179155.2). Taxonomy (NCBI): domain Eukaryota; kingdom Viridiplantae; phylum Streptophyta; class Magnoliopsida; order Apiales; family Araliaceae; genus Hedera; species Hedera helix. The sequence goes on along the minus strand of OX359271.1, from coordinate 31,879,141 downwards.
AAGTTTGGGTTACAACCTTAAAATTAGGTACCACTTGAAGTGACATTTCACATTTCAGTCTAAGAATTTTATTTTTTTTAGTGTAAAAAAACAACAATGCTTGTTAATTAATTAAAGATTTGTACTATTTTTTATATAATAAGTTAAATAGAGATTTTTGTTACAAATAGATACAATGACGTAATGTCATACAAATGATAAATAAGGGTGCTAAAAGAGAAAAAAAAAACATAACTCTCTGTTTACAACTTACCCAAAGATTTTCTAAGGAAATACACTTGAAAGTAGGAGTGTTCAATTTTTTCGGGTTTATGGGTAAATAGAATCGGACCGAACCAGCCGGTGTTTGATACACAGTCCGGTATACCGGGTTTTCCAGTTACGGTACCTGTTATAGATTTCGGAGGTTCGGTTAATACCGAGCCAAACCGTATTAACCGATTTGGTTATACCAGTAACTTTTCATTCTTTCTTTTTTACTTCTATAGTTCTTTACTGATTACTTAAACGTCAGACAACCTACTTTACTCTTCTCTTTTTAACTTTTTATTCTCTCGACTCAAACTCCTCAACAAGCTCAGCTCCATCTCGAATTCTCTTCATTTCCTTCTCGAATTCTCTTCATCTCCATCTCCGTCTCGAATTCTTTCACTGATCTCGCAGCTCACACCTCAAAAGTCACAGCCTCCGCCTCACAAGTCACAGTCTCACTCTCCATTTCTTTTTAGGGTTCGTTCCCCAATTCTTTTGATGGTTTCATTCACCAGTTTGTTTACTTTGAATCTTTGATTGATTGTTTGTTTTGATGCTATTGAGAATCTGGATTGTTGTTTGCTTATTTTTTATATGATGATGGATTTTTATATTTGGATTTTTTTTTATTGAATTCTTTTCATTCACCAGTTTGTTTTGTGCTGGGGAAGTAATCTAAAATGCTGAAACTTTTGAATTGGTTCATTTGCCATTTTCATTTTGATGTTTGAGAATGCAATGATATTCAAGTGATGTTTGAGAATACAGATACAATCATCTTTTTAATTGACCGTGTATGATGTTTCTGCTTGCATATCATCATGTTTGGTTGTTTCCTGGTGACTGACGGTGATAGAATCAATTTCCAGTTTTCTACTACTACTACTAGTACTACTACTACTACTACTACTACTACTACTAATAATAATAATAATAATAATATTATTATTATTGTCGGTATATTCTCGGTAAAAATCGATATCGAACTGGCTAACCAATTCGGTATACCTGTCCAACCGGTACCGGTACGAAATTTTAGCTAAATTCAGTTACTGATCTAGTTCGATTCGGATCGGATCGGTACGATTTTGTACCGATGCACACCCCTACATAAAAAAGACATTAAAAGTTTCCAAAACAAGAGAAAATAAGAATTAAATCATAGAAGGCTTTGACCAAATATATTTACTTTTTTAACAATAAGAAGTGCTCCAAATCAGATTTATATATCATTCAGTTTCCTGTAAATTATTACTCATTATGTTTTAAAAAAAGGAGTTTTATTTGTTATAAAAAAATTATTTCAACGAAGAATTCTCTTTTTATTGATAAATGAACTCAAGTTCTCATCAGTTCCTTGTAATTTTATTATCATACTACCTATTATCACACTACCAAATTATTCTTATTTTAAAACTAAATATAAAACAAAAACATATATTTAATTTTAATAAAATATTGGACATTTCTTATGGAACGTTTGGGTACTAAAAAATCCACCAATTGGATTCCGTTTTTCGTGTACTAAAATTCAGATCTCATCAAATATAACTTTTGAGATATTCATAGCCTAGAGTAGTGGTGCACAAATGGCCTGCGACCTGACTTTGGTACGACCTGGTCAAAACTCGGCCTGGTCAAGGCTTAGCCTAGCTCGGCCTGGCCTGAAGGCCATATTTTTTTGGCTCAGATCCGGCCTGGCCTAGCCTGCCAATAAGCCCGCCCTGCCCTGAGGCCTGGTTCATCCAAAGCTCGGTCCGACTTGCCAATTTTCTTTATTCTCTATTTCAATTCTCCCACTGCAGATGAAAACTTCATCTTTGTGACAACTCATTCAATAAACAAAATAAAATTAACGTCTTTTAATACGTTCATTCATGCATGTTTGTTTATATATGAATAAGGAAATCCATGAAAACACATTGACTAGTATAATATATTAGGATTTTTCTTACCTAGTTAGCAACCTACACTTGTTACAGATCTTTCATTGCATCTTTATTTTAATAAATACTTAGCGTAACAACTAGAAAGTCATTTGCCAAATAATAATAATAATAATAATAATAATAAAAGATATTTTTTATTATTGTAATATGAAAGCTATAACTTGTAACTTGTAATACATTACTTTTAATTAATACATCAATTAAGTTTAAAATTTTAATTGGTGTTTTAATAATATTTAAAATTATTAAAAAAATTATTTGAATGGATCAAATCGGACTGGACTGGCCTGGCCTGCAGGCCTCAACAAACCCCCTTTTTGAGCACCAAGCCCGGTCTGGCCTGGCCTGCAGACTAAAAGTCAAAGGTCCGGCCTGACCTGGTCAACGATCAAGGCCTGGCCTGGCCAGGCTAGGCTAGCCTATTGTGCACGCCTAGCCTAGAGTCACGAGCTACTGTTTATAATTAGTTAGACCTTTTTAATATGTCAGAATTTTATATTTAAATAAAGAAGATCCATTTAGTCGATAAAAAAGTAAAAATTTAATACAAAATTATACAATCCATACAGTTACAAACCAATTGGAGTGCCCTAGTTCATCCAGTCCATTAGTTTTACAATTAATGTGGACGTTTTGCAGCTCTTGTAAATGCCAACACTTATCCATTAATTTGTCTCTTTAAAGAATGAACCTTTTTTACTAGATACTCTATTATCTATTATTTATAATAATAATAATAGATCGATAGCGGTAATTAGATAATTATATGATAGTAAAAATATAGATAAACAGATTTTGAAATCAAAAATAAAAGATAAAATAATAGTTTCTTTCTAAATTTTAGCGTTCTATTATTAAATCTTAGGATTGAAGATCCAGTTCTAAATTTTAAGGTTGAGATATACCATTTTGTGATATATATATATAGCATGAATCAAGAACATATCCTCTTAAAGGGCATACCGAGCTTACCCCATTTAGCGACGAACCGAGCGACGGTTTGGTCTGTCGTTATATGTTTGTCCGTCGCTAAAGGGGGTAAACTTGGTATGCCATTTAAGAGGGTATGTTTTTGATTCATGCTATATATATATATAGCAAGTAGTTATTATGGATCCTTATAGGGCATGCACCATCTATACCATTTAAAACAAAAGCAAATAGTCAAGATTAAAAATTGAAAATGGACGTTCGCTATTATTAATAGCGGACTCCGCTATTACTATTAGCGGACGTTTAAAAAAATTAAATTTCAAATCGACGTCCGCTACTATTACTAGTGGATTTTATTTTCAGTTTATAATTCTGTCCGTTTACTTTTGTTTTGAAGGGAATAGATGATATATACCCTATAAGGATTCATAGCAAATACATGCTATGAATCACTCCCCTATATATATATATATATATATATATATAGGAGAGTGATTCAGAACCAAAGTTGGATGTGAGCCATTTTTTATCTAACTCAATCTTATCTGTTCGTTGCTAAATCCAGTGACTTGAATATAAACATACCGCATAACAATTAGTAACACTACTGCATAATTGTTATGCAGTATATGACTCATAAAAAATATCCATAACATTCCTCAAATGCAACAAAAAATAAATAAATTAGGGAGTACCACAACTTTTGTGCAGTACCCTCTAATTTTTTTTCCACGTACCGCATAATAGTTATACGGTATGTCAATTCGGTCAGCAAGAATTATTTTTTTTATGGGGTACTGCATAACAGTTATACAGTATCCCTAAATTTAATTTTATTTTCTTCTGTTCTCGATTTCAACTCCGCCGTTGATGAAGAGCCCAAGGTCTAAATCTCTCTCTCATAATGCACGCACTTTTGCACTTTTATTCTTATGCATTTTCTTCATCTTCCTCGTATATTGGATCTGATCTTGATTTGATTTGTTTCACATTTTTCTTAAAAGTTCTTATGAGTCTCTCACGCAGTTTGATTCGTTTTACTAGCTTGATTGTTGTATTTAAAATTGTTGTTTGAACATCTTATATGGAGTTACAAACTTGTTAATTTCATGAAGCCTATTTTTTTTATTTCTCCTGGTATTAAGGTATTATTGGCTGATTAGTACTATTAAGTCATAATTCATATATGGTTGCTTTTTATTCAGTTTTTACAGCTTGGATCATTTACAGTATTTTAATTTGATTGGAAAATTTTAGGAATCTATACTTTTATGGCAAAGAAAATGCGAGGAGGCACTCGGTTCTCTCCTTGTTCTTGGTGCAAAACGACCTGTGCGTCACTTGGCGTCAGTGGCAATGACAATGATGATATGATTTAGACCTTGGGCTCTTCATCAATGGTGGAGATGAGATCCAAAAGGAGATCGAAGTAGAGAAGAGAGGGGAAAAAAAATTAATACCGCATAACTGGTACGTGGTACTCCTTAATTTTTGGTACGTGAAGAAAAAAAATTTAAGGAATATCGCATAACAGTTATGTGATACACAAAAGAAAATAAAAAAATTGGGTTGTTGTATCTTGATTTTCTTTTTTGCATATGATTTTGTATCTGAGGGGCATTATAGATATTTTTTTATAAGTCATATACCACATAACAATGGTGTGGTAGTATTACTAATTGTTATGCAGTATGTTTATATCCAAGTCATTAGAGGACAAAATTGGATTAAACGAAAAATGACTCTCATCCAACATTAACTCTGAATCACTCTCCATATATAGAGAGATATAGGAGAATTTCATTTCCTAAATTTTAGGATTCTATTCCTAAATTTTAGGGTTGATGGATTGTTGTACTCTTAATTATACATAAAAAGATTTTAGGGCTCTATTATTAAATTTTAGGATCGAAGAATAATTCCTAAATTGTGCTATTAATTTTATATGGGTAGTAATATATGTATACTCTATATTACTACTTGCACACCTAAATATAAGTAAGGGACTAATTTATCCTTAATAAATGAGACTTAACTCACTTATTTGTCATATTCAAGTTTTGACCTTTACACCGTCACACATAATAATTATAAAACAAATATAACTTGAGCAAATAAATGACGTTCATAAAAAAATAAAGAAAAATTTAACCTCATAAATGTCTACTTGAGAAATATGTAATGTTCATGTCTTGAAGAAAATTAACCCTTAAAACAATAATCATATTTTTTTTATATAATAATATAAAATAAACAATTATTCATCTTACACTCTTTCATTAGTTCAATTATTAGTACTCCATCAGTCAATCAAAAACTAGCCTAATTTGACTTTTTTGTCGTATTGACTATTTTAAAATTAAGAGTTATACATATTTATTTCTATTTTTAAAGTTATGAAAATTGGAACCCCTTTAGTAAATACCAAAAAAGTATGCTCTCAAAGTCTTGAGTAGTCGAGAAAATTAGGTAAAACTAATTAGAAGCTCTTTTTATTGTTCAAAAATAAATCTATTTTCTCAAAGCATTCTATGGTTTAATTCCTATTTTCTAATTTTTATTTTATTTTATTTTTCAATTCTGTTTCCCTAAAACTTTGGGTCGGCTTTAAAATTGGATATAGTTCGATTTAAAAACCCCCATTTAGAGCTGTGTTTGTGATTTGTCTAATCTATTTGTCACACACTAATTCATTTTTGTTCCTTTGTGGTTTATTAAGTTAATTGTTCAATTATTATTCCTTCGTAATCTGTTAATCCTCTTAGGTAGTGTTTGGCTCGCTCAAATCAATGTAATAGATTTGTAATGTAATAGGCAATTACATTACTGTGATATGTTTTTCGTTTTCTGTTTAGTTCACTAATTACATGTATTAACTCATTACAAGCGTAATATAATTATATCAACTTGGATGTTTTTCATTACATACATCAATGGATGATTATAATTAATTTAATATTTTAACTTAAAATTTATTTTATTTATTACGTATTGATAAAGTCATATTAGTGAATCAAATACAATTAACATTATAATTACCACACAAATATCAATCATGAACCAAATAAATATGTCGATGTCCAAATAACATTACATTGCAACTCTATTATATTATATAGATTATTGCATTACATAAATTTTTGATTATAAATACAGCTCTTTCTTATCGTCTGGAATACTTAACTTTCTGACAATTTTCTCTCTATTCTTCGTTTGTTTATATAGTTTTGTTTTGTTATTGTTACTATAAACAGTAATAAAAGTATAGGAAATTTTTTGTTGTCCATATTAATTTGGGAAGCAAATTTGTAGTTTAATTTATCAATCACATTATTATTATCACATTCCACCAAGATGTTCCTAAACCCACACTCTTTATCAAAAATCAACGCACTGCGAATATCAATAATTTCAGCGTTATCCACCGCAAAGTTACCAAGAAATCTATCAACACCTGTTCCTAAGATAGAACCAGACGCATCCCGAATCATAAAATCCATACCTATAAAACCATTCCCTTTCGCAGATGCATCACAATTGATTTTAATCAACCCCTAAAGAGGGCGCTGCCACTTCTTAACACGCTGAACCTGATTAGTTGGAATTGGGGTATTCAACACAGCTCTAGCGGAAATAAATTAACGAAAAAATCTCAGACTATTAGATACACCCTGCTCCAGATTTATGGCAGGATTTCCATGTAACACACCATTTCTATTAGACCAAATACTCCAGGAAACCATTGCCATGATGCAAAGTTGTTCGGAGTCTAGCTGCTGGTGTAAAGAAAAAAAACTAATCAGCAAAGGTTCCATGAAGAATACGCTCACATCTAAGCCCCAAGGGACTTACAAACCAAGACGCAATAGCCGCCGCCAGGCAAGCAACCAAAGCGTGGAATACAGTTTCTTTCTCAAAAACACACCTTGGACAGTCTGCATTTGTCCCCATATTACGTTTAAAGAGATTCCAACGGACCAACAAGAAACCCTTACATGTACGCCAAAGAATTAATTTAACTTTCGGGGGAATATGCATATGCCAAGTGCTTTTCCATACAGCCCTAACACCTCCTGCCGAACTTCCTTCATTGCAAGTTGTCCTCGTTCTTTCCATTACCATATGATGCGCAGATCGCACAGAACAAATCCCATTATTTATGTAATGCCATACCAATTCATCGAGTCGCTGTGGCGTCAAAATGGGAATTTTTAGAATTAAACCAATATCTTGCTGGTCCACACTTCCTTCAAGGGGCTCCAGCTTCCATTGCAATTTTGTTCAATCAATAAGATCAGCCACCAATATATTATCTCCTGGCTTACAGCTATGCGGCAAAAGTCTAAACGATGAAGACCTAGGAATCCAAGCATCAGATGAGGCCATAATAGACTTACCATCTCCAACCTTCCATTTCAAGCCGAGTCTTAGAAGCTCCTTAGCAGAACATATACTCCACCACAAGTAAGAATGTCTCTTCCCTAGCTTAGCATCTAAAAACGAACCTGTAGGGAAATATTTAGCCTTGAGGATCTGCGTCACCAAAGAGTTAGGAACTTTGAATATACGCCAACATTGTTTACCTAGCAGTGCTTCATTAAAGCATTCGAAATCCTTAAAGCCCATGCCACCTTCTAACTTCAATGTACACATATCCATCCATTTAACCCAGTGAATTCCTTTACTTCCACCTGTTTTTCCCCATCAAAACCTGCTAATCATAGCATTCATTTTCGCAAGGAGACAAATAGGAACTTTAAAGCAGGACATTAGAAAAGTAGGAATGACCTGAGCAATTGCTTTAATAAGGATCTCCTTGCCCGCTTTCAATAGGATTTGTTAAAGTTTATACGGCAGGATTGTAACATCTATCACTAACAATATGCATGTCGTCCACAACTATTGATCATCAGACGGAAACACTTTTTTAAAACTCAAATAGGTCAAGGCGACAGTAAGAATCTTAATTCAGATGTAAAGGACAGGACATAAACTTGTAGTCTTCACCAGAAAAGAAATTAGAATTCACTAAACTACCGTAACACTAAGACTTTGTTGTAATATAAAATTGCTCATTACAACTCAACCATGATTTATACAGTAAATTAAACTACCAGATATAGAAAAAGCACAAGTCTACGAATACAATTTTGGGACACAAACTTAAACACAAACTCCATCTCCACCATTAAAAGGTAGGACCTGGCATGGAAATCTCCATCTCCACCATTAAAAGGTGTCAGACCCCACTTTTTAATGGTGGAGATGGTGTTTATGTTTAAGTTTGTGTCAAAAAATTTATACACTTAGATCCGTTCCGGTACCGAATTTATCCAAAACTTGGTATCGATACTGGTACTGGTTTGATCGGTATACCGAACAGGTAAGCCGGTTCGATGCTGGTTCGATACCAATTTTTACCGAATATATACTAAAAATTATTATTATTATTGTATTATTATTATCTTTTACTAAATTCTGCCAGGGAAATGATTTTTTTTAGTTTATTATCTAATTGTTGGGTAGATTTAGTATCATTGCCCTTGGTGCTAGGGTGGTTTATTGGTCCAAGTTCCAACTTAGTGATTTTGGGTTCAAAGAGCACTATTTTTTCAGTTAATATAGGTATGTTTGTCTCATTGCAAGTGTCACGTATGCCACGTGGACAAGTCAACGCACATGTGGTACTCAGGAGCTCAATATCCAAAATTTTAAATAAAAAGGGGCTCAATACCCAAATTCACCTATAGTTCAGAGGCAACATTTGCATTTAACTGAGTTTTGTTTGGAAAAGTTTTAAATGCTTATTGTTAGAAATAATTAGTTATTAGTTCAGACATTTAGTATTGGGTATGTATAATAAAGTTATGATCACAAAGTTAAGGACACATATTTTTTCATTTTATATTATTATTAATAAATTCAAAAAAATTTATAAAATAAATAGAAACTAACAAATGAGATTCTCTTGCAAGTTATTTACACAATTATATTTTTATGTTCTCATTATAAAATAAAATTTTAATTAAATATGTCTTTATGTATAACTCTTATTTGTAGAATCGAAGGAAATAATATCTGCCGTCCATGACACTAGCTAGTACCACTACTTTGCTTTCACCGACTTCACGGACACTACTCCGACGGTCCCACCACCACCTTCCACCCACACTTACATTTCGGATTTCTACCAAATTTTTAATTTCCTAAAAATAGTAAATAATTAGCTTTTAATTTTATTTGGTAACTACTTGTTCTTACTTAACTCTTCCTATTTGGAGTAACTTTTTAGTAAATAGAATGAATAATTAAAATTAAAATATGAGGGAGCCCAAGAGTCAGTAGAATGATTTGTTCAACATATACAATTATATTTTCTTTATACTGTATTTTGTATTCCAAATCATAATAATGATTAATTAACTTAAGTCCTAATTAGTTACAGTTGTTAAGTTGTTATAGAAAATGATATACATGTCAATAAATATATAATGAAGTTGGATTGATAAGATAGAATAAATTAAGATAGAGTTATTCTTAATTCCCACCTACCCCGTGTATGTACATATGTCGCAATTATAATTCGATTAAAATCTTTCGTAATATATAAAAGAACTCTATGTTAATAAATTCACGAACTTAAATTATGATTAACGTAAACTTTTAAATGATAAGATCGAATTAATTGATGTGAATTTTTTCTTAATTTTCTCTTATTTATATATGTATATTATCGACATAAATTTGCCGTCATATATCAAGACTCATTTATAAGAGAGTATTATATATGCTCTCTTCCCAAATACTTCCTCATCCCCAAAATTAGGCATATATTTGTCTTTCTTAAATTATTTTTTTAAAATTTAGATGAATCTTAATTTAAAATACATAGAATATTCATCGTCAAATTTATACGACAACTAATTTTATATTAAATATAAATTGCTATTAACATAAAACTAAAAGTAATTTCCTATTTTACTACTTCTTATATATATATTTATAAATTTGGATATATAATATCGCCATAATTTGTTCTATCTTACATAACAATACTCAAATTCCAATTTCATTTTTTTAATTCAAACTACTCAAAAAGAAAGATGAACTATTTTTTGACAGCTTGTAAATACTTTTACAAAATAGAAGCAAAAACTTCACTAAAGGGAAATGCATGACAGGTGACTATTCCCGTTAGTGGGGGCCTACACCCCATAACCCTAAAACATACAATATAACAACAAATTCCCCCTGTAGTTAGGATGCTCAAAACTTTTTATTTTTTTGAAAAAAAATTAACCGATCGGTATCGATACTAGTGGTACTGGCTTTTTTTGGTATCAATACTTTTGATATTGATATTTTAGTACTTTTAAAATTTTTTATTTTTGGAATCGATACATGTTTTTTAGGAATCGATAAAAATCGAAAGCTAAAAATAAAAAATCAAAAAAAAAACAAATACATATATATATATATATATATATATATATATATATATATATATATATATATAGGGGACCAATCCATTGACAACGTCATAAAAAAAAGGATCTATCCTTATAACATGTCTCAGCCGTTTAGGCTGAGACCTGACGGTTTGAATGGTCTTCGTCTGTAGTATAATATTTAGGTATCTACAGTATTATACTACGGACGAGGGATATTGTCCAAAATCCTCCCAGCATTTAAATGAACAAACTCATTTTCCGCAATATAATACTGCAGACGATGAAAATTACGAAAATGACATTTGCAATATTAAACAATTAAGTGATGACATTTTTGAAATATCTACCATCCGCAGTATTATACTGCAGACGATAGGAATTGTGAAAATGCCATCAACAGTTTTGGATGGCATTTTTGAAATTTCTATCGTCCGTAATATAGTGCTCTCGTCCACAGTATTATACTGCGAATATTGTCTACTTAAAACTCTTCTGTTTTCCATGATCTTTCACATCTGAGATCTAAACGACCCAAGCACATTTGAGAGAAAAACGATCAAACAATCGTTCTGATCGGCACATCACTGTTACAATCAAACATCTTTACTCTTACCCACTAAGGTAAGTTGTTATATCCATGTTTGTCAGGGTTTATGATAAGCGAAGTTGATAATATTTTTGATATTGTTCTTTGTTGTATACAAAATATCAACCTTATATCTATATTTGTTTTTTGCAAAGTTTTTTTGTATACTAAGTGTTGTTGCAAAATCAAAGATATATGATTGCCATCAACAAAACCTATTAAGCATACCTGTTGAGTTAGGGTTCTTCTTAATCATTTTATTTTATATGTAATTATAATAGTGTGTTATTTTATGTTGATATATGTTTATTTTGTTTGGTTTAGTTATCAAAATGAAATTCAATACTGGACTAATTAATAGTTTTGTATTATGGAATCAGGTTAACCACATCTCCAGTATTGTATGGAACAATCCTCACTTTACACGTTCCTTTAGAACATATGAGAGTGAAAGATCTATAGAAATGTGTGTGTTAAATGATGCGCAAAAACAATTATTACAAGATTGGGGGTTCGGGGTATTTTGTAATACAAATTTATGTAAACAATTAGATGTTGGATTGATAAAGTTTTGGTGGAGCGTTGATAGAGTAAGACAAATATGTTTCACTTTCCAACGGTTGAAATGACAATAATCTTAGAAGATGTATACTTCATTCTGCGATTACCGGTTATAGGTTGACCCTTAACATGTACACTAATAAAAAATCCAATTTTTTTAGCAGAGTGAATTTAGTATATATATATTGAATAAAGATAAGTTGTATGGCCGAGGGGGTATTGTCTTGAGCTGGTTGGTCGGTAGATTTTTTGAACTGCCCCTAGATGCTGACATATAGGTGGTGGTGACGTACACCAAAGCATACATACTATGTATACTGGGGAAGATTTTATTTGCATATCCTTCTCATGATATCATACACCCTAGATATCTTTTATTTTCTACAAGATGTTGACAAAGTGTGCGATTATGCATGGGGAGCTGCGATTTTGGCTTGTTTGTACTGCAGTTTACATAAAGCTACCCGCCTCGATGCTAAAAGCTTTTCGGGATGTTTAACACTTATCCAGGTATCTTATTGACTTTACTTAAATGTGAATTTACATTAATATAAAATTTATCTCGTAATGTATTTGTAATTTATAACTTAAGCAAATGGTACACAGGTCTGGGCTTACAAATGGTTGGCAATCGAGATGACTAATTACGGAAGAGGAGTCAACCACTGGTTCCCCTGGGCAAGAGTCTGGTCATACAGAAGAAATAAAGATAAGATTAAAGAGTCTAGAAGACCATACCCCAATCACAACCAAATTTTTTATCGATAGGAGTTTGATGGGATGGCAACTGCTATGGTACACTGGATGTCGTATTCAGATTTTGAGAATTTAATGGCTCAAGAGTACCAGGCAACTTGGTACAGTAGGGCCTCACGTATTCTCCTAATTTGGCTCAACATTGTAGAATTTCAAATGTCAAATCGGGTGTTGAGACAATTTGAGGAACTACAAGATATTCCTGAGGCCCATATAGAAATGATTGAACTTCGTCGGAAGCAGGTCTTTTTAGCTCCGTAGATTATATGTAGCTGTGTGCTGACTACATAGCCACGTGGTATACACAACTAGATATCGTTATGGATTTTTTGGTGGCTACTCGACAGGAGATTAATCTTGCGGACTACCTAAGGTGATATAGGCGCATTAGTTGTACATGAATTAGTCAACCGCAAGTTGAACCAAATGAGACATATACATCGCATGGCTTATTTCAGCAGTACCATGCTGGAAACCTTGTAAGTCCAATATTCATTTTTATTTATTAAACATTATGATTTATTTTTATTTTCTTGTTTGCTAATCATATGTTTGTGGTTTATCCTTACAGATTGATGCAGCTCGCGATTTTGTGAGGAACATTATTACTGTACCACATATGCACAACCCTCAGCACGTGTACGAGGAGTGGTATACAAGGTCTATATTGTTCAGGGAAGAAAAATAGGGCATATTTGACAACCCAAGTGACTCGATCCCTAATGATCCCCCGTATCACTACACCTAAGAAATGGCATTTTTCGATCCTGGTCCTTTCAGCCAAACATCTCCTTACCAGCCTGACATCTCATTTCAGAGTTTCTAAGCTGCAGTTTACACCTCCGCCCCCTTACTCATATTATTGGACTCTTTGGCAATGCTAAGGATATATAACAAGTTCAGTCTATGCATTTGACTCCAATATTTGAAGAGACGTCAGTCCTTGAATCTTATTCAGAGGGAGTGAGAGTGTATCACCATTTTCCTGGGTGGCTACAAGTGGAGTTGGCATCTGTGTTTAAGAGGGATCCGGTGAAACCATTGAAGGAAGCTAAGGTGGAGTGGATGAATCGCAATTAGTTTTTGGATGTGGTGGATCAGTAATAGTTCCCTTACAAAGGACCGAAGGACGAGTACAGATTAGTGTATAAGGATGTACTCTCACTTCGGTCAGGGAACTTGATTGGGATCAAACGATCAAAGTGTATATCAATTTGTTCAATCATCTCGCTTTTTTACAACCTTTTGTTTGCGAACAAATTGTATCGAACACAGGATCACTGAGATCAACCTCAACATTATCGTCATCATCACCAACACGTAATTCCATCACTTTGTCAACAGGGGCATTATGTTGAACACCATCATCCCATTCTATATTCACCCATTCAACAGGTATTTTGGCCACAATTTGTATCTCACGATCAAACATTTCAGTAACATAAGTAGTGGTCTCTTTAGAACATGAAGCTTCTAACAAAAAACCCATAAATCTTTTGCAGAAATAATTGAACTGACCGGTCTGCGTCTTAGCATAATTTGTCATCAAGCTCAACACATACGGGGAAACACCATTAGTTTTATTAGTATCTTGGGTCCATCATTTATGTATCAACGTTGCAGGAATCTGAGCATGGTTCTTTAAAGTTAGTTGCTTCAAAATGTGTCTGCGTAGAGTACCAACATGTTCAAACATCTTATAATTACATTTTGCCATCCCGGTATTCATATTATGCATAATGGTGGAATTTCTATGATAAGATTCAAGAACCGTGGCTTTGAACAACAAGTATGTTCTAGAATCAGGAGTAGACATCTCATAAACTTTTGAACTAGTTAACTTGTGCGATTTCGTCAGTTCAATCTAAAAATGCCAAAACATTTCTTTGGTATATATTTTAGCTACATACATCTCTAACAGACCTCCAAAAAGAATTTTTCTTGTACGATTGACTGTAATGTAATCAGCTTGTTTCTCTCTGACGTAATGTTTCTTAATTTCTTGTTGAGACTTTAAAACAAAATCTTTAATCCACGTACTACTATTTACATATTCGTCAAAAAAATTGTTCATACTTTCACTCCTGGAGGTGATAGTCATTCCCATTGCAAAGAAATTTTTTGAATACACCCCAACCCTTAATTCATACAAAGCTTTCAACCATTCATGATTATGCAGACCATAGTTTTCCAACAACAAGTTACACATGTCCTCAAATTCTTGAATACCCAAAGGCTTAAAGACACAGTAATTGAAATCTGACTTAAAAGTCGGATGAGCAGAATAAATATGACCAAGTTTTTCAGGATATTTTTTGGTAATGCATCACGTACACAGTGCATGATGTGTATTACGAAAAACCATGGCAATCGCATTCGACATAGCATGACGATCTTGATCAATGGCAATGGTTAATGGATGTTTGAAATTCATTGCTTCAAGTCACTGCTCAAACAACCATACAAATGTATCATCAGTCTCATCGCTCAATACTGCGCACCTAAACAATATAGAATGGTAATGATGATTTACCCCCGTGAAATGAGCAAAAGTCATGGAATATTTGTTTGTTCAGCATGTGGTATCGAAAGTAACAACGTCACCAAAATTTTAAAAAACAAGTATTGACCTATAATCTACCCACATAATACATCATATCCGATTATGCACACCTAGTTTGACACTATAATAAAATTTGCTCGGTCTCTCACGTTGTAACTTTCTCATATAATCTATTGCAGCTTGTGCATCATTCAAATATATATTATCAAGTCTAATATCTCTGACTATATTTCGCACATCCGTTTCAAAAAATCCAACATTGCTTATACCTCCACCCAATGAGCTCAGCACATTACACGCCTCAATCCCAGCATTATTAAGGATTTCAATCAAATTCCTAGCACATCCTGAAATATTTTTGTGCATTTGAATTTGTGAAACAGAAACCTTACTTGAGGACACAAATTCATGATTGTGATTCAGATCAAGTGTAGATATAAATCATTTATCTTTCCTTTTATCATGGACAACATAAAATTTTGCTCTACATTCTGTTATATCAATAGAGTATCTCCTCCTCTTTCCCTTTGTATTATTTTCTTCATCATCGGGGACATCCTTAACCACCTTATAGCCAGCTTTACGACACTAATACATTCTAGAACAAAAATCATTAGTGTTGTCACGTTTTCTACTAGTTTTTATTCTAATTTCAAATCCAACACGTTTCACATATTTTCTATAAAAAAAAAATCAGCATCTTCCAATGTATCAAATATTTGACCAACATAAGGCATGGTTACATCAAAATTCTTATCAAGAATTTGACAGGTAGTTGTTACATAACTATTATCAAGCAATTCTTTCTCAGTATTTGAAATTGAATGAAATGATTCTTCAGCAAACAGATCCATGGCAAAACAAATAAAAAAAATTCACAAAAAAAAATTAAAAATTATCAATCTATAGATGTATACTTACTAGTATGTTATGCTCTCTGAATCATACGTCCTTGTGAGAGTGTGAGGAAGGTTTTCTAAAGCTAATTGTATATTTTTGGAAAGTTTAGTCAGAGTCAAGAAAAGCTAGCTAAATCCAATCAAGGAATGAGGTCTAGCATCCATAATATTATACTGCGGACGAGAGAAAACTCCTGAAAACGACATCGTCTCAATTAAAATGTTATCTGCAGTATTATACTGCGGACAGTGTCCATCGTTCGTAGTATTATACTGCGAATAAAGGGAGTTTGTTCATTTAAATGTTAGGGGCATTTTTGGATAATATTCCTCATTCGTGGTATAATACTATGGATATCTGGATATTATACTGTGGACGAAAGTTATATAAGTCGTTAAATCTTAGCCTAGACGGTTGAAATCTCTTGTAAGGATATAACAAACTTTTACAACGTTGTCAATGAATCGGTCCTCATGTGTGTGTGTTTATATATATATATATATATATATATATATATATATATATATGTATGTATGTATGTATGTATGTATTATAATTAATTAATAAGAAAAATGTTAAGTTTTCTAACTTTTTTGTTCTATCTTAATTTGAACCACCCTTAATTTCTTAAACTTATAATTTTTGTAATTTTTGAAGTATTCTGTGATATGTATACTAATTAATGTGTTGTATTGTTACTAGTATAGTTTATATATTATACATTAAGTATTATAATATATATATATATATATATATATATATATATATATATATATATATATATATAATAGCAATATTAAAATATTAAGTGTGTGTTAACATTAGCTTATCCCTTCTTAAATAACACAGTAAGAAGCCTAACAAATATATTGCTATATTATATTAATACATTATCTTTACCTTTTAGAATAACAAATTTATGAATGAAATATCAAATTACGAATTTTATAAATTAAGGAAGCACAACACCATGGGGAAAAAGGCAAGGCAACACAAGATTTATTTATTTATGATATATATTATTAATGTAGTAAACAAAATCGAGCCAAAAAATCATTACCAAAATCGGTATTTCATTACCGGTATCGGTTCTCGATTTATATAAAATTTGGCGGCAATACTGATTCGATATTTTCGGTATTGGTTCAGTATTTACCGATGAGCATATCTACCTATATAACACATGCATCATACCAAACTTTGAACACTCACTCAGTACTTACCTTCCATAACCATACTTCCTTTTGTCTCAATCCCCAACTACATCGATCTCTCCCCTTTCTTTTTTCTCCCAAATGACAACAAAATGTATTTAGTGCATGTTTAGTTAAGTGTTTGTTACATTTAGAGCATTTGAAAAATTAAACACACTTGAGAATTTTTATTTTTTTAAAATACAATTTATTTAACGTAGTTCAAGTCCACTTTAGACAATATAAGCTAATATTTTATACATCTATAATTTATTATAATAGCACAGTTTTATTATATGAGTTAACTGAGATATTTTTATTAATTTTAAATTGAGTTAACTCATAAATTTGATTTATTGATATTTTTTTTAATTTTTTTTTTCCAAACACTACTTTAAGAAATTAAAACATAGCAAAACAAACTATAATTCTGATAACTTTGATCATTAGAGTCCTGTAAAGAATGTAAGACCTTAACTTTTAATAAATAAAACATAATTTTCTTTATAAATATTATTCTCTAATAGTAAGATGTTAAATTGATAAAAAAAATAAATAAAGTTAAGGATGATATGTGAAGATTATAAGAAACAAAAAAAAATATAGGGGAATATTCTATATAATACGACGGTGCCGAAACAACCAATCATTGGTAGGCCACACAACAAAATAATTGTCAGATAAAGAAAATGGCAGAAATAACTTTTTTAATAAAAAAATTACTAGCGGAACTCTTAGCTTTAACTGTTAAAATACCTAGTGATAAAGGAACAGTAGCATACGGCATTTCACAGTAATACATGGTATTTTGCAGTATTTTGTCACAATAGCAAATGCACAGTATTTCAAATTATTGAACTAATAATTGTCACAGTAACAAATGCACAATATTTCATATTATTGAACTAATAATTGTTACAATAACAAATGCACATTATTAAACCAATAATTATCACATCGACAAATGTACAGTATTTCACATTATTAACCCAATAATTATCACCATAGCAAGGGTAGTAATGAAAAGTTACATAATTAAAAGTCACGGGTATTAAATAGTTAGATAAACTCATTATTTGAAGAACACTGTATACTTAAATATATGTGATATTAATACATTAAGTCAATAATACAGGAGATGGATAATATAATAATAATTGTAAATAGTAAAGAAAAATATAATCTTGAAATGTGAAAAATGTGGATAATTAGTGTGTGGCAGATTAAAAGTAATCTTGAAACGTGAAAATTGTGGATAATTAATGTGTGGTAGATTAATGATAATCTTGAAATGTGAAAAGTGTAATTAATTGATGAATAATATAGATTAAAGATAATTTTAAAATGTGAAAAGTGTGGTTAATTAATGTGTGGCAGATGTTGGTTAAATTTTGGCTATAAATAGGGGTTTAGCATAAGGAGTTTCATAACTTTTTTTCTTATCCTTCATTCCACTCTCAAAAAATTACTTAGTGTAGGTGTCTCTCTGAGTATGTTAAGACTACCTTAAGTATTAGTGAATATCAGTAAGAGTGCAAGAATTGTTCAGGTGAGTTTTTTTATAAAAGTTGGACAAGCACCCACACACATTACACAGTGTTTACAACTTTTCCTTTATAAGATTCTTCATTTTAAAGATTCATTTTGAAAAATTTCCTCTAGAAGAATTTTTTTTTTTTTTTGAAATATTATTTTATTCCTTCAAAAACTATTTTAAAGTTTATTCTACTCTATTTTGTATACTGCACAAATTTATACTATCAAGTCACTTTTGACAATTTCATAACATACGAGTTAGTGTACACCATTAAACTTATATGTGGTAGTTACTAATTAAATTATAAATATACATATAGGTTGATCAACTACATAGAAAGCAGTATCTAGTCACGTACTAAGGTAAGTGATATCATTTTCTTTCATACTCTTAAATTTAAACTTACTATGATAAAAATTCTTGAAATAATTAGAATTTTCTTAGTAGTTGATGTTTCATCTAATATCTTTTGACCTGAACTTTTCTGTTGAATTTTAATCGTTATATTTGAAATATCCTTAAATATTATTCTTGAACTCGAATCGAAACTCTGGACATACTGTTGACAATTTGGACATTATTGGACTCTAGACAAATTAAATTACAAATCATTAATGTTTATTTTTTTAATTTTATTATTCTTATTATTTCTTTTCATCCTTTATATCATTGTTATTTGTACTAATCTTCAGGAATTAAGTTCTTGTGAATATTTTTGGTCGGGGTGCAAAGACAAATATGATTGTTAAGTGTCTTTAACCTGTGTGGCAAGGACACGCAGTGAAAGTTCTCTTTGGCCTAGGTGTAAAGAGAAACTGTTGATTGGCATAACTATGACCATTGGTGTTACAGTTGATGAAATCTTGGTAAATTTTTATATTAGATAATATAATAGACATTATTATGGTCTATTTGACTCTTTCAATGAATTGCTCATTGCATCGTAGTTATTTGTTTAACTTATGTTGTCTAGCATTTTCTAAATGTAACTCTGATTTATCACTATTGAAGGTTAAAGATAATTTACTCTTTGTTATCTTAATCATGATATTCATTATAGGCTATTTGAGCTTACCCTTTTGTTTCATAATTTCTTTCAGCAAATGAGAGTGTAGTTGGAGCTAGCGATGAGAATGGGGGAATGGAATGATGGTTCGAATTAGTAGTTGTAGTAATCTTCATCATGTTATAAAATAGTGTGACAATAATTATAGTGAAGACTTAGTGTGTATATTGTCGTACTATATACTGTATTGTAATAATCTATTTTATTTGGTTTTGACGACTCAAATTGGGTCTTATATGCTCAAATTTGAGGACGTCACAAAGAATCTATCTATTACTTATTATAATAGTACAAAAAACGTTTCATTGTATAAGTTAACCGACATGTTCTAGTTAATCTTGAACCAAGTTGACTAATGAAATTATACTTGAATTTAAATGGTTGAATTTTTACTTTTATTTTGTTTGCATTATCTCATAAGATGTATATATGAGAATTGACAAATTCCCTGTAACGACCCGGATCAAATCCCGAGTCCGAATCAAATCACAGCAAAATAAGGCCCAATAAGTTATCTTAATAATATCTTCTTGGGTCATCTTAGCCCATCACAGGCTCACCCAAAAGGTCATGACTGAAGGTATTAATGATAGCAACTTAGGTCCTTATAAACACATCCAAATATCCCACATTAACTGATGTGAGACTGGGGTGTTATAAACTCCCACACTTAAATACCTGACGTCCCCGTCAGGTCGAACACATAGTCACACAAGGCCCAGAAACTTTGCCTCTCTAGCCATTGTGGGATAATACCAGCGACCTACTAGGCCCGCCTTCGTGTCCCCACCTCCGGCAACCCGATCAGAGGACCCGTCCCGAGCTTTCGAGAGTCGGCTCTGATACCATATGTAACGACCCGGGTCAAATCCCGAGTCTAAATCAAATCACAGCAGAATAAGGCCCAATGAGCTGTCTCAATAATATCTTCTTGAGTCATCTTAGCCCATCACAGGCTCACCCAAAAAGTCATGACTGAAGGTATTAATGATAGCAACTTGGGTCCTTATAAACACATCAAAATATCCCACATTAACTGATGTGGGACTGGAGTGTTACATTCCCTCACTTTATTAACAACTCTTTCATAAGATATATCTATTTGTAGGAAACCGAAAATGTATTATACATTCATTTAGAATCATTTTTTTAATTCTTTTTCTTCCTTTTTTTTAATTTTTTGTTTTGATGAGCTAAGCATTTTATTAAACACTAAAATGAATATATATACCATTGTTGGGTACAATCATGTGTCTAATTATTTTTGATAAATAATAATAACGATAATATTATAAAGTCACTTTTATATAAAATTTTCAACTAACCTTCCACTATTTTAAAATTACGGATACAATCTTTTTTTTAAGGCTGATCCAAAATTAGAGATATAATTGTATTGTAGGACTATAAAGTGACATAATTGTCTTATATTATCATTATGTTATTAGCTACTATTAAGAATACATTTGATAACATAAATTATAATTAATAAATAAATAAAATTCAATTGTAAATCTCGTGCTTTGCACGGGACACCAAGCTAGTATAATAAAAAGTATATAAATCTTCATTCAACCTTACTTTTAGGAGTGCCCCCTAATCCTAACTATAAATAAAATTTTATTTAATCCTAACAAAAAATTCTATTTCACCACAACTGATCTTTGAACATATTAAATAGTACAAAATGGATCTCCCAATCCTAAAATTTAATAATGGTCTTTTAACTCTAAAATTTAAGAATAAAAACCTAAAATTTAGAGGAGGGGAGGGTGTTATTTGTTTATATCTTTTATTTGATTTTAAAATTTATATCTATATATATAATAAATAAGACAAAATCGTCACTTAACCCTAAATTTTAGGAATGGCCCTTCAACCCTAAAATTTAGTAATAAATACCAACTATAAATAAAATCTATATATATATATATATAATAAACAACACAAAATAGTCTCTCAACTCTAAAATTTAGAAATTATCCCACAACCTTAAAATTTAGGAATAGAAATATAAAATTTAGGAAAATAAATTATTTATTCATCTGTTATTTAATTACAAAATCTTTTCATTTGCATTTTTACTATCATAATTATCTACTTGCCACTATCTCTTATTTTTATACACTTTCTAATTTTGTTAGTGTTTTCTAATTGTAATACTTTCATATAGTTTAAAATAGTATTAAATTAATACAAATAGTCCAATCCCAACATGTTTTTTTATTAAAAAATAAATATAGCATAAGAGACTAAAGAAGGTGATCTACAACTATTCTTCATTCAGTCTTTTGTTATTTCACCATTTTTATTAATCAAGACTACATTTACATCCCCCTCCACCCTTTTTATCGAGTCTAAATTCTAACTAAACGTGACACCATCCACGAATATTCTCATATGAATGATTCACACAAGGTAGAGAGAGAAAGTTGCAAAACCAACAAAGAAACCAAAGATCATTACAACTTTTTTCTTTCTAGTCACAAATAGTATAACGTAATTCAAAGAAAACCATAAAGTTAGAATCTATGGTGGAGGACCACCATATCAAATATACGTCTGGTCCTATAAGCATGCGTGATGATGATGGGTATACTACTACTACTACTACTTCATTAAGCATCATCATCAATTCCTGGACCTTAGCATAATGCCATGTTCCCAAAGATATTGTTTCATATAGAATTTTGACCCATTTAACTGAAATCATTGCGTAAATACCTAACCAACAAGTTTTAAACTCTACCATATTCAATCTCAATTGCACTTCGGCTCAAGATTCGCTCCCATTTCGGATTCGGATTTATATAAGTTGCATAATTCTTACAGAATCCGATCTGAAAATAAAAAGAAAAGGCAGTTTCATTAGGGTAGTACATATATACCAGCTACCTGTCTGGAACTTCCAGTTCCTGTTGGAGCATATAGATCCGTAGATGGATTAGATTTATATGTATAGTCACTTCAGTCGTGCTCGTCGTTTCTCAAAAATATCTTTTTTCTGGGAGCTGATCAACTAGAAATTATTATGTCCTCAATTCTTCATCCACATATGCAGAAAATGCGCCAGTTTTCCATTCTCATATGCCAGAAGGTGGGAATGACTCCAAATGATGGTTATCCTAAGCATCTGCAAGTAAAATAATCTCAAAAGTATAAACAATTGATGCCTATTTATTAAAGATTTGAATGGTCCTTTCTAACAAATTTGTGCCACAAAATTTTATTCTCCTCTTTCGGCCAATACCTTTACCAATTACTAAAGGCCCAACCTTATTTAACAAGAATAAGATTAATCATCTCTACATGTTTGAGTTTCATTGAAATTATATTCTTGTATTTGTTGAGACACTACTCCCTGATCATCCAAATATCAATACATCTATGTTCCTTGTTTTTAATATTTAAGACCCAATATTCAGATGCAAGTTCTTGTGCTAATCCTAGTAAATGGAAATTATGTTCACTACTAAAATAAGAGTATAAAGAATTCCAAATCTCTTGAATAGACTGTGAACACAGGAAAATGAAACCACGGCAAGGCTTCCAAACAAACTACTCAGCTAGAGAGACAGTGAAAGCATCAAATCATATTGAGTTTTTATCTTCCTTGCATGCATAATTTCATGAGAATGTTAAGAAAAGACTAAAATGCAAAACTGTACCCTAAGTTTATCACTTTATGGAGATGATATCTAACTTTACAATATAGCAAACCGCTACACTCATGGTACAGTGAAAAACTGCACTTTTTGGATCAGTTTTGGATTACATTGAAAGGAACGGCTTTGCACTACTTTAAGGGAGAGGTTGGCTAACTAGTCAAACTCAAGAACAAAAACATCACATGGGCACAAACACATTCAATAGTTCTGTATTTTAGTCTTCAGAAAATCACCATACGATAGAAATAACAATTAGACAGGAAAGCCGAGTGCAAAATGCTCAAGTACAAGGTAACAACTTTTTGAGTTTACAAAGCTTTCATAAACTAATATTCCAGCTTTACCAGGATAAGAAACTCAATATTTTTCTTTCCAACATAATAGAACAAGTTGTTATTAGGAAGAAGAGACGGTATAAAAGGAGAGGACAAGAAGTCCAGCAAAGAGAAAGAAAATGTGTCCAAATGTAATGTCCGTAACAAAGAAAGACAAAAGAGAAGCAAAATCAGAACCAACTACAGGTAAGGTGTCAACATATTTTAGCTGAAATCAAATCAATTATGTTCTTACAATGTTATTGTGCCAATCACAACTTAAATTTTCCCCACCCACCCACCCACCCTCTTTCTCTCTCTCTCTCTGAAAGACGCGTAATAAGAAAACACCAATTGTTGAACAATTAGTAGTTTCCAAACACTCAAGATACCAAATATTGGTCTTACATTGATTACCTGTCTACGGGGAAAAAAACACTTGAGCAAACGTAATAATCAGAGATTGCAACAATCCATGAGTTGAGTCAACATGATAGATTTTAATCAGAGACTAGATGTGAATGTGGCCGGGTGATCTCGACGAATTCAATCAACTAAGAGGGGAGCCAGAAAGATACGGTAGTTACAACTAAAAGCCATATAGAAGAGCATCGCGTTAGAACAAGATATTCCATAAACTGAAGCAAAGCATTCCTGACTGAGGTACCATATCAAAGAGGCCTCTACCTAGGCGAAAGGTAGCATAAAGTGCCACCAAGTCTCAATCTGAGAGCTATAAGCTTAGGTTAGACTTATAATCTCTCATCATGACTACCAACAACATAATTGGTAGACAAACAGATATTTAGGGGCAATGAAATTTATTTATTTTCCCCTTTTTATAAGTAGAAGTATATAGATATATACATATATATATGTGTGTGTGTAAAGGCATCAAAAGGGGATGCCGCAAGAGTATACGATATTCAAACCTCGATCCAAATATCAGGATTTCTATGCCTCTACATACATGATATCTTAGTAGAGCAGTCTGCAATAGACCATCCTTCCAGTGATGCAACATGAGAACCCTGATTAACTGATATTGTCGTTTACATGATTAGAGGGGCATTTTTGGAATTAACACGTCCGCGCGGACAACGAATTTGCAGTTTTAATCTCAGCCGCTTGTATGCAAGCCATTTTTGATCCATAGCAAATACTTGCTATGGATCGCTCCTCATATATAAATATATGTGTGTGTGTCTGTGTGTGTGTGTGTGTGTGTGTGTGTCTATATAAATACACACACACACACACACACACACATATATATATATATAGAACTGATATTTTCACATGTGTTTTTAATATTTTCACATAGCCCTCTCTCACATGAGCATAAAGTGGGTCTCATCTTCATCTGAGAGGAAACCATGTGAAAATATAAAAAATCCATGTAAAAATAGAGTAATTATTTAGTGGTCTTGGGACACCTGCCACGAGATACCCCACACCATTCATGTGCTGTCATTTCAGCACTTAAAGTGAATCATTTCACTTTAAGTGCTGAAATGATAGCACATGAATAGTGTGTGGCACTACGTGGCAGGTGCCCTAGAAACATTTAATAATTTTTCATAAAAATACTGCTCCCCTATATATAATATAGAGAGAAACAATATGTCCTTTAATAATTACGTCATGCAAAAGAGATTGATAATGCTTGATTTTGGTATAGACAAAAGACTATTGCTTTCATGATTTTTATTTCTATATGCTATAAAGAGAGACAATTCATAGTAGCATTTATGATTGGAGGTAAAACGTTTTATAAAATTTTAGAGAGAAACTTTTATAAAATTATAGAGAGAGAAAGTTTATAAAATTCGAGAGAGATGATAAAAGATAAGATTTTTTTTATATATGAAATGCTAGAAATCCCTATAAGCATATATTTATTTTTATTCGTAATATGGTATATGGACTAACCCATATTCACTTATATCTATTTATGATCGTCCACTTACAATCTACTTAATTTTTAACCTATAAAAGCACAACTCATATGGATTCAAACCCACTTATGTTCACCCATACTCACCTATTTGCCAGGTCACAAAAGGTCAGAAGATTAAAAAAGAAGTCTATGTCTTAGCAAAAGGTTAAATTTTAAAAAGATAAGTTTTCCTTTTTCTTCTTTTTTTAACTTGACCTTGGTTAATTCTTAAATTTTCTAATTTTTGCTAAAAGATAGACTAACATATGTAATTTTAAGGTATTATCATAATTTTTGCTTCTACCCTTTAGAGAAACTTAACGTAATTTTTTCAACCATTAGATCTTTCACTGAACGATTCAAGATGCACTAATTGAAATAATATCTATAATTAATGATAGTTATGAATCACTCATTATATATATATATGTGTGTGTGTGTGTGTGTGTGTGTGTGTGTGTGTGTGTGTGTGTGTGTGTGTGTGTGTGTGTGTGTGTGTAAAGGGTGATCCACATCAAAAGTTGGATGGGATTACCCATCCATCCAATCTAATCTGAACCATCTGTTTAAAGATCAAAAGATTTGGAGTAAAGACTATTTTATAACAGTTATTAGGAGTCTCACAAACTTTTATGTGGTGCATGACTCACATAACAAATGACATTGTTACCTTCGAATGAATAAAAAAGGGTACATCATAATAATTATGTGATGGGAAGTGGACCCGTATAATAATTCTGCAATTTGATTTTTTTAAATAGAAGCCTGCATAACTATTATGCGATAGGAACAGTTTTGCCCTAAAATGCACTTCTTATCCTAATTCGCTCATTCCTTCATATCTGCTACATTTGTGGAGTGAAATCTTATCTCAAGAATAAAGTCCGGGCAAATAGCAATCTCTCAAATTTAATCTTTGTTGTTTGCAATCCACAAGATTGGTAAGTAAGATATCATATTTATTATCTTTAAATCTTACATATGGATTTGTTTGAAATTGAATCTTGTCATTCCATATCACTTGTTGGTGAAAATATGTGATAAAAATGATAATGTTTACTAGTGTTGCTTAAGATGATACTCTATATATTGGGCAAGTTTTTGCTACTTTATAAGAAATTGAGATTTTCTATAGAAAATATTTCCAACGTGTTGGCTTTGAAATTAGGGTTAAAACTAGTAGAAAACATGTAAACTTAAATGAGTATTGTTCTAAGTTATACCAATGTAGGAAAGCGGGATATTAAGTCGCTAGAATAAAATGAAAAAAAAAATTGTGGATAATGGTGATGATGATAATGATGAGAAAAAGATTGGGACTTCATAGATAAAACTGAATGCAAAGTAAAATTGTACGTTATTCTTAATAAAATGGCAGATAATTGGTATGTGTCTACAATTGAACTAAAAAACAACCATGAATTTATATCACCAAGTAAAACTTCTGAAATATAGACATAAAAAAATATAAGTGGGGTGGGTGGCTAGAAATCTTAATAAAACATTGAACAACGTTGGAATTAGGGTAATTCGGATGATGAATATTTTTAGTTCAATGGGTGATGGAATGAAAAATGTAGGTTTTCAAATAAAGATATTCAGAATGTAGTGAGAGACATTTGAGGCGATGCCTTAAATTCGACTAATGCACAAGTTGTTGTTGAGTAGTTGAAAAAATTTGAACATGAGAGTCCCAGCAAATTTTTTTTCTCGTATCAAGTGAGGGGATTGTTAGCGCTTGAATTTGTCCGCACGTTCCACCACCGGCTTGGACGTGAACCTTCACATAAAAGATAACCAAAAGTTCTTGACGACTTGGGCCGTCGAAAAATACTTTTGGTGTGAGAGTAAGTAAAAGCTTCAAAATTTGTTAACAATGAAGGCAAGACGTATTTAGTAGGTTAAAGTGTTAAGATGTCATACCTCTATTGTTAATAATGTATTTATAGTACTCATATTACTTCTCAAGATTATGAATCTTATTAGGAATCATGTATCGAAGACTTAATTGGATAAGGTAACTGTCATCCTGATCACTACTAGATAGGTAACATCTATACCAATTAATATTGGATACGTTAACTAGTTAGCTATCTGAAGATGATACGGATTTTAAACCAAGTTTATCGGATCAAGGGGTCCTCTTGTACTTTAGGCCTAATGGGCTGTAACGCCCCCAAATTCGGGTTACCTTAACCTCGGGTTTAATGCTCATAGTACTACATAAACATACACATACATTATCATTTAATAACTTCAAACATAACTTAAATACATTATCCTTATGCAAAAGACTTACTCTAATCCCAGGTTATTATAACCTTTAAAAATTACAACATCAAAAGATATAAAAATGCTAATTTTTATTACACATTACTATTTAAAACAAAAGTTAACATAATTTAAAATAACATCTACTCAGTTGCTTTTCCTTTCCCTTTATCTTTACTAGATCAATTGGCCTTCTCTGGCTTAGCTAAAATAGTATGTTTAAGCAAGGGCGATCAATTAATTTGCTCCGCAAGTATAAAATAGTTTAAGAACATAATATCTCATGAGTAAAACATTTTTAGATGACTTTCAACAGTCGTTCAATAATTGCAAAGAAGTTTGAATATTAGAAATACATTTTTTTTTTAGATTTAAAATCATTAACTTTCATGTTGAATGGTCATAAGACCAAGAACTCGTTAAAAACAATACTAATCACAATGACTGATAGCGCCCGATAGTCATAAAACTACATTACTCTAAGATGTGCACTTTAATAGATAAGCCTATCGTACCATATATCATGCACAACATAACATCTAAGCTAAGTGTTAATCAAAATCATAATGTCCGATTATCTGGCTTTTAATTAAAGAAAGTCCGATTAATAGGTTTATTAAATTAACGGACTAACATAAGGATTATTGATATCAAGGGATTTATAAGTTATGGATCCCTAATTAAATATTCAATTAAATTTTGAATATGGCAAGTCTAATTGGATTATATAATTAGATTTAATTTAATTATTAAATTATTTAATAATTATTTAAACAAGTTCAAGGTAAATTAAATGAATAATGAACTTGTAGGTTATATTATGTGATTTAATGTTTAATTAAACTAGTCCAATATTTTATTTAATTGGGAGACTAGTGAATTATTTTTGTAGGCCAATGTTGGTGAATTAATTTAGTGATCCAGTGGCCCAAATAAATTCAAATGCAAGCCTAAACCTTGACCCAATTGAACAAGCTTCTAGAAGACTTAAATTTGTAAAATTGTGTAATAAAAATAAATAGAAAATTAAGGAATTTTGGGGAATGGTCGGTGGTTTTAATGGAAGGCCCCACTATGGATTTTAAAATTTATCAAATTATTTTACTTTAGGTAGTGTGTGGATCACTTAACCAATTTGTTAGCATTTGTTAGAAATTTAATGTCCATTCTATAGATATATATGATATATGTATAGAATGTTAGGCCTATAAATAGCACACCACATTTCTTTTGAAAGGGTTACAAAAATATTACAAGAGTTTTCTATATTGGATGTTAGTAAGTGCTAGTGAGTTAACTCGGTGAATAAGTGATTTTAGGGAGTTCCTTAATGAGTCACTATCGAGTCAAGCTATATTTCTTTAAGGAGGTGTTTTTGGATGTCATCACACTTCATAACCTATTTTAAAAAGCAAAGAAATTAAGCCATAAAAAACAAAAGGTATAATACTCACCCAAAATCGTAGCTTGTATGCTTTTATTTGTGTCATATATGATTTCTATTGTAGAAAATTATATACATGCTATATTAGTAAATCTAGGGTTCAATGGGGTTAATATGTGTATTTGTGAGTATTTATTATGAGAAGTTTAGCAAAATGCATGAAAATAATTTTTACCAACGGAACACTAAGCCAACGTGTGATTCAGAACTTTATATTTTGAAACCTACATGTTGTATATGTGATTTTCCTTCTTCACATGATAGGTATGTAAGTTATGAGTAAAACCTAGTTAGAATTATGTCAAAATGTTTTAAAATGAGTGAGTTAGGATATTTGGAATCAAATGAGTTCACTGTCAAACCCTAACGCACAATAGTCCACTTTAAGCCCATTTTTTGTGACCAAAACATGTCCAAAAATATGTTTCAATGATGAAATATTGTAGTTCAAGAAGATACGAATCCAACAAGACCAATTCGAGGTCATTTGAATTTGTAGGTTTTATTTTATTCAAGTTTGTGCAAATGAGGTAAAAATCCGAAACCAAACTGCATTTTGCATAAAAACCTAGGGGGGGAGAATGTAATGACCACGAATTTCATTAAATATTGTAATTATAATTATTATATAATTAGCAATGAATTAAAATTTTTGTACTAATTAATTGTGCATTAGATAATTAAATAGATATACTTGTGTATGTGTATATTTATTTAAAGCAATGAAACAGGAGGTTATAATTAACTAAAGCAAATCTAATTGGATTATATTTTAAATCCAAATGAATTGTTAAACAAGGTCAATTAAATTTACCTAGTAGCCCAAGTAATTAAATTAAACCTTAGTCCATGTAATTAATTAAACAAGCCCAACGCTTATTTTAATTAAAGGTAGCATAGTTATTTAAATGCTAGCCCAATGTGTCAATTAAATTGAGCCCAACCAAATTAAATGGATGAGTCCAATATATTTAATCCTAGAGTCCAATGTAGAACCCAATAGAAAGCCAAAATTGGTCAAACAATATATATATATATAAGTGTGTGTGTGTGTATATATATATATATATATATATATATATATATATAATTAAAACATTAAAATTAAAGTAAAAATGGGTGATTAAATCCCATTTTCCAGCAATTTAGGGGGCCCCACTTGGGGGTTGATTGATTTTCATGTTGCTTCTAATTTACACTATGACAAGGTTGGCCAATAACCCTAGTCAATCACTTAGTCAATCACAATGTCCATCCATGCAATAGTAAGCGAGATTAAGCTCTAAATTCACCAACATTGGTGAATTAAGAGGGCTAATGGATGATTAGCATTTGGCTATAAATAACACACTCCACAACCTTGGTGATGTTGGATAGTTCATTTGAAGCATTCCTAGAAAGAAAAATAGAGAGCATTTGAGATAGAGATAGAAAATACACTTGAAAGTTGAGAGAAAAAGGGCTAGAGGTTGAGCTTGGTGAATGTATACTAGCTTCACAACATACTTTGGTAGGAGGAGGAGAAGAGCACACAAGTCTCAAAGGTTTAAAAGTGTTCTAACCTTCTTAAATTTTATTTTTGTAGTCTAGATAGCTTTTGAACGATTAAAATCTATTTTTAACCGATCTAAACTTGTTTTGATGATCTAGAAGTATTTAACTATGTAATATATGTATATTCATAATTTTATGTGGTTATATCATGTTTTGGTATGTGTGGATTGCATAAAAATATAGGAAATGTTCATATCGAACTTTACCGGTAAAACCTAACGAAACATGTAATGTTTAAGGTTGTAGTTTAAAATGTACAAGTTGGAAATTGGATTTTTATGGCTAAGAAGTTAGATATATGAGTTTTAAAGAAAACCTAACTTGAAACTTTCAAAAATATGGAAAAACAATGAAGTTATGACTTTTACCGCAAAACATGTCATTTTGATGACTTAATGTACAAACAGCCCACATTGTGGCTATTTTTCATAACCAAAATTCTTTCAAAAATTTGATCCAATGATGGAATATTGTTGTATAAGAAAATACGAATCCATCGATACCAATTGGAGGTCATTTGAATTTATAGATTTCATTTTATTCAAGTTTTAATCAAATGAGCAAAAGTTAGAAAATCTGAAAATGACAATTTTGCAGATTCTGCCACTCAAGGGCCGGGGTCCTCGTTCCTTTATATTTGGAGGGTCGGGCCCTCGTCACTATTCACAGGCAGATCTTTTTAATTTCGGGCCGGGTCGGTTCATTTTAAACGGGTCGGTTCAAATCATTTAAGACTAAAATGGATAAAATGTTTTAAAATTAATATAATTAATTTGGGACCCAATAAAAAGAAAATATATAATTATTTATTATGTGGATATTAAATAATAATTAAGATTCATAAAGGTGATTAATTACTATTTAATTAATATTAAATAATAATTAAAATAAAAAGAGATAGTAACTAATTATTTATTAAGTAATAAATAAAGGGTAATTTAATTAATAAAATATTATTAAATAGTTAATAATATTATATAATGATTAAAATATTATTAAATGATTAATAATATTAGATAATTAATAAAATATTATTAAATGATTAATAATATTAGAATATGAATAAAATATTATTAAATGATTAATAATATTAAATAATTAATAATATTAGATAATTAATAAAATATTATTAAATAAATAATAATATTAGACAATTAATAAAATATTATTAAATGATTAATGATATTAGACAATTAATAAAATATTATTAAATGATTAATAATATTAGACAATTAATAAAATATTATTAAATGATTAATAATATTAGATACTTAATAAAATATTATTAAATAGTTAATAATATTAGATAATAAATAAAAATATTATTAAATAATTAATAGTATTAGTTAATCTTAGAAGATTTATAAGGTATTATTAAATGATAAATAATACTACGAGGCTAATAAAATATTATTAAATTTTTAATAATATTAGATAAGTGTTTGAACTATATTAAATAGTTAATATAGGTTCTTTGTGTATGAAAGATTATCAAGTAGTAATAATATTTCCCAAGTGTTTAAATACCCCTTAATTATTTAATTATGTGGTTCGTAAAAGTTATAAAGGTCATCATACTTATGAGTATATGATACTAATTTAAGATCAAACTAATTTAATTGTTAGGTCCGTACAAGGATTATTAAATTAAATTGGTTAGCCGTAGATAACACACGAGGCACGTTCTTCTTAACCCTAACTTGTATTTATTGTTGCAAGTATTCTTCAACCTTATTTACATTGAGCAATTCAATTATTATTGAGCAAAGTGCTATTTGGATTAATTATCTAAAATTAAAGTGGATTAATTATCTAAAATTATTCCACATCATTATTTGCTATTTTATTCGCACATAGTGCTTTTGCAAACGTTATAGTTCATTAATTCAAGAACTGTTTAAGAATGTCTACGCTAATTGTTTCGGCTAGACAATGCATGTTTAAATTCATCAAATTGAATATTTTAAAAGCTTATCCAAACCAGTTGCTGGTGCGGATTCTTATAGTAAGACTGAGAATAAACAATCTTAGTTAAAGGGGATTTTTATTTGTCGGGAAACCGAATTTGCGTAAGAAATCTAAATGTTATGCATATACAAAGGACTGATCCCCTTGAGTGTCCCGTTATTTTTAACAAGGTGTCAGATATTGTATGTCTGTTCTACCTTAGTAGCAGTTCATGGTCATTAAAGATCACTCAGCAGTAAAGAGTCAATCCATTCTTATATTGAACTTTGATTCTTGATATCTTTCATAATTGTTATTGTTGAAAACCCTGACGTTATTTCCCTTCATCATGATATATATATATATATATTGTTGTTGTTTATAAACTTGCTGAGCCATTTAGTTGT
Source organism: Hedera helix (assembly GCA_947179155.2). Taxonomy (NCBI): domain Eukaryota; kingdom Viridiplantae; phylum Streptophyta; class Magnoliopsida; order Apiales; family Araliaceae; genus Hedera; species Hedera helix. The sequence continues at coordinate 31,845,850 of OX359271.1, read as the reverse complement.
TCATTATTGCTATATCATGACTATATTTTAGCTAAGCTCGAATGCTCTAAAATAGACAAAGGCAAGGTGAAAGCAAACGCTTAGTTTGGTTAATGCATGCTAGACTTAAATTACTGTTATGTAATTTCCTTGTAAATCTTTTGTATTTCCCTTAAGATGCGTAATGTTACGATTAAGGTTAATCGACCTTGGGAAGTGTAGCCTTTTTATAAGGAACCTTTTGTATTATTCCGCAAAGTTTAAATGCAATTTATGTATTAAATTGTAAGTAAGTATTGTACAGTGGAGAACCAAACCCGAGGTTATGGAACCCGAATTTGGGGTCGTCACAGGGGGCAAATGCCTAGGTGGGTTGGTTCGGGTTGGTTTTTATTAACTAAACGGGTCGTAAAATGTTTTAAATATTAATATAATTAATATATAACCCAGATAAATTAAAATTTTATTCTTTAAATAATAAATAAAATAAACTAAGAATATTTAAATTATTTAATTATTATTTAAGTAAAATAATAATTAACTAATTATTTATTATTTAATGACTATTAAATAATAAATAAATGGAATGAAAAGTAATTAATTATTTATTATTAAATAATAAATAAATGAAATTAAGAATAATTGTTATGAATTAAAAATACTTATATTAATTATTTATTATTTAATTAATATTAAATAATAAATAAAGAATTTAAGATCATCAATTAATATTTAAATGATGAATAAAGTTAATAAAATGATTATTTATTATTTAATATTAATTAAATAATAAATAAGGGTAATAATTAATAAATTATTATTTAATTGATATTAAATAATAATTAAAGAAGAATAAGGTTAATAATCTAATTATTTATTATTTAACTAACATTAAATAATAAGTAAGGATAACTAATTATTATTTAATTGATCTTAAATAATAATTAAAAAGGGTTAATATTAATAAATTAATTAATTATTATTTAATTAAAATTAAATAATATATAAGGATGAATAATTAATTAATTATTATTTATTTAATATTAAATAATAATTAAAGGAGACTAAGGTTATTAAACTTATTATTTTATTAACATTAAATAACGGGCTGGGCAGCCGTTCGCCCACCGGGGAGCGAGACCCCCGAACATCGTAAGCGTAGTGGCCATTAATCGCCTTTTGTGATCAGCTCAGGTTTTTCTGGATCAAATGTTTGCCTTGCCTCAAGTGACCGGATGCTCTTTGTCCGTTGTGGCGGCTTTGACCGTAAATCGCTGGGGTGGCTTTGTGTTGGGGTCCACCTTCCTTTTCGCATGTCGGGTCAAATGACGATTTTGCCCTCCTGTCAGGGTTAGTGGAAAAGTGCAAAATTTGGGTGTCTACACATGTATACATATATACAATTATTAGTGTGACGTCTCCAAATTTGGGTACTCTTATATCGAATTTAGTGCTTACAATACCAACCATACATCACATATATAGCTACTCATTCGTTATATAATAGCATAGATATTTACATCATATAATAATAATTAACTTAACAATCATCCCAAATCTCATCAACCTTTAACAACATATTATAGTCTTAACAAAAGTTTAACATTGTTTATACGTGATAACATAAACACCAATACATAATAAAATCTTAGACTACTCAGTAGCCTTGGATTTGCTCTTGTCTTTTTTAGAACTATCGGCCTTCTTCGTCTTAACTGTAAATAGGGTATATAGAGCAAAAGAGAGCAACAAATTTTCTCAGTAAGTATATAACAAGAAATAAACAATAATTCAACTTAAGGGTTTATAATCTCATTATGTTCAATAGTTTTTTATAAGACATGGTGTGAGTTAATGAATCATGATTGAATAGTTCCTTAATGGTTCAAAGTCTGTAAAATACAAAGTCCGAATGATTCATGAATAACCAATCATTTGCGTATCTAACAAAAGAAATTTTTTGATATTTTAAAGCATGAGTATTTTTAATGGTTGAGTGGTCACTAAGGACCATTGAACTCTGAGAAAGATTAACAGTATGTACTAAAAACCTTCACACAAAAAAAAAACAGGCATGAGAGGTGATTAATCCCGTCGTACCTTATGTTATGCATAACATTTAGTCTTAGCACGCGAGTCGATTCCATGACTTAAAATAGTATCCCCTTTATCAAGGTTGTTCATCTCAGTATAGTAGAGTCCGCATCAAAGTAATTGGTTTAGATAGTTTTCTCAAAGAAACAAAATTGATTGACAATTTATGTCATCATCTGTCTAACCGAATCAAGTGGCATAGATTTACTTTCCTAACAACTTGTCTGTAATTAGGATTCTTAACATTTAAAATGTAATATTTGGGAAATATTTCTAAGTATGTACATATGAATGGTCATATTCAAGTTACGACAATTTAGATTTCAAATATTTATTTCACATGTAAAACTTGTACAAAACAATAAATGTGTACAAGTTATGTGTACTTACTTGTTACGTCCGTTTTCCTTTCTTCTAAACTATCGACCTCCAGCTGACCTACAGAAGTCATTATTCGTTCTATCGATTAGTCTCTATCAGACCATTAATAAAATGTACGTAACTATCTTGTAAGCCTTCACCATTTATCCCCACTATTATTCTTTAGCATCTCCTCATTTACCTCATTCACCATTTCATTTATCTCACATTATTATTCATTATTTATTAATATTTATATTCATTCTTTACAAATAAAATAACCCTTATTGGTATCTTATTTGTTTAAGAATTTCCTTCATATTCATGTTCCACAAATAATCTTTATTGATCATGGTCTACAAAAAAAATAATATTTGTTATTACTTTATTTGTTTAATCATTCTTCATATATTTATTTAATAGTCTTTATTATCATCCTCACAAATTAAATAATCTTATTATTAATTTATTTGTTTAAATATTTCTCATTATGTATTATTATCCATTTTGATAAATAATCTTAATTACCATTATTTCTTCATACAAATAAAATAACCTTAATATTTTATTTTTTTAATTAACATTCATAATTAATCCGTATCCTTTTATTACCTTTAACAAATAAAATAACTTTATTATTTTATTTGTTTCATTATCTGTCATCAATCTTTCAAATAATTTTAATTGTCATTTATCATTACTCTTTATGAATAAAATAATTCAAATTATTATTTTATTTGTTTAATCGTCTCACATTTTTATAAATAAAATAATCTTTATTTATTTAGTTATTTTTAATTCTCAATATTATTTATTTCCACAAATACTTTTTTTTATTATTTTATTTGTTTAATCATTTCTCACTTTTATTATTCATTAATTTGTTTTATTATTATTATTATTATTATTATTATTATTGTTATTGTTATTGTTGTTGTTGTTATTATTTTAATTTTTTTCTGGTCCGACCCGATTTGACCTGGGTTAACCTAGTTTGATCCGGGTCAACTAATTTGTCAGACTAGCGCCCCGACATTGGAAATTGTAGTAGGGCCAGTGCTGGTTGGCAGAATGTCAACCCTAATTTTTTCCCCTCTTTTTCAATTTCTTCCCGGTTTTGATCATTCTTGCTTTTAAGTGTTATAATTTGATTTCTATGTATCCAAATGAATTCAATCTTGTCTCATAACATATTAGATTCATGTTTTAACATCATCTAATGATCTTTAACATTTTCAACCATATTTGTTAGCCAACAAGCTAGATCAATGTTTGAGGGTTTTCCATCAAAATATACATTACAAGAAAATTCAATACAAATCCATTTTAGCTTATTTTTCTACCATTCCACTTAGGTTATCTTCAAATCTTATAGATCTACCATATACAAGTCATAGATCTCAGGTTTAACATATACCTCTTAGGTTATTGACCTCGAAATCATTCTCATCACTTATGTTATTTTCATAAGTTAATCATTTATGCATTTTTACATACAAAGCCATAAACATAACACATAAACTCCTTCCATATCACCTTATACCTTCAGAATTCACCATGATTCTCACACACAAAATTCTCCCACAACTAAGCATGATATAATCATCATATAACTAAAATACACTATAAAAACTAAAAGATTTAAGTTAGGATGTTTATACCTCCTAGATGCTTTCTTTCTTCTTACTAGGAATCTTGTGAGACTATCCACAATGGTTTCTTCTTCCTTGCTCTATCTTGCTAGAATCTTCTTTTGGTTAACAAGATCTCTTCTATACTTAGTATTTTTCAAGCTCTCACTTCTTTCTTTTTATTTCTTTCTAACTCGCTCTCTTTCTAACTCTTTCCTAACACTTACTTAAGTGTTGGTAGAGCCCTCCTTAATCTTTTAACACTTGGACAATTAAACTTAAGTTAATCATTTCTAACAAGCTTCCCTAAATTAAGAAAAAAGTGTTGCATTGGGGAGGGATTTATGGAGCCTTTTGCATTAACCAAAAATTAAAAAGCTCAAGGTTGGAGAGTGGCCAAATTCTCTCCCATTTTTTGATATCACACACACACACACACACACATATATATCCCACATTCTAGAACTTGGACTCCTCATATGGGTCATTCATTTGGGCTTCATTTAATTTAACTTTGGACTCTAACATGGACTTAGTTTTGGACTATAATAATTCTTCTACAAATTCTATTAATGTATAAAAAGTGGGCCAATTTAATTTCCACACTATGCACACATATACTGGACTATCCATTATTAATCCCATACAAGACTTGTATGTGCAAGCTTGGGCCTAGTTAATCCACAACATAAAACTAATTCATAATTTACTCAATTTTCATCTTAGATTTATATTAATCATCTTTCATGAATTAATCAAACACTTGCCTAACTCATCATCATAATTATATCTTTATTAATCATCTTATCACACAAGGCTTAACGTCCAAGCTTAATTAATTCATAATTTAAGCTTATCACATATTTCTCATAATTTATTCGTTCATCTTGGCTTCTTGCTTAATTCAAGTTCATTGAATTAATTAACTTCGTATCATTTCTATCACATAATCACACATACATACACAAGTGCACATAATCATTTTTAAATAATTCTTTATTTTCATTAATATAATACTCTTTACAGATTTTTTGGTTATTACAATTAGTTTCAGAAACTTAGAATTTTTGGTTGGATCTTGTAGAGGTTGTTGTAACCAAGTCGATCGAATATATCAACTTTGAAGTTGTTCTTTGAATTTGTGGATCGGAGATGGAGAATGCCTAGAGTTGCTAAGTTTTGAATGAAAGATAGATGTAGAGTTTTGTTTTGAGATATTGAACTCATTGGATGCGATCTGGTATGAATAAAAGCTAGTCGTACAACTATTGTGCAGTAATTTTTTTTTTAAATTGTTATTACATACAACATAACAGTTATGCAATATCTCTTTTTACTCATTCGAGGGCAACAATGTTATTTGGTATGTGAATCAGACACCGCATAACAATTTTTAAAGCTCTTAATAACTGTTATACAATAGTCTTTACTCTTAACTTTTTGATTTCTAAACGGACAACTCAAATTAGGTTAAATGAATTAGTGATCACATCCAATTTTGGATGTAGATAACCTCTCTCTCTCTCTCTCTCTCTATATATATATATATATATATATATATATATATATATATATATAAATAAAGCGTTTCTTAAAAAATAATTTTCTAACATTAATTGTTAAGGAAGCTGTTAATTTGACTTTTCACTTAACAATATAGCGCGAGTAAAATGCAAAATATCACATACGATAATCACTAGTATCCGGTACCATCAAATTAAAATCTCATCAAGTCCAATAAATATACTTAAAAATGTAAATTATACGTGACCAATGGCCTAAAAGTCAATTAAGGTGTAAAACTGGAGAACAACTGTCTACCAATTATGCAAATTGCAAAACATATGGTATTCATATGCAAGCGCCCTCAGCCTAAGGAATCCTAAGAAATTATTAGGAAACATCTCAACCACTAGCCCATTTGGAGGTGCTATATTTTCAATAATTTAAAAGAGTTATATATTTGGTATTTGCTTCTCACATAAATTATTTCATTTTCTTTAAAATCAATATTTTATGCTAGCTAGCTTTAAAACAAATTGAAAGTTAATTTAATTTCTATTGCACAAATATATATATATATATTCAGCTTTATGCACAATGTTAACATGTTCGACCACAATTTATAAATTAGTGAAACCAATTTATATGCTATTTTTTACTATTCAAGTGTTTGATTGTAACTTATTTTTTAACTTGTAAATTAACTTTAAGTAGCTTTTGAAAAGTAACAATTTTTTACTTATAAAAAAATAATTTATGAGTCATCTTAAAATAAGTAGATTTGACCAAATATAATGATTCTTTTATACTTATTTTAGTCGTCTTTATATAATATTTTAATTTATAAGTCATTTTAACTAAACACTTTTAAATTTTATTTTAACTTAATTTCTGACTTATATGTCAAAATAATATCAAATAATATCAAATGCTTTTATTTATAATTCATCACTTAAAATAACTTATAAATTATTTTAAATTTTAATTTATAAATTATTTTAAAATAAATCATCCCGAATAGGCACATAATCAGGTATAATTCTTGATTGTATACTTACCACTAGAGTCTATATCTATATTAACGTGTAACAAGGAATTTCTTTTAAGCAAGTTTAATTACAAGTACAATTGTAATTCATATCTATCTCTATGGGAGGTTTCGTGTATTTTTGTTAAGTTTCTTTATTTTTCTCTTTTGCTTCTAGAATTTTAATTATATTATTATTTCGTCTTTTTTATATTATTATTTTATCTTTTATTTAGTCTTTTAAATTTTATATTTTATCATACATAATTTATATACACAACGTGTGCATCATCGGATGCTAGTTTTAAGGGTTAAATCGTTTTTTTTTCTATTGAAGTGGATACTAATTTATATATACATCTCTAAATTAATTTCTTTTTACATTCACTTCACTGAATTGATTTTGTTTTACAAAATTTAAAATTTTCATCTAAAACTGTTAAAATTTAACGGATTACTTATGTGATTGCTTATATGAATAATTTAACATATTAAATATGACGTGACATGCCACGTCAAATTTAACTCATTTATACATTCAAAAAGTAAATAAATAATGAGTAAATTTTTTATGAATAATGGAGATGAAGAATTTAATGGGTTAAACATTGAGAAAGTAAAAGAGTAATTTTTTTAAAAAAAAATTTAATGTATAAATGAGTTAAATTCCATGTTAGTTGAAAAATTCAAATTCTATAAAAAAAAAATCAGCTCAATGATACGATTATAAATAAATAAATAATTTTAATAGTGTATATATAAATTAGTTCCCAATTCAGTGACAAAAAACGATTTAACCCCTAATTTTAATATAACATGGTTCATATTTCACTTTGAGATTATAATAATACTTGTACAAATTTAATTTTATTAATATTGAGCGTGAATTAAAACACTTGCAATTATCATTTAAAAAAAAACACTTGCAATTCCAATTATAATAACTAAGATTTAATAAATATTCTGATCCAACGATAATGAAGCGGTCGAGTACACTATCATATCATGAGGGCGACCGCTTCCTAACTCCTTCGCCACACCAATAAATATGAACAATCAGTTCGTTGTTTTTTAAGCACCATTTTCTCTCTCCTCTGAGCTTGCAAAATCCCTCTTCTCATTTCTCTCTATATATCTATATCTCTGTATACATGCATGCTATGTCAATCAAAACCCTAGAATCTCCGATCCCGATTAATGATCGGCATTTCAACAGGTGAACTTGCCGCCTCGATCTGAGCTCGTCGGCCGATCAAAATCTATTCTAATTTGGGGTTTAAGAGAAATTTTACGAGGAGAGGCGAGAAGAGATGTATAAGAACCAGCTGCAAGAGCTGGCGCAGAGGAGCTGCTTTAACTTGCCTTCGTACACGTGCATAAGGGAAGGTCCCGACCACGCGCCGAGGTTTAAGGCTACCGTTAACTTTAGCGGCGAGACCTATGAGTGCCCTAACTATTGCACTACTTTGAGGCAAGCTGAGCATTCGGCAGCTGAGGTGGCTCTGAATGCCCTCTCCAACCGTGGACCAAGCAATTCACTGGCGGCTAGGATATTGGTCAGTATCGAGTGTTCCAGTTAGGGTTTTGTTTTGGGTTATGTTGGTGATTGCATGCAATCATTTTTATCTCTCTTTTTTCTGGGTGAAAATTACAAATTGAGCTTCAATTTCTGTTGAATTTCCTGATTTATTTGTAGGATACTAGTTTGCAGAAAAATACAAGAAAATCGAATTATTTGTACTTTTACTGAGCTCGCGAATCTAAGTAAAATGCTAGAATCTAGTGTAAGGAATCTTTTGTAATCTTTCTCTATTTTTCCTTTATTTCCCCCCTTTTTTTCTTTCATTTCTATTGTTTTCTCCTAGTTCTAAACACAAGGCTGAGAAACATGGAGAAGGGAATTAGTGAACTGAAATTATTATAAATGAAGAGATATTTTGAGACAGAAGTAGAGGGGTCCCGTGGAATTGGTTATTGGATATAGGTTACTGTTGAGCGTGTGGTGATTTTATTAGAAGTGTTGCTTTTGAGTTTTGGAAGAGTTGATTTTTTATATTTGTTAGATTTTAAGAGACTAGGTTGTGTGCCTTTTAAATCAAGGATGGTAGTAATGCCATGTTATTTTCTGGTTGGTAATGCTTAAACAGAAAAGTGCAGTTGCAATGTTATGATAGAGGTTTCTAAGAAACCTTCTAAAATTGGATAATAATAGGACAATATTGGGTGTTTGATGAACTGACTTTTACTCCGTTTGAAAATTGGAGTACTATTTGAGTTGACCACTTTTTAGTTATTTTTTTATATCTGTACATTGTGGCTTGCCTAAGACACTCTTAGAATATATATTTTCCCCGAAGATTTAGACTCTAAGCACCTGCATAAACCATATGATGAGAACCATTCTCTTTTAACTGTCCTGTTGCTTAAGGCTTTGTTGAATTGTATTTTTGTAGTGTTGGAGGAGGAGTGGGTGTGTCCCTCATTGGTGAAAGATTTATTGCTTTAATAGTTTAGAGGTTTTGGAGGGAGGGAGGATCATAACTGGAAGTGTGCAATAATTAGTTTTTGGATTACCTGGATTGAGCGTAATGCTCTCAGAGATATAGTTATTTTGTGAGATAGGAATTTTTTTCCTTGGTTCTCCATGGGCCTCTTCCATGGGTTTTTGAGGGTATTTTATGTCTGATCTTTTTAGAGATGGATGAGCTGTTTTCTTTTGAGCATTTCCTTTCTATTTTAGCTTATTATAGGCCAAGTGTACTTCTTGTTCCCTCTAAGCTTGTAGTTTCTCTTGAAACTCTTCTTTTATCAGTGAAATAAAATAAAATAGTTGCCTATGGTTTTTACTTGAATAACTATAATTTTGCTAGTTTTTACTATAAAGAAAGTTATTTTCATTTTTTTAGCATTCATTCTTTGACTAGAACTAAACCATTGTTTTATTTAGTATCTACCTGTCAAACCGGTTAAATAGGTCTGCTGCCAGCATGGTATAGATTTAATGCCGATTTCCTTTCACTATTTTTTTTTACATTGTTATCCAGCTTGAGAAACAGAAAAGTTGTAGTTATTAAATCCTTTTGATAGTTATCGAATTATACACAATTTCTTTAATGTTTTCCATTTAAGGAATTGTGTCTTATACCAATATGGAACAGCAGATATTGTTTTATCCAAGTGCAAGCTTATGCTAACTTAGCTACATAAGAATACTGCCTTGGATTTTTTCAGGAAAACCTTAGGACGCATGTGTAAAAATTTTAAGCATGATTTTGAAAGCAAATCTATCAATCATTTTTCTCACCCTTCTCTGCAATCAAGTTTGCCTAATATTGGTGTGATAGTGTGATGTCCTTGTAATTTTTTGCGAATCTTTGGTCGCTAGTAATTTGAAACTTCTGTTCATATACAATTACCCAAAATATATTGTTTGCCATTTCTTGCTGACCAATCATTTCTGGCAAACTGAACTTTGAAATGACAGGATGAGACAGGGGTCTACAAGAATCTCTTGCAAGAAGTTTCACAAAGAGTAGGAGCATCATTGCCGACATACACAACCTTTAGGTCTGGCCTTGGACACTCGCCTGTTTTTACCTGCACTGTAGAGTTGGCAGGCATCACGTTTTCTGGTGAACCGGCAAAGAACAAGAAGCAAGCGGAAAAAAATGCAGCCATGGCAGCATGGTCAGCTCTAAAACTATGTAAGTCATATAATTTTGTTCATAGCATGGTGGGAACTTATTTGTTCTTATGGAACAAAAACACTTCATACCAACATAAGGATATGGTGAAAAGACTAGAGTTCGAGAAATGATATGCCAAATGTTGCATTTGGATATCATTAGAAAATTGATTTTAATTGGATTTGATTTAATTATATGAAGGAATGATAAATGTTAAAGAAGTATGCATTTTTTCTGAAGGCTTCAAAACTGCTACGAGATTGCCTATTGCTTTATCAACAGAACATCCTAGGGGAAAAGACTAGAGGTTCTGGAAAAGATTGGCCAATGCTGCATATTGATAGCATCAAAAAATTATCTTAAAATAATGAAAATTATAATGATTTAACTAGATGAAGAAATCAGGGTTGTTATTAAGTGTGCATTTTTTTTTCAAAAGTCTTTAAATGTTATTGGAGATTGCCTCTATTGCTAGCATAAACAGTATGCCATATTTGCCGAAGGTTTATTGACCTCAGCTTAGCTTTCCCCCTCCTCCTATGGTCCTACGTCCACACATCCATGTACCACAAAAAAAATGCTAAATAAAAATAATAACATGTACGTTACTACAGCTTGGGCACGACTTTATCATATCAATCACATGCATAGTTGTCAAATCGTGAATCGTATCGTGTATCGAAAATTCTTATATCATGTTTCATGTATCGTATCGTGAATCGTATTGTACGATATGGAAACAAAATAAAAAATGTAATCATATATATTTAAACATATAAAACACAAGTTTGACAATATATGAAAGTAGTCAAGTAAATATTATTATAGACTAAAAATAAATTTTAAAGTTAAGCAGTAGCCAAAATACTATAAATTGATTTATTAGATATTATTTCAGTAATCTTTATAGAGTAATAAGAGAAAATGAAAATTTAGATTCACCTTTAATCTATAAAGTAAAAGAGAATAATTCAATTTAACAAGTGGAGATTAATATATCTGCTTATAGAAAGTGACGTAAGAAAAATAGAACGACCTTTTAAATAAAATATAATACTCTAAAAAGTGATTAAAGGCTCATGAAGCGATATAGAATATGTTTGTGTTAGAAAATCTCTTCAATTAAAATAGTAAAAGTCTAAAAGGCTTAAAAAATTTGTTTTTAGTCTTTTGATCTATATGAAAACTTTTTCAAGTTGATTGTTTTTAAAAAATATTGTACATTGTATCGTATCATAAGAATCATATCGAATTGTAATTGAATCGTACGATACAGTATTATTTTTGATTCACCTTGCGATACGTATTGAATTGTCTCCGTATCGTATCGTAAGATTTTAACAACTATGATCTCATGTCTATTTTAGTAAGGGAAGTTTGTCATTGCTTAAATCCCCATGTTATTCTTAGTAAGTGATAGAAATGTGCGCTTTCCTTTTTACTCACCATTGTCCGCTCTGTACAACCAATAACCATACAATTACACAAGGACTCTATTATCTTATTTGGAATCTTGTTGGACCATGGAATTATGAGCATGCGCACACACATGTAAAGCTTTTCCTTAAAATTAATATTCCTATTTAAACAGACTTAGGAGGTTAACTGGTATCTCAAAATGCATAATTTGTTAAAATGCGACTCATCTGGGATGGCGGGAGTTAATTTTTAAATATTACAGAAGCAGCTATGACATGTATTTGACATCTTCTTTCTGTTTGTTCAGTAGCACAGCAGTCTGAGAGTTCATTAGTACAAAAAGTGAACAATGATGAGCAAGAGCATGTCACTGTAGCGCGTGCTCTCCAGAAATATCGTATCAGGGCAAAGATTTCTAATACGTCATTCCCAATCAGATTTCCGATGCCGAAACCAAGACCAGCAAGTACACAGCCACCCTCAGCTACAACATCAAAAATCCTTCCCTTAATATCTCCAAAGACAGCCCCACGAAGGAGACCTGTTGGCCCAACAATAAACAACACTTCGATTTGTCCAAAGACGATCCCTCTAAGTGGACCTATCAATGCAAACAGAAATGACATACTCGTATCCTCAGAGACACCTCTACAAAGTCAGCCTATGATCAATACTGTAAATGACCACCTTTTGCCATCCCCTAGGTTCCTACGTCAGAAGTTCCCTGCTGCTGAAGCAGCACCTTACATTCCTGTACGACAGTTTAGGCCACACCATGGAATTGCACCACCAGTGACTATGCGGAATGCAATTCCAGTCTACTCTGCACCACCACTTCCTCCGCCTAGTCAATCATCACAGGTGAGGCAGTCTCCACCCATGGGCATTGCACCTCCAGTCTGTGTAAGACAGGCCGTGCCAGCTTTTGCTGCTCCCGTCCGAGCAGAGGATTCACCAGCTTTTACGGCTCCAATTACCCCAGCACCAGCTCGAGTGGAGGATTCGCTGCCAGCTTCTAAGGCTCCTATCACTTACCCAGTTCGAGTAGAGGGTCCACCAACTTTTAAGCCTCCTATCACATCAGCACCCGTTCGAGTTGAGAATCCACCAACTTCTAAGGCTCTTACTGCTACAGGCTCCATTCAAGCGGAGAATCAACCAATTTCCATGTCTCCCACAATTCCACCAACAGTTCGCATAGAGAATCCACAAACCTGTAAAGCTCTTATCACTTTACCACCCAGCTCATCAATGCTAGTAGAGGAGACGGGGAGTACAGTTGAGGCTAAATTGCCGGAGTCTCTGGTGATCGAGGACTTGAAAGAGCTGAAGGTTTGATTTCAGAGTCGAGAACCTTTATTGGGGTTTTGTACCTTCTCCCTGTATGAGTTTTACGTAGATTTCCCCCCCTTGTTTCTTGTTAAAATTTCTGCTAGGAAGAGCTAGATTGCTTGGCAAAGTAGCCTAAGCTCTCTTATATCTCTTCAGTTCCTGGCCAGGTTGGCACCATTAAGTCATGGGAAATGCTTGCCAAATAGTTTGCATCAGGATTTGTATGATTTTCAGAAGAGAGTATAAAAAGATTGAGCCTCATTATAAAGAGAAATCAAATTATTATGGATTAAAAATGAAGAACTATAAATACTTTGACGAGACTTTTTGCATTGGTTCCCACAACCAGCCCTTGCTAAACCCTCTTCGTTGAATTTTTTTCCCCCTAGTTTTACTCGATCCATATAATTTTCATATTTTGATCCCAAGGCTTGTTATTAGTACGAGTGTGTGTGCGTTAGTTTATAAAGAACTAGTACGTGTTTACATTTGGTTGGTTAATTTTGTTAGTGAACACTAAATTTTGGAGCTCGAGTTATGAACTTATGGCATGTATGTTCAACTGTATCTTGAACGTCTGGCCAAAATTCCTTGAATGGTTATAGTTTTAAGTTTCAGCAAGGGATATGTGAATCTTTACATTTGGACATCTGGGGAAACCCACTTTGGTTCCTTGCCTTTTGCAGGAGCTGCCTGAATGATGTAGATGTTTATTTGAGATTGCTTTAGATTTTCATTTTGCTTTTTCTTTCTTCTTCTTCTTCTGGTCTGAGCTTGATTGCTTTAGATTTTCAATGTGCTTTTTCTTTCTTCTTCTGGTCTGAGCTCAGTGAAAGTATGTTTCGTAGCCGCCAACCAGATTACACAGCTGAAGAAGCTAAAAATAAAATGGGAAGTTGAAATTGGAGGTATACGAGGAATCCAACTCTATGGACAGATTCTATAGCAAACTCCTCTCACTCTCACACATAAACCGACTGCTTTCGACTCCTTTCACATATTCTCAAGATACCAACATAAACTGACTGCTTTCGACTCCTTTCACATATTCTCAAGATACCAACAATAAAAGGTTGATGCCCTTGCGGAGCATGGACATTGTTCTAATTATGTAATAGTTTGTAATGAAAGTCCCTCCACTTGATACCCTACCTAGCAGTGCCAGCGTAGCGGATGATTGAAAGAATAATTAATTTCTAGTGCTTGCATTTTGGCCTCCATTGCGCGCGCACAAAAAAAAGGAGGAGGCTGAACTAATGACGACACTTTTGAGGTCGAGTCATACCAAGTTTCTTATATCTTGTAACCTTTTTTGAGCTTTTCAATTTTTCAGAGTAACCCATCAGTAGAACAGTGACCATCTCCGTAACATCTTTTTTTACATGCGTCTCCATTTCCAATTGAACTCCTTACCACCTTACTCCTGAATTACAACTTGAAAAAATGTGAAATTAATAGAAGTCTGATTTATAATATCATGGCGGCCCTCATATGAGGATTTTGGTTTTAAAACTAGCTTATGTATATTGAATTGGCAGGAAATTGTACATGTTCTTGCAAATTTCATTCAAAAATTAACAGGGATTTGATGTTGTGATCTTATTGAAAGAGAAAGTTGCAAGGAAATAAAAAAAAAATAGAGAATGAGAAGAAACTGCAAATGAGTTTGAAGTCTGGTCATGATACAAGAATATTGGATTCTTGCATGAGCAAGCTCCAATCCAACAAACATGCTACAAAATAATTTACAGTAACCAGCAAGAACGTCTTTGGATCTCAACATTCTCACCGAATAAACATGCTCCCCAATTTGATGAAAGTAACCTCAACATTCTCTTGAATCCCCTTTCGGCAATCCACAAAGTCTGCCCATCCATTGAGACATACTCTTGCTTTCACTTCAATGCTCGCTGAATGAGCTTCCTTAGTCCGAAACCAAGAGTGCAATTTCTCTCTTAAATCTCTTCATTTCTCTAATGATCCACATCAATTAATATGACTGTCACAAGTTATCACTTGGAAGCTATTGCCAATAACATCACATAATTTTCAAGTCACAAGTTACATCATTGAAGCAGAAATGGAAAAATGTCAGTTTACGTGTCTACAAACAGGTGAAGAGCATAATGACACTTAAAAACTATAGCCGTCTTGTTTCTGTATTGTAAAGAATATACATTAGTCCAAAACACATGCCTGACTTACACAACATACAGTCAGTGCTGCTATTAACAGGCTATAAATGCTAACAAGAACTGGAGTAGCAGCTATACCTAACTAGACTATGTGCACATTGAACACTTTACAGTACATGTGGAGGCCAACTTCTAAGAAGAGAAGGTAGTTTCCATTGCTCGGAATATTGACCCCGTATCAAATCGAAAGTTTCTGAAGCTCCTGCCGGGGCCTGTACCAGAAGAAAGAGCATCCTGCTTAGGTTTAATTAATGGAGATTCTGTTGTCGTTGTGCTGCTCCCTGTAGAATTGTTTTTGGCCTTCCAGACGCTGATTCCTTCACAAAATAATTATATGTTCATCAGCAGAATGAATCAAGATAACAATGCACCAGCTTTGGTTCAGTAAGGAAATCACAGGTTAGTCCAGATAATGCCAGAAAAGGAAAAAATGCAGATTAATTTAGCAAAAAAAAATGCAGATTAAATCATAAAGTAAAGTCTGGAGCCTAAGCCTAAATTTTAGCCTGATAGGCATTAAGCAGGGAGCAATATGCAATTCCTAAGCAGCTTTGTATCAAAATGCAAACAAAATGATTGAATTTGACAAGACCAGAGCGATTACGAAGATCAGTTTTAGTTCTTTTGCTTTTTCTATACTACTTCAAGTTTTGTGGGGGTAATTTTGGTGTGACAGCCCTATCAAGTGGACCCTTGGAAACATAGAGATAATCCTAAATAAAATTTTAATTTAAACTATTAAAGAAAAAAAATACCCATTATCAGAAGTAACTACCTCTCATAACTAGGAAATTAATAGTCTATTTTGCAGTTCATGGGCATCACAAGTGTCCCTAACTAGTAAATGTTAGAAATACAAAGTCAGCATACATATCTCATAGGTTAAGGAATGCATTAAATACATATTGTACTATAAATGTATATCCCAGATATTCAGGGATTATTACATTATAAACTACTCCCTCCATTCTTAAATATTTGACGTTTAAGGTTTTTGAACAGGAATTAAGAAAACCATTAAATAGTTGTAATATGAGTAAAAAAT
This sequence comes from Hedera helix, assembly GCA_947179155.2. Classification (NCBI taxonomy): domain Eukaryota; kingdom Viridiplantae; phylum Streptophyta; class Magnoliopsida; order Apiales; family Araliaceae; genus Hedera; species Hedera helix. The sequence continues at coordinate 31,829,579 of OX359271.1, read as the reverse complement.
AATTAATAGACTAAAGTACCCTTATTCAATATGGATGAATTAAAAGCGAAAAAATAGCTACTCCTAATCTTATGCAGGTACTTCTCTCTCCAAAATCAATTAAGAACAAGAGAGAGAAAAAGAATTATTCAATAGAGATAAATTAAAAGAGAAAAAAAATTGTCTTGGAAAGTTGAGAGAGGATTAGAGAGAATAGGGATAAATTAAAAGAGAAAAAAAATAGCCTTGGAAGATGAGAGAGGATTAGAGAGAACTGATGTTTAAGGGTAAATAAGGAAACAGTGTAATCAATATATCCTAGAAATCTGGGAATGTCAAATATATAGGAATAAAAATAACTCTCTAAAACGTCAAATAATTAGGAATGGAGGGAGTAGTATATATATAACTCAGTGTAATTGAGATCAAGTATGTAAATATTCAAAATCATTTTCTCAGTTTATCTATTTCTACATGGTATCAAAGCTTTTCTCCTTGTCCGAAGGAATTGTTTTCCTTTTCTTCATTTCCTCTGCCATCCTTATGTTCCTTCAGAAAACAGATTTGTATGGAGAAACCAAGATCCTAGTTGGGTTACCCATTGACAGGCGACCACCACACAGGCTTCGGACTTCCGACCCATAGTCCCATGCGCCGCCAAGCTCTTGGCAAGCCGAAACCATACGCCGTCTTTTGCCAGCGCGTGACACTACTTCCGGCGAACTTTTTCTAGTGTAGCTAGTTCCAGAGTGGCCGTCTCTGTCCCCTCTTGTCATCTACAGTGAAGTCAAAGTTATGTGTGAAGTTGAATCTATTCATCTACAGTGAAGTTGAAATCATTTTTGCTAAGGTCGTGAATGCTCTATTTTTAACATTCCTAACTATTCATGCCTATTCCAAGAAGCTGAGTGACGTGGTACCCCAGCATATATGTCTACTACAACACCTTCGATTGCTACATCTAGTACTTCTGAAGCTTCTCTTACTCCAGAGGAAATCTCCGTTTTTCGGAAACTCTATTCAAAACATGTCTTCTCATTATGCACAAACAGGTATACACTCTTGTGCTTTTCATGTCTCATTACCTTGTCCTAGTTGGATTATTGATTCAGGTGCTTCTGAGCATATGACTAGGTCTTTTAATCTCTTTACCTCATACATGCCTTATTCTGGTTAAGACAATGTTCGAGTACCTGATGGCTCTCTTTCTCCTATCTCTGGGAGAGGTTTAGTAATTTGTACCCCTTCATTAACACTATCATCTCTATTATTCATGTTTCTTCATTTACTGCAAACTTATTATCCATTCAACGTCTTACCGAATCCTTACATTATTCAATCATTTTTTTCACAACTCATTGTGTTTTTAAAGACTTGGTGACGAGGCAACAGATTGGCAGTGGTAGTGCAGTTGGTGGTCTGTATTATTTAGATGTTCCCTCGTCTAACATGCCTCTTATTGCAGATAGGATTGATACTCAGGATTTTCAATCTACTTTCGACTCTAGTCCGACTTCTCTCCATCAATGGCATAGACGTCTGGGACATCCCCCCTTATTAGTGTTTTGTATTTCCATCTTTGGTTAAGCAGTATAATAAAATCCCATTTTTGTGCGAACCATATGAATTGGATAAACACAAGCATTCTATTTATTCTGCTATTAATTGTTGTCATTCTGAACTTTTTGCTATTATCCATTCTAATGTATAGGGACCCTCACGGGTTGTTTCCCGTTCCGGTCATAAATGGTTTGTAAGTTTTACTGATTGCTATTCTTGCGTAACTTGGATCTATCTTCTTCACTCCAAAAATGAGGTGTTTAACTGTTTTCAAGAATTTCATAAGATGATCCAAACCCAATTTGGTGCTAAAGTCAAAATTCTTCATAGTGATAATAGCTGTGAATATAGCAATAATAATGCCTTTGCATCATACCTCTCTCAGCATGGCATCATACTTCAAACCTCCTGTGTCAAAACCTCAAAACAAAATAGAGTGGCAGAAAGAAAAAAACCGGCATTTACTAGAAGTAGTGCGCACTCTTATGTTCACTATGAACACACCTAAATTTCTATGGGGAGATGCTATTTTAATTGCTACTTTTCTTATAAATCGGTTTCCTTTTATAAGTCTTGAAAGAAAAAGTCCCATATCTTTCCTCCAACACACAACAAGTCCTCCTTTACCTCGAGTTTTTGGTTGTGTGTGCCATGTTCATGATAAATCTCCTACTTGGGGAAAACTAGATCCCAAAGCTCTTAAGTGTGTTTTCATTGGGTATTCTCCCACCCGAAAAGGTTACAAATGTTATCACCCCTTTTCAAATAAAGTATTCATCACTCATGATGTCACTTTTTGGGAGGTGGAACCTTTCTATTCTTCCTCACCTTCTCCTCAGGGGGAGGATTTTATTGACGAGGAGAAGGATCAACCAGAGGCAGGCAATATTACTAGTAATACTTCTACACCTTCTCTTAGCCCTATTGTTGTCTCGGGTAAACCTTCATAGGGGGAGTCACAAAAGTCACATGCTAGACAGAATGAGCCTGAGTTAAGGACCTACGTGCGAAGAGACAAGAATAAGGCCAACATTTCTGCACCACCACAGCTCTGCTCAGAACTGAGTCCTGATAATGCTAATGGTAAGGATTTTAATCCTATTTGTTCCTCCGATAATACTGATCTTCCTATTGCTCTTCAAAAAAAGGGATTAAATCATGCACCCAACTTCTCATCTCTAATTTCTTAGCATATAACAAATTATTTGCATCCTACCATTCCTTTGTTTCTTCTTTGTCCTCGATAACTGTTCCTCGAGGGTGGAGAGAAGCAATTAGCAATGAGAACTGAAAAAATATTATGATAGAAGAGATGAATGCACTAAAAAGGAACGATACATGGGAACTTGTCACTCTTCCTTATGGAAAAAGACCAGTTCGATGCAAATGGGTATATACGGTCAAACAAAAGTCAGATGGGACAATCGAGAGACTCAAAGTCAGACTAGTTGCAAAGGGATATACACAAACCTATGAGATAGATTACGAGGAGACATTTGCTCTTGTGACAAAGAAAAACTCTGTTTGTACCATAATCTCATGTGCAGCAAACTTTGGCTAAGATCTTCAACAATTGGATGTAAAAAATGCTTTCCTTCATAGTGACTTAGAGGAGGTGTACATGGAGATACCTCCCGATTTTACTTCATCTGCAACCAACGGTAAAGTCTGTAAGCTAAAAAAGGTTGTGTAGTCTGAAGCAATATCCCAGAGCCTGGTCTGAAGCAATCTCCCAGAGCCTGGTTTGGTAGATTCCACAAAGCAATGACAAGATTTGGGTATAAGCAGAGTCAAGCCGATCATACCCTATTTGTTAAACAAATAAAGGGTAAGACTACCATCTTTATTGTTTATGTTGATGACATTGTTGTGACAGGTGAGAATAGAGAAGAAATAATTAATCTCAAAGCAAGATTGACCAAAGAGTTTGAGATCAAAGATCTCGGTCTTTTAAAATATTTCCTCGGAATTGAAGTTGTAAGATCTTATAGTGGGATTTTTCTATCCCAAAGGAAATATATACTTGATCTTCTAACAGAAATTGACATGTAGGAATGTAAGCTTGTTGATTCTCCTATTGAAGCTAATCATCATTTGGTAGGTGGCACAAGACCTATGGTTGATAGAGAAAGATATCAACGTTTGATGGGCCGATTGATATATCTTTCTCATACTAGACCCGATATATCTTATGACGTGGGAGTAATAAGTCGGTATATGCATGATCATCGACATTGTCACATGAAAACTATCTGCAGAATTCTGAGATATCTCAAATCTACTCCTGGGAAAGGTATATTATTTGCATCATGTGGTCATATGAAAATTGAAGCATTCTCCATCGCGGATTGGGTTGGCTCTATAGTGGATCGTTGATCTACATTTGGTTACTGCTCATTTGTTGGAAGCAATCTTGTTACTTGGCGCAATAAGAAACAATCTGTGGTGGCAAGATCTAGTATTGAGGCAGAGTATCGAGCTATCGTTTTGGGTATATGTGAACTAATATGACTTCGAACCTCACTAGAAGATTTAGGTGTCGCCACAATAGAGCCTATGCAGTTATTTTGTCATAATAAAGCAGTCATTGGTATTGCAAACAACCCAGTGCAACATTACAAAACGAAGCACATTGAGATTGACATGCACTTCATTAAATAAAAATTATCCAGTGGTCTTATTTGCTTAACTTTCGTCAAAACAGAACATCAACTTGCTAATATTTTGAACACCCAACCCCGTCCCCGACCCGTTTAGTTATCACATATACATAATTATATATACATATATATAATTATATATTTGTTTGTTTTGTTCCTTCTCTTTATTTTATTCTAATAGGAAATTAAAGTTGGGCCCCTTCTTATGGGCTAGGCTACACTAATTCACAGAGTCAAAACCTTTTCAAGATTTTAGTGCTTCTCATTATACATACTTAACTTACAAACAAAGAATGCGTTTTACAATTAAGAAAATTTCCCCAAATCGTTTGTTCTTCTGCCACAAAATCCCTCTATGCTTCATCTTGTCTTCCCAGATCTCAGCCTTTCTTCCCCAAATCTTTGTGGTACTTCCTTTCTTCCCTAATCAAAGTTGTTGAACGGATTTCACCCAAAAAATAGAAAAAGATTGAAGAGAAAGCAGATAATTGAAGCAAATAAATGAAGAAATTTATGATAAATTTGTATCTCTGTTCATCTTGTCCAACCACATGGATCTATCTTACAATCAGTTATCTCTTCTCGTTAAAGCAGGCGGGGCCGGGAAGGGGAAGTGATGCAGGACAAAGAAGACTTTTTGGAAGTTTTATTTTAATTAGAAATTGATTTATTAAATATTTTATTAAGAGTTGTATTTTAATTAGGAGTTATCTATTATCTTTTAGAGTTTTAATTAGATTAGGAGAGTGGATTTAGAGTACTATAAATATGGATGTAAATACTCATTATTATTCATTCATTGATATATAATTATTTGAGTGTGTAATTCTCTGTGAGAAATTCTCTTCGTGAGACGGTTCCCCACCATTTCGGTATCAGAGCCTAACCTTACACCCACCTTCTGCCGCCACCCAAAACCTAATCCTAACCCTTATTATCTCTACCGCAGAGACCAGACTCAGAAACCCACGCCGCTGCCACCAAAAAATCACAAACCCAACAATTATTGTAGTCCAAGCCAAAATCAGAAACCATCCAAAATCTCAAACCCAGAATCAGTCACTTACCCACCAACATCAGAAACCACCCAAAAATTCCAAAAATTCCAAAACAAAAAAAAAACGAGGAAACGAAAAAGAAAGAAAACTTTTTCCTGCCAAAGAACCGCCGCCGCCGTCCCTTCCTGTCGCTGCCTCCATCGCCACCTCCTTCTGTTGCTTGTTCTTCCCATCGGAATTGAAAGATAGAAAGAAATCAGAAAGATAGAAAGAAATCAGAAGCAAGAAAGAAAAGAAGAAAAAAAAAACAAAAGGAAAGAGTCTGCTGCTGCTGATCTCTGATATGTACGTTGGTGTAAATATCTTGGAAAATTACAATTTGCACCCCAAGGTTTCGAAAAATTTTAAAATATCCCCTGAACTTTTTAATTTTTCCATATCCGCCCCTGAACTTTTATATTTTTACATTTTAGTCCCTAAAGTTTCATTAATTTCATATTGGCCCCCGTACTTTCAGTTTTTACATCCCAGCCCCTACAGTTTCAAAAAAATTCAGTTTAGTCCCTGTTTCAAAAAAAAAAAAAAAAGCAAATAGATATATTAAAGCAAATATGGTGGATTATGCTTGGAAGGATCGTCTTAAGAAAATTGAAGAGTCCATCGCAACAGTTACTGCACATACTCAAACATCTATTGCAGCACTTACAATAAAAATTGATTAAATCATGGAACGATATGGAGTCGGTGAGATAGAACATGAACCTCAATATTTGAAGTAATTGAAGATGCAAAGGTGGTTTGCATTAAACAAAGTGCAGTACAAGCAGTGAATCACGAGGATCAAGAAGTTAAACACAACAAGAAGGATACTAGTAAGGTAGAACATGTTGACTTTCTTTTGCCAGACCCTGTATTGGAGTCCAAAGCTGTATCTACTTTCGTGCTTGTGTCCATGCTATTTCCAAAGGTTGTGATCAAGAAATATCGGGTGCACGTGTTTTATTGGAATGTTTCTTTTATGTTTATTATTCTTCGCTATTTCAAAACTCGTGGACGAGTTTTTTTCAAAGGAGAAGAGAATGATGCAGGACAAAGAAGACTTTTTGGAAGTTTTATTTTAATTAGAAATTGGTTTATTAAATATTTTATTAAGAGTTGTATTTTAATTAGGAGTTATCTATTATCTTTTAGAGTTTTAATTAGATTAGGAGAGTGTATTTAGAGTACTATAAATATGGATGTAAATAGCCATTATTATTCATTCATTGATATATAATTATTTGAGTGTGTAATTCTCTGTGAGAAATTCTTTTCGTGAGACGGAAATATTCTCTTCGTGAGACGGTTCCCCACCAGAAAGGAGGAGAGATTTTTACAGGCGGAACAAGGATGGGGAATGGTCCCTCGGACCAAATCCACCCCGTTACTAGGCTTAACATTGACCCATCCATCAAGTTGGCTCTACATTGTTTCTTTCCAATATGATGGCACTATAGATGGACTGGATGATGCAGGATTCAAGACGATGAAATAAATCAATAAAACTAAAGATTAACCCACTGTAGTTGAGACCTTTTACATATTACCCAATTAAACTTTTAAAATATGTAATTAACACACCGAACTAATTAAAAAAAATAAAATTGGACCATTCTGTTAAAATAATAAAACGGCCGTTAAATTGATTCAAGTTTAATCATACGGGCACCATTCTGTTAAAATAATAAAACGGCCGTCAAATTGATTCAAGTTTAATCATACGGGCAGGTAAAAAAAAGGAAAACAAAAGGGAAATGACATGTTGTCCTATGTGGTTTAGGCACCAAAGCAGAGACCATAATTGGGAGGCCCCGACTCCACCCTAAACGTCGTCAACACCTAGCCCCTCTGGCCAAAGAAAATCTGCCTGAAAATCCTTGATTTGTCAAGCTCTCCGCAGTAGAAAGGCTTCTCTCAAGGATTGCTCCGTCCTCTACCTCAAGTCGATTGAGATCCATTTCTTGGACCCGCATGGACCTTATCAACGTCGATTACATCACCTTCTACTCCAACAACTCCGCTGACCCTAGCCTCTTTCGGCATCACCCTCAATTCTAATTGAGTATATCCCTTTTTTACTCTGTACATACACATAACTCTTGAGCAATTGTTTGTATTTAAAATATGTATAGCATACATAGTAAAATTAGGGTTTGTTTAGGTGTTGTAAATGTGGGAAAATGATCTGGTGCCCAAATGGAGGAAAGGTATTTGACCTTATCAGGGCTAATTTCAATGGAAAAATAAATGACAGTGAAGACCTATCTCATGATTCATGAAGAAACCCAAAAAAAAGCCCCAAATTCATCCCCTAATCTTGAAACAAGCAAAAACTTCACAAGATCTAAAACTTGAATTCTATATTTTCTTCCATTTTCTCTCTCTAAAGCTCTAGTAGCCATGACTACGGAAATGGGGCATTGACTCCTTCCCTACTCCGACTCTTGCTTGCTCTTTTTTTCTTTCTTTTACTCCAACATTTTAGTATTAGCAACAAAGATGGATAGTTGAGTCTTTTGACCGATATCAACCAGAAAAAAAGAAGAAGAAGATAATCATGAATTCTCAATGTTAATATGAACTTTTTAGGGATTACATCACTACTTTAATTTTAAAGATGTGCGGCACCCGAATCCATAATGGATTACTAGGAAAACTAAAACTTCAATGGATATTGAAAATCAAATTTTATATTAATGGAATAAGAAATTTAAAACTTCATGGATTAGCAAACCTAATTACAACCTAAATACTAAAAATCTCTACTTACTATAAATTAAATATTAAAATCCCTACTTCTATGATAAATTACCCTAAATCCCCAATTATTTAAGAAAATACCTAACTACATCAATTTCTACCTAATCAAAGAAACTAAAGAATAAATAATTAATCTACGACAGCTGCATTCCTCATCACTGGATCTGGTGTGATTATTTTCAAAACTCATACGATGAGAAAATATGGCATGAAAAGTGCTGAACCTTATTTTGCTCCAATTATTTATATCACATTCACTCATAAGGTTCACATTAACCTCACAACTATGGCACTTGTTCTGTTTCTAAATATAAAAGAGATAAAGCTTCAATTTTTTGCCATAAAAATTCATCAAAGGGAAAAAGGAGACCAAACCTTTCACAGGAGCATTAGGTTTTGGCTCTACCGGGGGCTGATTTGCTGAGATCCATGCTTTCAAAGATCTACAATACAATGATGAATCTTACATTGAGCAAGAAGGTAAAACCTGCTAGGAGATTTCATGTAATGCCAATATACTCACGCCAAGAATGGGGAAACCATGTAAAGCTTGAGACCAGTCATCCCACGAGATATTACATCATCACTTGCTGTTTGAAGTTCATCAAGCCGATGCCATGCTATTTCCTGCAAGCAGATAAAAAGAAAGCACATTCCCAGCATAATAAGTGTTACAACTCTTCCTCCGTCAAACAGCAAATAAGAGAATCATAATCCTGCTCTCCCTTTTTATTGCTAAGTTGCATCTTTGTGTGTATGTAAATTATTAGAGCTTTTCTGATTATTAATTTACAATCAGAAGACTTATCGAAAGTAAAACTAATCAAGGGAATGAAAGGATACAAGACAAAGCTAAAGTTGAACAACGGACAGCAGCAGAAAAGTAATAATAATAAAATCTATACAGCTGAAACATGGCTAGAAACTAAAAATCACAAAATGACGCTACAGTGGAGAGTGAGAAACAACAATATTTTGGTTATCACTCTTTGTTGAGGTAACATTTTCTATCAATAAAGATCCTTTTATTGCAAACAAATCATACAAAGGACTAAATTGATTCATCTACAACAAAAATAGATTAAGTTATTTCTTTAATATACAGTTCAATACAACAGCATATCTGAAAGAGAGGCATTCACATAAGTAAATTTCAGAAACCCAAATCTTGTTTTGCACTAAGCCCCCTGAATAGATCTTAAGTTCACTTTTACTTGATCAAGAAAAAGTTCACTTTCACTATAAATCATATATTTCTATAAGGAACCCACTGGCCACTGCACTGTTGCATTGCCTGAAGAAACAAATCAGTGGACCATACTTTTACAGAGGGAAGTGCTATTGTTCCATCATTTGTAGATACCAACGTATGTTTGTTTGCAAAAAACATACTTGGTATTAGACTATTTGTATTAATTTAACACTATTTCGGACTATTTTATCCCATGATGGGGGATTAATAGTCTTTTAGATAATCCTATGGACTATTTTTTTATCATTCCTAAGGCTATTTATGTGGGATTAATAGTCCCTCTCATTTTAAGCTATTAAATGACTTTATGGGACTAATAGTCTAACATTAAGGGACTAATAATCCTTCATCAAATGAGTAAATAATGCAAAGTAATATTAAATTAAGTTAAATCGTCTAATCCCAAACATGTTTTTTGCAAACAAACGTAGCCCAAGAAGTAAACTGTCCCATATATACTCGTTAATGCTATCTCACTACAATGAACTAAACACTAACTCCAGGAATTCCTATGCACTCTTAGGGTAGGGTAGGGTTGGGTGGAAAGGGTGGGAAATAAAAAGTAAAATTCACTACAAATATAGTTTGATTAGTTTCTCTTGTTACATCATCTTTCAGCAGGAAGAAGTAAAATAACAAGAAATGATCTGACCATCAATATGAGAAAATAACTAGTAGGCATAATTTTTTAATAATACTAAAATTATGTATCAACTAGTAGGAACTAATTAGAAAAAGAAAAGTAAAGAAAATGTGGCTAAATTTTTCCAAATGTGATATGGAGATTAACATACACTGATCTCTTTTTTGGTGAGTGGGGCAAATGTTGTATCTTCTTTCACACCAGTAACTATGTAGAGCCGCACCCTCTGTTGACCAAATATCATTTCAATGTACTCCTCTTTGTAAAGAAGTTTTGAAAAATCAAAACCTGTTTCCTCCAGAACCTGCATTCAACAGAGTTAGTTTGAACTCAATGAGTTTTTGTCTGCATGTGTGCAGGTAAAAAACTTGCCTTGCCCCTAATCCCCCAGTGGAGGCCAGAGGGGAGTTCGGGGGTGGAATAGAAGGATATATATTTCAGAAATATTCAGATATTTAAGATGTATAACCAACCAGAAGCAATGCTCAGGTCTAAATATTTGGTTCTTGAATCTTAACTACGGCTAAGAGGAAGGGGATAAAAGACCTGATGCCAAAACGTAAGGCATTATCAAACTGCACAAAGACTAAAAGTACTCATCATCCAGTATGAGGGAATTAGAATTGCATGTTCCATATGTAAGTATATCTTCTACATAGGATTCTTTAGAACTATTCTAAACAATGTTACTAAAAACAATTAGTTTTGTTTATGGAATGGAAAATTAATATGCTATGTGATTAAAAACGTGGTATGCTGGGGAGGGGGTAGTTTTCTTAATATTAAGCTTAGAATTTGTCAATTTGTTTCTAGAGTAGGCACAGTTTTCTCTAATATAGTACATGATCATAAATAGATTTTCCTAAGTTCGATATTTACTCTTTCAAGTTCTTATTATTGGAGCTAGAATGTAGAATTTGAAGAATAATAGCATTACATTAAGTTATGATCTGTGCTATTGTAATTCTGTATTGACTTGGAAAACTTTAATGTTGTCTTTCACTCTTTTTAGACATTGCGTTGCTAGCTTGGTATTTACATTCAATCTTTTAAAGATGAATTATTTTTTTCCCAGTATTACTTATCAAAGCTTTTGTCTTATAAAGATAAAACCAGATGACGTAGAAGAGAGATTTTTGAATCGCCAATGTTAGTGTTCCTAATCAGAAGTAATCCATTCTAAGAAATGAGAGCTTTCTGGTTCTCTGATCATAACATTGAGACCTACTGGTATCCATGCCTTGAATATCAATAATCTTTATAAGGTGTGTAGGCCTCACAAGAATATCTCCAGACATTTAGACATTTGTGTTATGTGTATGCAGAATGATGAGATGCATTTTCATTTATCTTTGCCTTGTCCTCTTGCTTGTGGTGCTTGAAACTATAATTTTTGAAATGCTGAGGGAGGAGTGAGTGTGTTCCGCCTCGGTAGAAGATTTGGTGCTTACTCGGTCAGACATTTTGTAGGGAGGAAAGAGGCCAAGATGCACGTTTCTTAAAGATTCTTATTAATCTGGACAGAGCTTATTGCACAACTTATTTTTATCTTTGGCCTAGTTGCAAGAGAGGATATATTTCTTGCTTCTCTTCGGCCTCTGTGTGCATTTAGGGGTATTTTTGTGTCTAATCTTCGTAGACATTGGAGAGCTTCTCCTTTAGAGTGTTCTCTTTTTATTTCCACTTGTTCTAGGGTGGGTGAACTCCTTGCCATCTGCCTTATAGACGACATTAGATTAGACAAATTTACGCTTATCAAATAAAGTTATATGATATTTATAATAGATTTACTAGACCTTGTTTGATTTATTGAATAATAGTGAATCATAATGAGTATTAATACCATACCATTTTTAAAGCATAAGAACATTTTTAACTTTTGCAATTAATGCTAATGAAAACGTTAACTGAATCCAGTTGAATTGAGTAAAATCAAGTCAAACTGAGCTGATTAGCCATTTTAAATATATTAATAATTGGTAATGAATGAAGTAGTTCACCATGTTTTGAGTTTAGATGCTTAACTTGTTCGATGTGAATGTCGGACTTTGTATTTTCAATAGGCTTGGCAAGATGGGTTGGGTTGGTCTTTGTAGGCTATGAGTTACTTAAAAACTAAAACCACATAATCTATTTTTAATACAGGTTATATCGTTTGGGCCCATATAGTTATGGGCCGAGTCTAAGTCAGCCCATATTTCAACAAGACCAACTGATAGCTCCTCGCTCTCTCCCTCCTCATTCCTAGACAACTGATAAGTACGCGATCTTTTATTTTCTTTCTTAATCTAGACAGAGTGTAACGCTCATGACTTATTAAAGATAATTATTTCTATCATTAGCCTTGTTGTGATATAGGATATTTGTTGTGAGATAAGAAATTTTTTGTCGCTTCTTTATGAGCCTATACAATGGATGCACTCGGGGGTATTTCTGTTTCTCTTAAGAGTGTTCTCTTTATATTTCCAATTGTTTTAGAGTGGGTGGACTATTTGTCCCCTATGCTTGTGTTCTCTCTTCTAATCTACTATAAGTTCTTCTTTTATAAATAAATTTGGATTCTTGACTTCTTCATCCTTCTCATTATTGAAGCAAGCTGCAATCAAACTGAAACCTGTCAGTAGACATGTTTCTAGTTACTCGAAACATCAAAATTATCTATGTATGCTCTTTTAAAGAACTTTTCAGACATCAAATCTAACATGTTGCTTTTTGCCCTCACACAACCCCCCCCCCCCCCCCCCCAAAAAAACCCCAAAAAAAACACTATGGGAAGGTGGAGTTTTCTGTATGGGTAACCGTAGTTTATATTACCAACTGGATATTAATTTATTTCCAATGGACCTGCTTTTGCTAGATAGAGGGCACTGACGGGTCATCATCCATCCCTCTCACATAGGCATGGCTAGGCCGTCCAACCTAAAAACTAGATAGAAACAATTAAACAAACCAATGACCTCTTGAAACTTTATCTAGCTTTCTCTCAACTAAAATCCAAGTTGATGTGTACAATGGTCTAAGAAGCATACTGCATACTAACAGAAAAATCAGCCTCTCACTAAAAAATTGTCATTATATACCATAAAACAATAGCCTTCTACTCTCTACACTAACTTAATAAATGAAGATATCAGTCTATTAGTCATTGTGGCCTAAAGCTGAAGAGAAGTAATTTAACAGAACATTTTTATAGTAATAAAACTTCTATACTTCAGGAACTCCCATCAATTCACATCTCAAAAGATCCAGTATTTATCAACAATAGTTCTTTATATGAACAAATGAGGAATTATGAATAAAATAAGAGCAAGACAATTTACTTCTCTGACAGCGCATTTATGGTCTTCTTCATCTTTGTTTTTCTTCCCACGTGGAAAACTCCAACTTGTTCCTTTCCATCCCTTCACTAGTAAACACTGCAGAGTGCACAAATTCAAGAATCAAAAACTAGCAACTAATCTTCAAAACGAAAGCCAAAATGTTGACAGCACATAGATAAGTTTTTCCCAGAATAAAAAACACTCTACCTCTAGCTTATGAGCTTCCTGGTAGAATACAAACTTGCTAAACACCTTGCTTGAAATATATTCAAACTTGAGCCAAGCAAAAAGATGCTCACAAAACAAGCAAAAGTAGAATGGACAGATACTCAGCTCAGTTTATTTGCAGCTCTCTTGTTATACCCATTTTGGCTTGGACATAATATTCAGATTATGACTTCCATAAAACAGGTGACAAATTTTTTACAAGCTCTCTAATTTGGAGAAAGGGGGTGTTTTATTTAGTGTGAAAACAAATTCATAATTCTTTTTAAAAGTGAAAAGGAGTTTAACACATATTTTAAGGACATAAACTTAAAATTTGAATCTTACAAAATCCCAACTGAGACCCTTAGGAGTCTTAAAAGCCTCCCTTTACAACCCAAACAAGGGAACTTCAAAAGTTAAGACTTCCAAACTACTATTTGACTACTTGAAATCAAATTCAATTAATCTTCTCACCAAAGTATAGCTTGGTGCCATAAAGAAAATATTTTGTTTAAACAATAAACTAATCTCTTGGCCATATGTACCCTCTACCCATCCTTCTTCTACAGTGGTTGAGGTAATAGATTTGGAAAGTGCTGCAGTTTTTCAGTTACATGCACTATTCTGACATAAGTATTAAGTACTTCTCTAGTTATACACAATATCTGCACAAACCTCTTTAAATATATGCCCAGCATCCACCACGTTAATGTTATCACAGTTTGAACTTCAACACTTACATCAACAGTCAACATTTTGATTTTCTAATCATTTAATACCTATTACCTAACACACTTATCAAATCCCTTACCGCGTAGATCTTGAGAGCTATGTTAGCTTTCTTAAGAATAGAAAAATTCATTACCAAGTTTTATCAAGATTCATGAAAGAAATTACAGCATCACCAGCCTAAATGTTCCATTTCTGAGAAGTTTTCAGATTGCAAGAAATTTCATGTTTGAAGTTGAATGATTTTGTAAAAAAAAATTAAAAAAAAAATAAAAAGAGGTTCCAACCAAATTACAATAGTACTTCATAATATTAGATTCATTCCAATAAGGATCAAATAATATGCAAGCATTCATTTGGAGAGACCTTACCCGTTTATAAGTTTCATCCAAAATGATGGCTCCTGTTACAGGAACCCGAACCTTGTAAGAAGTGAAGTCCTTAAATATGTCATCTATATGGGCGACGTACGGTTTTAAAACATCACAACTGTTAAACACTATGATGAATTAAGGATTACTAGAATGGTCAAATTGAAGTAGATATTGAAATAACAAATATATATTATTGAACAAAATCAACCAAGTCATATTAGCCTTCTCTAGCATATTGAACACATTATAATGTGTTCAGTGTACATGCCATCGCAGTTGAAGATAACAAAGCCTTAAAAGGTAGTCATGTTATAAAATTCAACACCTAATTATAAACGTAAGTAAATAGGGATGATGTCTTTCATAAATCAAAGAGTTATACAACAAGTATAGCATCGTCACCAAGTTATAATGTGGATTAAATAAAATTATAATAAATCTAACATTGCAGAGGATACTTAAAGAGGTGAATTCCTTCAGAGTGAGTGACTTTAATGAAGGATTCATTTCCACCGAATTGTCCTCATAATACCAATGTGCATACTCCACAAGAAATAAAATTCTCTCAAATGATTGCTGATCTTCCTTTGGCACATTCAGAACAAACCGACTACATTTGAAATAATATAAATCTTAATAAATAAAATGCACGTAATAATCTGAATCAGACAACAAGAACACAATAGCAAACAAATTAAAACCGTGCTGAAGGCATAAGATAACTGCAAATGATCACAAACCCAGAAAAGGAGGGGCACAAGAATCGGTAATACTATAAATTACATGAGACGTCTAAAGATAGAAAAATGGACACCCGGGTAATATACAATATGTTCTTACAGTAATGACGCAAGCACTTACTCCCTATGCAATCAACACATTGATAACTAAGCTTGTGTAAATTGCCCAACTACAGCATAAAGTGGGCAAAAAACCCCAAGTCTGAACATATGGGTTTCAAAAAAAGAATATTACCCTTCAATCCACTCTTCCCCTCTTTGGATATCAGAATTCAGTTCCGGTGATGTTTGATTTGCTTATATCTCGTTGGGAATGAAACCAATTACAGCTCAAACAATAATCAAAACAAATGGAAGTAAGGAACTACATTTATCAACAAAATTAAAAAACAAATTAAAAGCCCAAACCAAAATCGACCCCCCTTCCCAATTTCGAATCTGATCAATTGTAAGTTCATTAGAATTGCTTTTATTTTCACTAAAAAATTCGTAAACCCAAAAAAGTGATTCTAAGAGAACCTGCAGAGATCGTCGAGGAGTTCTTGAGGAGGGAGACGGTTCTTCAGTGGAGCGCTTGAAGATCGATGAAGCCCTGACATTGTTTTCCTCTCTCTCTATTGTTTGATAGAGTAATTGAAATTTGAAACCCTAATAAGACTAAGAACACTGGAGTATATATTATTCCTATTAATTTGAATTGAATTGAATTGAAAAATGTAGTCCGATAGAGTCAACAAATAAGGAAGGAAATATCTTTCCAAGTACCCTTTCTCCTCGTGTTTACTCCTACTCTGGTAGTGGTATTTATTTTGTTTTTTCTATGATAAAAAAAAATTGTAAATTTATGATATACACCATTCATTACAAAATCAATACCTAACTATAACAACGCATGAAGCAATCTGTCACTGAATTGACTAGATTAAAAAAATAATAATAATTTTGCTTGAGTTTTAATGAGTTCTCAATTTAGTGGTAAATGTTTACAAAATTGATTTATTATGATAAATTTACTTATATTATAATATAACTGACTTAATTTTGTTGGTACGAATTAGAACTCTAATTTGGTTTGTAAAATCGAACGATCCCTCCATCATGAATTACTCTTCCACCTCTTCTTCTTTTTCCACGAGCCTTTTCGAGGATATCTTAAATTCTTCGTTGTAATTTGATATTGAGTTCCTTAAATTCTTTCCTAACTCACAGATTAACATCTAAACGAGGAGGAAGACGAGAAAGGTTGAAGCCACCGACGACGAAATGAGTCTCAAACGGCAGAGGTGAAAATTCATATTATAGTTTCAAAATGGAACAAAATATTTAATATTTGCTATTAAATTTTTATTTTATTTTTTCGTTTTACTGCATTGAATCTCATTAAATTGTTGAAAATTTGGTTCAATTTCTATCGGCTCTATCACAATATGTGACTTTTCTCTCTCTATTGGTAAGCATTGTTACTATGATTTGTTTTGATGTTCCCTCTTCCTGTTACATTTTCCTTTTAAAATTTTGTAAGGAATAGACAAGGATATAGAAGTAAATATAGGATTAGAGGGTGCATAGTTGTAATAGTAATATCCTAAGCTAGTTTTATAAGCTAAGTTATAATTGTGTTTTGGGCAGTTAATGATAATGTGAAGTAAGTTCCTTTCTCTCTCTACGGTTCTATCTCTTGATTTCCCCTCTCTGTCTTTTTCTTCCCCAAATTTCTTTCTTAATTCTTCTCAAATCCTTGTTTTACTTCTTTGTTCCTTATAATTAGTATCAGAGTCAATCTGATCCTAGGGATAATGACAATTAAAAATCAAAATTTTGCAACCTTACAAAATAATTTTGAGAAAATTCGGGAATCAATGAAAGAATGAATGAAGAATTCAAGTAACTTGTGAAGAAAATTGGGGGTATACGAGCTTCTAACAAAAGCGCTCTTAATATGATATCAGAACTGAACATCATATGTCGATATCATGAAGACATCGAAGTTACAACAGATGAAAGTAATGGAAATGGTGATACTCACAATGTGTTTGACAAATGTTCTGCAAGAGGTGTATCAAATAAGAAGATCTTAATTTTTAGTTATAATCAAAATGAATTTTTTTTATATGTTAAGACCTTTGAAAATATGTATCAAAGAAAATCTTAATTTTAGATTTTAATTAAGATGAAGACTGTTGGTGTTTTAAGGCCTATGAAAATGTGACGGAGTTGAATTCTCTCGAGTTTTCAAAAGAGGATAAGAAAAGGTAGAATATCACTTTTGTCCCTCCAAGTTACCACCCACTTCCGAAGTCGTCCACAAAGTACATTTTTTGTCGCTTTGGACCTGGAAGTGCCACTTTTTGTCATTTTCGTTCCTCTAACCCAAATTTTCTGAAATTCACCCAAAAGTTCAATCCAACCCAATTTATTAAGGGCAAAAATGTCTTTAAAGATATTCAGAATACAAAATCATAATTATATTTTAAAGATACATATACTGTATATGTACGGTATATATGTGTGTATTCATAAGTATTGCCAAATATTAGAATATACAAATTAGAAATTAAAATACAAGCAAACTAATTACTATTCAAAAAAAAAAAAAAAGCAAACTAATTATTATTCAAAAAAACAAATTCAAATTTCAAAAATATAATCCAAAATTTTGAAAAAATAATAATTATTTTAAATTTTGAAAATCAAAATTATTATGCCACTTGGGAAATGTGTGAACCCACCGCTCAAACTTGTCGTCGGCCAACCCCAAAACATTCCGGCAGGTACACCAAAAACACCATGAATTTCAGTCGGGGACAAGTCAATATTCCCATTACAACATAATCATAACAGACAAGGAAAAAACACGAAATTTGAATATGAAAGGATACAAAATTAAGAACAAGAAACAGAATTTAAAGTGGGACAAAGGATGTGATGCCGATGGAAATCAAACACCCCAAAATCTAACCAACACAGTCTAACAAACAGAGGTCAGGGAGAGAAACAACATGTAAGACCCTGAATTTTATGAAATACAAAATTTAATTTTTCTTCATATATATTTTTTCCTAAAACAGTAAGTGGTTAAATTGACAAAGTTAAAAGTTAATGATGATGTGCAAATTTTATTTTGTCGGATAATATTCGTTTTGTCGGGGAATATTCGGGTCGTACGACGGCGCCGAAATAACTAATTATTGGTGGACCCCACAATAGAATATTTGTCGGATATAGAAAACGACAAAAGTAACTTTTTTAAATAAAAATAGTCAACGGTGTTATCACTTTTAACTATTAGAATACCCGGTGATAAAGGAATAGTATCATACGGTATTTCATGGTATTTTACTGTAGCATACGATATTCTACAGTAACACACGGTATTGCACAATGTCTCATATTATTAATCTGATAACGTGGTCATTACACAGTATTCATCAATAATTGTTGTTACACAGTATTTTCCATTATTAATTCAATAATTGTCATTACACTGTATTTTGTATCATTGAACCAATAATTGTTATTGCACTGTATTTTAAAATTATTGAACCTAATAATTGTCACAATAGCAAATATACAGTAAATTATATTATTAAATTAATAATTATTAGTAAAATGTTTTTTATATTATTGTTGTAGCATTATTTTATTATATATGTTGGACCCACAGAAAGAAATAAAAAATAAAATTTATTATTATTTTGAATAGTAAACATGTGGGCCCTTTGTAGAGGCCACATGAAAATGGCATGAAAAATTTGCTGAAGTTTGGTGAAGAAAGTAGTTAGGCGGCTGCTGAAATTTTTTTAGGCTGGCGTGCAACACGCCAGCCCACCTACTGCGCATAGTACCTTATTTTTTCCTATAAATAGTTTACTCAGCTGAATAGAAAAATCACACCCAAAACATAAAAATTTTCTACAAGTATTTTGTGAGTTTTCTCTGAGAATAGTAAGGTTATCTTGAGTGTTTGAAAATCAAAAAGAGTGCATGAATTTTCAAGTAAGTATTTTATTAAAAATTAGTAATTGCACAAATACCTATTTCACATGATATTTACAAATCTTCTTTTATAAGACTCTTCTTTGAGAAGATTTATTTTAAAAAGTTTTCTTTGAAATATTTATTTTAAAATATTATTACAAAATTTATTTTTGAAGTTATTATTTTACACTAAAAAAAATTATATTATATAAATAATTTTGATAATTCATAATATATGAGTTATCATACACCTTGAAATTTATATGTGGTACTTACTAATTATATTATAAATATATAGGTTGATCAACCTCATTTTTATCAATATTCAATCACATGATAAGGTAAGGGGTATCATTCTTTTCATCATCATAAATGGATATTATTATTTTTTCTTACTTGTAAGGAATACTATCTTTTTCATCTTCTATTATTCAAACTTACTACGGTAAGGGATATCATTTCTTTTATACTCTTAAACTTACTATGGTAAGTATTATTCGGTAAAACTTTTGAAATGATTATATGTTCCTTAATAGTTTGCACTTCATCTAATACCATTTCAATTGAACCTTCTTATTTTCTAAATCTTTCTATCGAATTATATCCGCTATTATGAACTATGGAACTTTTATCCTGTTTCTTCTGTTCATTATTAATATCTTTGTTATTATTCTAATAATCAAGAATCAAATTAGTGTTGTTATCTGTGGCCTGGGGTACAGATTGGATAAATGTGTTGATAGGTTAAAGGCGATATATTTGATGATGTGTCTTTTAAGGCACGTGGTGAATGTTTTTTTTAGCCTGGGGCAAAGATGAACTGTTGTTTGGTATTATTATATAACCAAAGGCTATAGATTGGTATAATCATGACTGTTGGTGTTATATTGAATATCTTTGGCCCATAATGCAAAGATGAATTGTTTACTAACATTATTATGACGAAGAACTATGAAATTGTATTATTATGGTCAGTGGTGTTTCAGATGATAAAAGTTGATGATGTTTTTCTTAAAAAAAGAAGCGAGTGGACATCATGGTCCATATGATTTTTTTAATGGTTGTTATTCTGCAGCAGTTATTGATCTGAACTTTGTTTAAGAACTTAACTGCAGTTGTTGAATTAAAACTTACTGTTTAAATTATTCTATCAAAAACTCAACTGTTGAAGGCTAATGATAATGTATTTGTTATTATCTTAGTCATGATATTCTTTACTGGGCTATTTGAGCTCACACTTTCCTTTTGTTCCATTGTTTATCAACAAGAGATGAGATAGTAGCTGAGTCTGGTCGATGGATGGAGTGAAGGTCCGAGTTGTAGCTGTATTAGTCTTCATAAGTTGTAAAATAATGTGCCAATAATAATGAAGACTTAGTTGTGTATTATTTGAATACTGTATTGTGGTACATTGTACGTTGTATTGTAATAGTTGTTGTGTATTTTGACAACTCAAGTTTGGGTTGTGTGGACCCAGATTTGGGGGTGTCACACAAAAAATGAAACACACTAAGCCAACAGAATAACCCAGAGCCGAGAAACAAAATAAATCAGTAATCAGAACAAAGAGTGGACAAAACATACATGATTGTCGATTAAAAACACCGGTAATGAAACCGAAAGCTAGTAAAATCTATAATCAAGATCTGACATACAAAATAATACAGATCAAAGGCAAACAATCGGATCTTACCGAAACCCCAATCATTAGTGTCCCAAGTCGCATCATCCCCAAAATAGCACAAACATAGCTTTAGACTTCTTCTCCATATCAGATTTTGAGACTTCGCAGCTACAGCCTCTTCTCCTTCGTTTTAGTAGGTAAAACTGATGAGTTCTAATTGATTTTCCTTTAATTAGTTTTTAGGTGTGCTTTTATGTTTTTCTGGGCAATGCCTCCCATATGTTTAATAAATTGCGGCAAAGAGATGTATATATAATCCTTGACTAGTGTTTATCTTAGTGTGTATGCGTTTGTATTTGAAGCTTATTTTGATGGGTTTAATTTTTTCTGAAGCTTGTTTTGAAGTATACCCATAGAGCAGTTGAAGAGGAAGGAGTAAATTTTGCTTCGGATATGTCTTCTTGTAGGGATGATCCATTCACGGATGCTTTTCTCAATAGAAGTGAGGATGAAGAAGGTACTTTATCACACGGTGCATTACTTCCCTGTAACTATTTCTAAAAAAGTTTCATGTAACCATTAGATGAAGCACGCCTACGAAAATGAATATGGCATCTATATTAGGGTTTCTATGGTGTTAAATGATGACGAACATAAATAATGGGGTTTGTTAATTTTATTTTATTTTAATTTTATTTTAGGCATGTAATTCGACATGAATAGGTGAATACTTGGATGAACTTAGTTAAAAAGATTCTTCCTCTTGATCTTTTTGAAAAAAAGTAAAATTGGTTTGTTATTTATTTGATGGGGATTCATTTGAAGAACCATTGAGGGCATGCTATCTTAAATTTGAGGGAGATTTGAGGGTATTAAGGTCATTAAAGTGTGTTAAAATATAATTTTGATTTTGTATTCTGAATATTGTTAAAGATAACTTTGTCTTTAGTAAATTAGGTCGGGTCGAATTTTTAGGCGAATTTCAAAAAATTCGGGTTAGAGAAATGAAAATGACAAAAAAGTGGCACTTATAGGTCCAAAGTGACAAAAAAATGCAGTTCGTGGACGATTTTGGAAGTGGGTGGCAACTGGAGGGACAAAAGTGATATTATGCCATAAGAAAAACATGGTTGATGGGGCTCTTGTGCAGAATAAAGTAAGCAAAGAAGGGAATGCATACTATGAAGCTGCATATAAAGTGTTTGATGAATTGTTTGAAGAATACTGTATGGCCTATACATTTGTGGTCATTGACTATGCAAAAACTTATATTCAACATGCTTATTGGAGTTCCAAAATTACTAGTGACATGTTAAAAGGAGAGTTGAAGCATGGTAGAAAAAAAGTTGATTATATTCGATCCCGGTGGTGTTGAATTAGAAAAGAACAGTAGGGAGTTATTCTCAATAGCATACAAGACTGCACCATCTATTGTTTTTATTGATGAGATTGATGCGATTGCTTCAAAAAGGGAAATCTACTGAAGGAGATGGAGTGTCGCATTGTGACACAATTAATGACTCGTATGGATGAATCACATAGATTGTACGACCATCTTAGAAAGATGTAATGTCAGAAGGTTTTGATTGCAGACCTGGCTATGTTTTAGTAATTGAAGCTACTAATGGGCCCGATTCTGCTGACTCTGCATTAAGGAGACCTGGACGATTTGATCATGAGATTGTTTTAGGTGTTCAAATGAAAATGTAAGGGTTGAGATTCTTTTGGTGCTTACAAGCACGCTTAAACTTGAAGCTGATTTTGATCTTTTAAAAATAGCTAGGCCCACTCCAAGATTTATTAGAGTTGATTTGATTGGACCAACTGAGAAGGTTGACAACCATGCTATGAAGAGAATTATAAATCAAAGAAAGTTTGAATTTTCTAGGGAACTTATGGATGAAGAACATACTAAAGAGTGGTGGAAGCAGCCATGGTCCCCTGAAGAGATGGAAAGTCTTAGGATCATTATGACTGATTATGAGGAAGCATCTAAGATGATTCAACCCTTTTCTAGAAGAGACGGATTCTCCACTATCCCCAATGTAAAATGGGAAGATGTTGGAGGGCTTGATTTGTTGAGGAATGAGTGTTTAACTGTTATATAGTCCAGTGGATAAAACATCTAGAGGGTTATGAGGAATTTGGAATGGATTTATAAGCATGATTTTTGCTTTATGGGCCTCCATGATGTGGTAAGACATTAATAGCGAAGGATGTTGTTAATGAATCAGGAGCGAACTTCATACACATCAAGGGCCTTGAACTCTTAAACAAATATGTTAGTGAAAGTGAGTTGGTTGTGCAAGCAATATTCAGTCGTGCTAGGACATGTTCTCCATGCATACTTTTCTTAGATTAAGTGGATGCTTTGTGATGTGTCAAGAAATTGATACATTTTATCCTACTAATTTACACTTTGAAAAGTACATATTATTATTAATTGATGTGTTTTTATTGCTTTTCAGATATTTAAAATGAAATAGAGAAATTTGATTTTTAAGATGTTATTTCTTATGTGGAGAGAATAACAAAGCTAGGGGAGTACAAGGGATTTAGCAGCAACGCGTAGCAGCAAGAAACAAAAGAAGGAAAAGCAACATGCCAAGTTGTGGGCCAAGCCTAGTATAGTAGTTGAAGAAAATTTAATGCAGCCCATTACTTTATTTAATGAACGTCAACAGCCAGTTGCCTTCTATTCCGAATAGAAGTCCAAAAAGGATTAATGCAGAAAAGAAGAGACTCCTAGCTGAAGAAAAATACTATTTGCGTGGGAGAAGAGGAATATATAACCTGGCAGCTTACGCAACACAGGAGGACATCACGGCAACACTGTGGATCGTAGCAGCAGCAAAGTGGAGGGAAAAAGTCCAGAAATTGCGAGAGAACTGTAGCAAATTCGTGGTTGATAATGAGATTTCGGTTGTGATTATTTCCTCTCCTCTTTTAGCAGTTTATGAGTACTTTTTCCATTTAATTTATTCTTTTGTGTTTGAATATCAGTTTTTATTCATAGCAGTTTAATATTTTTGGGACATTGCAATGCAGAATTTATTTATTTATTTTCTCAATTAGTTGGTACATTTAATTAAATATTCTGTTAATTTAATTATGCAGTTTTTAATTATATTTTGTGTTCTAATTTCAAGCATGCTAGGCTAGGTTATTTTTTAGGGTTAAGGATGAGTATATTTGGTTGATTTCATTGCACAAATTCATGCCAATTAATTCTACAGATTTAGTGTTTTCATGTTAAAAATAATTCTTACTATTGAATGCCCATTTTTATTGAGATAAAAAAATAAAGTTGGATTCTCATTATTAATTGTTGGATTCAGTTTATAATTTGTTAAAAGCGGATATAAATTGTGTTTTGATGGAAATAATGAGTGTTTTGATTTTATACATATGTTTGGCTATGGAAGAATTAACAAATTGATTTTACAAATTAATCGGGCTTAATTGAATTTATTTTCCGTACCTAATAGAGTCGAGAGACCAAATTAGTACGAGATAAAAAGTAGAGTTATTTGGGCATGAATAGTAGGAAGATGATATCAAATATATGATTCCGCCACCCTAGTATTTTATTATTGATTAATTTATTCGTGTTAGAATTTTATTATTTATTATTTATTTGCATTTTTAGTTGATAAATCATAATCCACAAATTTTTAAACTAGATTAGGATTTAATTAATATTTGTGAGTGAGGAAATACACGTTCCATCCGTCAAGTCTCTAGGGTTCGACCTCGCACTTCTGAGCTATACTAGATATTCGATTCGTGCACTTGCGAGTAAATAAAACATCACAACAAGTTTTTGGCGCTGTTGCCGGGGACTTGAAATAACTTTTTCCACCAACTCACTAATTTACATTAATTCCTTCTACTAGTTCTTAAAAAAAAAAAAACAAAAAAACAAAAAAAAAAACAAAACAAAACAACAAAATTTAAAAAGACAAAAAAAAATTAGGAGTAGAGTAGTGTATGAGCACTGTTTGGAAGCGTGGTGATAAGAGATTGATTAGGATAGAAAATTTAGAACTAAATCCTTTATTTGAGGGAGAAACGATGGCTGAAGAACAAGAAGAAACGAAAACCTTAAAGGAGTTGTTTTCACCTATTACCACCAATCCACCGTCATGCATTGTATTGCCTGCCACAACCGCAAATCATTTCGAGCTTAAACCACAAATAATGCATCTTCTGCCTATTTTTCATGGAATCGATCAAGAAGATCCTTACCTCCATATTAAAGATTTTCTAGAAATTTGTGCCACTTTCAAATTCCAAAATTTTTCTGATGAATCGGTTCGCCTACGTTTATTTCCTTTCTCCCTGAAAGGAAAAGCAAAAGCGTGGCTTAACTCATTACCTTCTAGGTCTATCACTAGTTGGGAGACTTTGGTTTCCAAATTTCTCACTAAATTTTTTCCCATGTCAAAGACAAATGAACTTCGAAGGCAGATATCCGATTTTTGTCAAGAGGATAATGAAAAATTTTATGAATCGTGGGAAAAATTTAAGGACCTACTTTTGAGATGTCCCCACCATGGTTTTGAGACATGGAGATTAGTTCAATATTTCTATAATGGGTTAACTCAAATAAACCGAAACATGATCGAATCCATGAATAGTGGCACTTTCCTTAGTCTCAAAGAAGATGAAGCATACAATTTCCTTGAGAATCTGTCCGAGAGCTCTCAGCAATGGGATTTCTCTTCTCATAGGAATTCATCACCTCAAGTTAAGAGGGAAGTAAAGAAAGAAGGCATATATGAGCTATCTGAAAACGTAGAGACTAGAAGACAGTTAGATAGTCTCTCAAAAAAGTTTGAAGCGTTAGCTTTACGGTTGGACAACAATTCCGTCAATCAAGTCCAAGCTGAAGTGTGTTCTGTGTGTGCTAGCCCTATGCATACATCGCAAACTTGCCCCTCTATGGTAGGATTCTCCGAATTCATGCCACAACAAGTAAATGCGATGAATGACTACAAAAAGCAATTCAACAGCCCATACACAGATACCTACAATCCGGGTTGGAGAAACCACCCAAATTTCTCATGGGCACAAACTCAACCCATGTCTAATGTGGGTGCCCCATCAGCGAATGCTCCACGATATCAGCCACCTCCTGGTTTCCGTCCATCAATAAATTCTTATCCATCATATCAGTCTACTCTTCCTACTCAGTCACCCCATGTCACTCCCAATCAATTCTCATCTTTGGAGGACACTCTAAAACAGTTCATTCAAGCGACTAACCAAAATACCCAGACTTCAAATCAAATTTTGCAAGAAGTCAAGAACACTGGCCTCATGAACACTCAAGCCATAATCAAATTAGAGAGTCAAATGGGTCAAATTGCTAGTCAATTGGGTGAAAGAGAAAGGGGTAAATTTCCAAGTCAGCCTATTCCGAACCCTAAAGGTGTTTACTCAAGTGGGACAGCTACTAACCCACCAAATGCACCAACACATGGGCAAGTTCAAGCCATCACCACTCTTAGGTCGGGAAATGTTATCAATAGCGAGGAGGAAGATAAAGAAGAAGAGCATAATTTAGCTGAGGTTGAGCCTTCACCTCAAGTTGTGAACCAAATGCCTCTCGTT
Source organism: Hedera helix (assembly GCA_947179155.2). Taxonomy (NCBI): domain Eukaryota; kingdom Viridiplantae; phylum Streptophyta; class Magnoliopsida; order Apiales; family Araliaceae; genus Hedera; species Hedera helix. The sequence continues at coordinate 31,803,100 of OX359271.1, read as the reverse complement.
AAGAAAACAAGTGAAGATAGAACCTTTGTTCCTAAAGCCCCATTTCCTCATAGGCTGAAAGACAATAAGAAAGGTACGCAATTTGAAGAAATTTTGAAGGTGTTTAAGCAAGTTCAAATAAACATCCCATTACTTGATGCCATAAAGCAAGTACCTTCTTATGCCAAGTTTCTCAAAGACTTGGTCACTCAAAAGAGGAGAACAAATGTTCCTAAAAAGGCATTTTTGGCTGAGCAAGCTAGCTCCATTATCCAATGCAAGATCCCTATCAAATACAAGGACCCCGGATGTCCAACAATCTCATGCAAGATAGGCGATCATCATCTCGAGCGAGCTTTGGTAGATTTGGGGGCAAGTGTGAACTTACTGCCATATTCGGTGTATGTGCAGTTACATTTAGGAGAGTTGAAGCCCACACCAATGACAATCCAACTTGCCGATAGGTCAGTGAAAATTCCTAGGGGTGTCATTGAAGATGTTCTGATCAAGGTAGATACTTTTTATTTCCCTGTGGACTTTGTTGTCCTTGATACCGAGCCTGTTCAGAACACAAGAGGGCAAATTCCTGTGATTTTAGGGCGACCATTCCTTGCTACATCAAATGCCCTCATCAATTGCAGGAATGGAGTGATGAAAATTTCCTTTGGGAACCTCACAGCTGAGCTGAATATCTTTGACATAAGCAAGACCTCAATAGATACTGATGATGATGATTCTAAACAAGTCCATTTGATTGAGAGTCTAGTAGAGGAATCTTTCTTGCAAACCTGTAGAGAGGACCCATTAGAGGCTTGTCTGTCCCATTTTGGTTGTGATTTTGACATTGATGAATCCATTGAGCAAGTCAATGCGCTCTTAGATTCAGTGCCTGTCATGGGTACACATTTTTTTCAACCAAAACCAGCGCCTCTAAATCTTTCATCAACTCCTCGACCTCCTTCCATTGAAGAACCACCGAAGTTGGACCTAAAGCCCTTACCTGATAATCTGAAGTATGCATTTCTAGGTCCAACAGAGTCATTGCCTGTCATCATAGCTTCTGATCTTGATAATGCTCAAGAAAAGAAATTACTTGAAGTCCTTCATGAGCATAAGGAAGCTATTGGATGGTCCATCGCCGACTTGAAAGGAATCAGCCCATCAGTTGTCATGCACAAAATTCACTTAGAAGAGAATGCTAAACCCTCTCGTGAACCACAAAGAAGGCTAAATCCAGCGATGCAAGATGTAGTTAGGGCTGAAGTACTCAAGCTTCTTGATGCGGGTATTATCTACCCGATTTCCGATAGTGAGTGGGTGAGCCCTGTGCAAGTAGTTCCTAAGAAGTCAGGAATTACAGTGGTAGCCAATGAGCATAATGAGTTAGTTCCATCTCGTGTTCAGACGGGATGGCGTGTTTGTATTGACTACCGGAAGTTGAACTCAATGACTAGGAAGGATCACTTTCCCCTTCCTTACATTGACCAAATGCTGGAAAGGTTAGCCGGTCATGCTTATTATTGCTTTTTGGATGGTTATTCCGGCTATAACCAAATTCCAGTTGATCCATCTGATCAAGAGAAGACGACATTCACGTGTCCTTTTGGTACATTCGCCTACCGACGCATGTCTTTTGGCCTATGCAATGCACCTGCCACTTTTCAGCGGTGTATGATTTCTATATTCTCTGACATGGTAGAGCGATTCTTAGAGGTTTTCATGGATGATTTTTCTGTGTTTGGGTCTTCTTTTGAGGAATGTTTGAAACACCTAGCTCTAGTCTTAGAAAGGTGTAGAGAGAAAAACTTAGTGCTTAATTGGGAGAAATGCCATTTTATGGTACAAAGGGGAATTGTTCTTGGGCATATTATCTCTAAAGAGGGAATTGAAGTAGACAAGGCAAAAGTAGATTTAATCTCTAACCTGCCACCCCCGCGGACGGTTAAAGAGATTCGCTCATTCTTAGGCCATGCTGGTTTTTATAGGCGTTTTATTAAGGATTTTAGTAAGATTTCTAGACCTCTTTGTAAGCTCCTTACTAAAGATGCCTCATTCGTATTTGATGAAGCATGCCTAAAGGCCTTCGAGACTTTGAAATCCGCTCTGACCTCCGCACCTATCATCCGGTCCCCTGACTGGAGTCTTCCATTTGAGATCATGTGCGATGCCTCTGACTATGCAGTTGGGGCAGTTTTAGGTCAGAGAATTAACAAAGTCCCTCATGTGATCTACTATGCAAGCAGGACCTTGAACGACGCTCAACTCCATTATTCCACCACAGAGAAAGAGTTGCTAGCAGTCGTATTTGCCCTAGATAAGTTTAGATCCTATCTCTTGGGATCTAAAGTCATTGTCTATTCAGATCACGCCGCTTTGAAATACTTGTTTTCCAAGAAAGATGCGAAGTCGCGGCTGATTCGGTGGGTCTTGTTGTTGCAAGAGTTTGATTTGGAGATAAAAGATAAGAAGGGAGCTGAGAATGTTGTAGCAGATCACCTGTCTAGACTCATAGTTGAATTCTCGAGTGATCCCTTGCCCATAGTCGAGACATTCCCTGATGAGCAGTTGATGCATGTTTCCCAATCACCTTGGTATGCAGACATTGTCAACTATCTTGTTACACATGACATGCCCGATCACTGGTCTAAACAAGATAGATCTAAATTTTTATCTGAGGTGAAGCATTTTTATTGGGATGATCCTTATCTCTTCAAGTATTGTTCCGATCAGGTAATTAGGAGATGTGTCCCTGATGAAGATCAAATGCAAATTCTCTCCTTTTGTCATGATCAGCCGTGTGGAGGCCATTTTAGTGGAAAGAAGACAGCTGCTAAGGTGTTGCAGTGTGGATTTTATTGGCCTTCCTTGTTTCATGATGCACATGCCTATTGTGTAGCTTGTGAGAGATGTCAAAAGTTAGGTAGTCTCACACGACGAAGTATGATGCCCCTTAATCCCATTTTGATAGTAGAGATCTTTGATGTGTGGGGGATAGATTTTATGGGACCCTTTCCTAACTCATTTGGCAATCTCTATATTTTAGTAGCCGTCGACTATGTGTCAAAGTGGGTAGAGGCTAGTGCGTGCAGAACTAATGACCACGGAGTTGTGGTTCGGTTTTTGAAAGAGAATATTCTTGCACGATTCGGTACACCTCGCGCTATTATTAGTGATGGGGGGTCGCACTTTTGCAATAGACCATTTAGAGATCTAATGAAGAAGCATGGAGTGATTCATAAAGTGTCGACCACGTACCATCCACAAACTAGTGGACAAGCCGAAATTTCTAATAGGGAGATTAAGCATATCTTAGAGAAGACGGTAAATCCCAATAGAAAGGATTGGTCAGTTCGACTGACAGATGCTTTATGGGCATACCGTACTGCGTATAAGACTCCCATTGGAATGTCCCCTTATCGCATAGTGTATGGCAAGGCATGTCACCTGCCTGTTGAGTTAGAACATAGAGCATTCTGGGCTGTTAGGCAGTTTAATTTTGATGTTGACCAGGCAGGAAATCATAGAAAGCTTCAAATTGCTGAACTAGAAGAGATAAGGAATGATGCATATGACTGTGCAAAATCGTATAAGGAGAGGATGAAGAGGGTGCACGATCAAAAGATTCTTAGGAAATCATTTCACCCTAGTCAGAAAGTCCTTCTCTACAATACTCGTTTGCATCTATTCCCAGGTAAGTTAAAATCTAAATGGTCCGGTCCTTTCATAGTCCAGCAGGTTTATCCTCATGGGGCCATTGAGATTCAGAATCCCAAAGATGGTACTGTGTTTAAAGTGAATGGCCATCGTTTAAAACCATTTTTGGAGTTAAAAAATCCAGAAGTTGAAGTTATGCTTCTGGAGGAGCCCGTTTATCGGGATTGATTTTTTAGGCCATGATTCTTGTATATTCTTGTATATTATTGTATATTTAGTTTTTCTATTTTTGCTTTTCTTTGTTCTATTTCTAACAAATGTGCAGGTTTATCTTTCTGATTGGAGCTTCATCATGTTCATTTTATCTAGGTGATATCCTTCCTTTTCTTATTTACTTGTCTTTATACATTGAGGACAATGTAAGATTTAAGTTGGGGGGTGGAACTTATTTGTTTTATCATTGATGCACTTCACATATTCATATATGGCACTTTGTTAGAATTTGAAAAAAAATTTAGAATTTTTTTACAATGGTTCTTGAGCTAATATTAAGTTTCCCTTTGTCTAGCTGATGCAATAACGATGACACATTCGTCTTAATGCTCTACACGTGCATGCTTACTTCTCTTACTATCATTATTAAGAGAAATATTATGATTGTTAATTCTCATTTCATTTGAGCACATTTGACAACTAGTGCATGACTAGATGGATGGGTGAGTATAACTTAAATTTCCTAGAAAAACATAAATGTGGAGACAAAATAACCTGTGAGTATTTGAGCCAATCGTCCTATTTGAGGGTTTTTATATCAATTCTAAATTCTTTTTGAAAAAGCGTATTTTGCTGATTAGTCTCATTATTCTTTGCTTTGATTGAACACTAGAAAGGTATGTCCATGAAATGTAATTTCTTTTGAAGGATTCCTAATATTACTTGAACTGAAGAATTGTTGACCTTAGGAAATGACTTAGGCCATCTTTGATAGCCGACATATGAGCCTAATCCTACCTTTACATATTTATCGCTTGTAACCCTTTTGAGCCTTTTAAATAGCCTATTTTTGTTAGCCAGATATCCTTACCCTACTCTATTTTGGAGTGTAAACTCATATTTATGGCCTACCCTTTATCTAAGAATGTGTTGAGATTGATTCTATGTATGGGCAATTATGAATAGTGAGCTTGAAAAAAAAATAATGATGAAATCTCTTGTGAAAAAAAAAATAGAAAAAATGCATGAAAAAAAAAAGATGTGAAAAAATTTGAAAGATTGAAAAAAATTGAAGAAAAGCTCAAATGAAGTTAAATTAAGCCCAAGTGTTAATTTTATATCTCAACATATTTTTTTTTTAGATCATTGAATTTCTTATATATCCCTTCGTTTCATAACCCTTGTCCTAAGCCGTACATTACAACCCTAAAAAGTCCTAAAGATCCTTTGGAATATGGTTTAGAGGTAAGAGTAGTGGAGGGGATCCATTTACGCATTTCGCTTTTCTAGTGGGATTTATCATTTCATGAGACTCTTGTTCTTTTATTTATAGCGTTTTTTCATATTTACATGTGAGAGGCATTTGAATTTGAATACATTTACTCTTTATAGCCCGCATGTAATGAGAGCATTTACACCCTATTCTTGAGTGTTTCATTTGTTGAGTGTATGCCATGTGAGGAGTTGAATCAAAGCATAGTTTGGATAGGGGTTGAAAGTTCGGCTTACTTTGATATCAATGATGTTATGTTGTTGTCAATTCACACACTCACAATGAGATTGGCGAGAATGAAATATTCTTATTAATATTGCTAGTTTGAAAACTTTGATGTTGCATGTGTGTCATATTGCTTTTGCTTGTGGGTGTTTCGATGTCTTTGTTGAGTTATTTACATTGGTGAAGAAAGGGGAAGCATATTCTTGAAAAGAACCATTGTATTTGAATTTTGTTGGTAGATTCACTGCAAACCATCACGAGACATAACTCGTCCACTTGGGTTAACCTTGGGGTTTAAAGGCTTGTAGTATACGCAAAATACTATCGTGTTCCCTACGAAAGTGGCTTAAATTTATGTAGGATTTTATTTATTTCATTTTCTTAGTTTTTGCTTTGCTTGAGGACTAGCAAAGTTTAAGTTGGGGGGAATTTGATGTGTCAAGAAATTGATACATTTTATCCTACTAATTTACACTTTGAAAAGTATATATTATTATTAATTGATGTGTTTTTATTGCTTTTCAGATATTTAAAATGAAATAGAGAAATTTGATTTTTAAGATGTTATTTCTTATGTGGAGAGAATAACAAAGCTAGGGGAGTACAAGGGATTTAGCAGCAACGCGTAGCAGCAAGAAACAAAAGAAGGAAAAGCAACATGCCAAGTTGTGGGCCAAGCCTAGTATAGTAGTTGAAGAAAATTTAATGCAGCCCATTACTTTATTTAATGAACGTCAACAGCCAGTTGCCTTCTATTCCGAATAGAAGTCCAAAAAGGATTAATGCAGAAAAGAAGAGACTCCTAGCTGAAGAAAAATACTATTTGCGTGGGAGAAGAGGAATATATAACCTGGCAGCTTACGCAACACAGGAGGACATCACGGCAACACTGTGGATCGTAGCAGCAGCAAAGTGGAGGGAAAAAGTCCAGAAATTGCGAGAGAACTGTAGCAAATTCGTGGTTGATAATGAGATTTCGGTTGTGATTATTTCCTCTCCTCTTTTAGCAGTTTATGAGTACTTTTTCCATTTAATTTATTCTTTTGTGTTTGAATATCAGTTTTTATTCATAGCAGTTTAATATTTTTGGGACATTGCAATGCAGAATTTATTTATTTATTTTCTCAATTAGTTGGTACATTTAATTAAATATTCTGTTAATTTAATTATGCAGTTTTTAATTATATTTTGTGTTCTAATTTCAAGCATGCTAGGCTAGGTTATTTTTTAGGGTTAAGGATGAGTATATTTGGTTGATTTCATTGCACAAATTCATGCCAATTAATTCTACAGATTTAGTGTTTTCATGTTAAAAATAATTCTTACTATTGAATGCCCATTTTTATTGAGATAAAAAAATAGAGTTGGATTCTCATTATTAATTGTTGGATTCAGTTTATAATTTGTTAAAAGCGGATATAAATTGTGTTTTGATGGAAATAATGAGTGTTTTGATTTTATACATATGTTTGGCTATGGAAGAATTAACAAATTGATTTTACAAATTAATCGGGCTTAATTGAATTTATTTTCCGTACCTAATAGAGTCGAGAGACCAAATTAGTACGAGATAAAAAGTAGAGTTATTTGGGCATGAATAGTAGGAAGATGATATCAAATATATGATTCCGCCACCCTAGTGTTTTATTATTGATTAATTTATTCGTGTTAGAATTTTATTATTTATTATTTATTTGCATTTTTAGTTGATAAATCATAATCCACAAATTTTTAAACTAGATTAGGATTTAATTAATATTTGTGAGTGAGGAAATACACGTTCCATCCGTCAAGTCTCTAGGGTTCGACCTCGCACTTCTGAGCTATACTAGATATTCGATTCGTGCACTTGCGAGTAAATAAAACATCACAACACTTTGACACCAAAATAAGGAAAATAAGGGGGATAGGTTGTAGAACGACTTTTGAACCAGCTACTAATAGAGCTAGATGGTACAGAACAACGACAGGGTGTTTCTATTATTAGTGCCACTAATGGGTTGGAGGTGATGGACTGTGCTGTCTTATCGCCTGAAAGGTTTGGGAAACTTCTCTATATCTTTTTGCACAGTCTAGATGAGCGAGGATTGATCCTAAAAGCTCTTGCTAGGAAGAAATCGATAGATACTAGTGTGAACTTGATTGTCATTGGGAAGAACGAGTCTTGCAAGAACCTAAGTGGAGTTGACCTTGTTGATCTGATGAACGAAACTACAATGGCTATTCTTGAAGAAAAACTGGACACACGACAAGTCTTAGATGACATGCCCTTGACTATTAAAACATCACATTTTGAGCAGGCACTGGGAAAGATCTTTCCGTCTATGTTAGACAAGCAAACACAGTATTACCAGCTTTTGAAATAGAGCTTTGGAGCAGTGTGAGCGGTATACTCTTGGACTTTTTATAGCTTGGCTTGATAAGTTCCAAAATTTTCCAGCATGAAAAATGCTGCTAATGATGCTGATGTGGACAACAGATTGTTAAATACATGTTTTTTGCCAAATTTCTAATGTTGTAGTATAGTTGATATTTGATGTTTTCAGTTCTTGTTTCTGATAAACCCCACGCTTGAAGGCAATGGAGTTTTTAAGGGGAGGGAGTGTAAAGAATATGTAGAGATATAGAAGTAAATATATGATTAGTAGAGGCATAGTTGTAATAGTAATATTCTAAGCTAGTTTTATAAGTTGAGTTGTAATTTTATTTTGGATAGTGAATGATAATATGAAGCAAAAGTAGAAGCAGTAATAAATTGGGAACAACCAAAGTCACCAACTGAGGTGCGGAGTTTTCTTGGTTTAGCAGGGTATTACAAAAGATTCATCAAAGATTTGTCGAAGTTGTCAGGATCTTTAACTAATTTGACAAGGAAAGCTGTGAAGTTTGTGTGGCCGAATAAGTGTGAAGAGAGTTTTATGGAACTCAAGAAGAGGTTAAGTGAAGCACTTGTATTATCCTTGTCAGATGATACAGGAGGATTTGTAGTGTATAGTGACGCATCGCATAAGGAACTCGGTTGTGTATTGATGCAACACGGCAATGTAATAGTGTATGCGTCAAGACAATTGAAGGACTATGAAAAATGGTATCATACCCATGACTTAGAGTTGGCAGCGGTGGTTTTGCTTTGACGATATGGAGACATTATCTGTATAGAGAAAAGTGTGAGATATACACAGATCACAAAAATCTGAAGTATATTTTCACCCAAAAGGATTTGAATATGAGGTAAAAGAGGTGGTTAGAATTAATTAAGAATTATGATTGTGAGATTCTATACCATCCAGGAAAAGCTAATGTTGTGGTCGACGCCTTAAGTAGGAAGGGTCGGGAAAGACTGGAACCATTAAATCACAACCCCCTAACAATCCCGATAGCAAAATTTAAAGATTTTAATAATATAGGATCCCCGAAATTTAAAGGGACGATTGATCCGATCGAGGCCCAATTTTGGTTCAAATAGATAGAGAAAACGTTCGAAATCGCAAGGGTAGGAGACGATCAAAAAACTACATTTGCTACGTATATAATGAAGGGGAAGCAAATTTCTGGTGGACGGCGAATCAACAGAGAGCGGGAGAAGGAATCATATCATGGGATAGGTTTAAGGAGTTGTTCTTTGAGAATTACTTTCCTAAGAGCATGCAGAATAGAATGGAGGTTAAGTTTTTGGAGTTAAAACAAGGAGTTATGTCGGTGGCACAGTACGCTGCCAAATTCAACGAACTCATGCTCTTTTCTCCACACCAGGTGGACACGGAAGAAAGAAAGGCTCAACGTTTTGAATAAGGTTTAAAGCCATAGTTGTATAACAAAGTATCTGATTTTTATATTGATTATTTTGGAAGTTTGTTGGGGAAGGCCATCATAGTCGAGGTAGGAAATGAGGCTTCAAGTCAATATAATAAGGAGAACAAGAACAAGAAAAGTGAAGGAGATAATCGCGGAGGAGGTAGTAACAGTGGTGGAAGTAACCTTGGAAAGAGGAAGTGGGATAACAATAACACCAACAATTAGTCTAGTAGTAAGCAAGGGAATTTTAAGAAAAAGGCAGAGGCGTGTCCAAAGTGTGGAAAGAACTATCAAGGGGATTGTTGGAAGGGACAAAATGTCTGCTATAACTACGACCATGAGAGGCATATTTCGCCAAATTGCCTAAACTCAAAAAAGATTCGAAGATGTTTTGCTTGTGGAGCAACCGACCATCAAATAAAAGATTGTCCGAAAAAGGGAAAGACCGGTGGGAGTGGAAACTCTAGAGAAAGTAAACTGATGATTGGCGGACCTACTCAACAAAATTGATCGACTGCCAGAACTTTCAACGTGACAGTCTAGGACGCGGTAGTATCAAATGACGTTGTGTCAAGTATTATTCTGATCAAGAACATAAATGCCTATGTGTTATTCGATTCGAGTGCTACCTGTTCATTTGTATTTGATGAATTTACACGACGTTTAAATTTACCCCAAGAAATATTAGAAAGTCCTCTAAATATAGAAGTCACAAACAAAGAAATGATCCCCGTAGAAGTTATAAATAGAAATTATTGCGCCAAAATTAGAGGACATAAATTGCCAATAGATATGATCTCGATAAAATTAGGAGAGTTTGATATGATATTAGGGATGGACTGGTTATATAGCCACGAAGCAGTGATTGACTGTCAAAATAAAAGTGTGAACCTTCAGACTCCGAATTGGACTATGGTAGTATTTTATGGTAGCACATTGCCTATAGAATCTTGTTGTCTGACGATGATGCAGGTCAAAAATTTGTTGAGGAAATGATGTGTTGGGTACTTAGCCCATATTGTAGATACTTTAAAAGTAGGTATATAAATTAATAGTATACCTGCAGTGAAAGAATTTCTTGATATATTTCTAGACGATTTGCCCAGTCTACCTCCAAACAGGGAAATCGAGTTCATGATAGACTTAGAGCCAAGAATGACATCAATTTCGAAGGCTCCATATTGTATGGCGCCAGGTTAAATGAAGGAATTGATGATACAACTACAAGAGTTGCTAGATAAAGGTTATATTCAGCTAAGTGTGTCTCTATGGGGAGCACCAGTTTTGTTTGTCAGAAAGAAGGACGGATCGTTACGACTTTGTATCGACTATCGAGAGTTGAACAAAGTGACGATTAAGAATAAATATACATTGTCATGGATCGATGATCTTTTCAATCAGTTCAAAGGAGCAATATATTTTTCGAAAATAGATTTGAGGATATAATATCATCAACTAAAAGTGTGGAAAGAGGACGTAACAAAGACGGCGTTCAGAACCCGATATGGGCATTATGAGTTTTTGGTGATGTCATTCAGTTTGACTAATGCACAACATTTATGGACTTGATGAACCTAGTTTTCAAGCCATATTTGGATAAGTTTGTGGTAGTTTTCATAGATGATATTTTGATTTATTTGAAGACCAATGAGGTCGTTGTGGAGTATCTGAAGGTAGTGTTAGAGACATTGAGGATAATGCATGATTTAGGTATTTGGGGGGGGGGGGGGGGGGGAGTTTGCATTTATTTTACTAGATAGTTTTTTTAAGAAAATAATATATAAAAAAACAAGAATATTTTAAACAAAATAAAAAAAAATTAAATTTTTTGTTTGACTATTTATGAGTTGAATTTATTTTATTAAGTGTTTGTGAAGTAGCGGCTCATGAATAGAATTTGCTAGTATATTTATGTGTTAACCTATTCGGATTTAATGATGATAAAATAATGTTAAAATATTTTATTAATATGAATTGAGTTAAATAGGGGGAGATTATTTTGTAAACATGATTTGTATAATGTGTGTTAAACTTTTAAGAATAATAAAATGTGAAGAAAAGAAATGAACAAATGTAAAAGTATAAACATTTATTTTTGTACAGTCCTTAACAAAATAATCATTGTAAAATGACTTAGAGATCAAAAATGTTAGGTTGATTCGAATTGAAAAGATAGACTAGTTATGAATCAAATTTGTTAGATTGATCTAAGAGATAACCTCTGTATAGTCCTAAAAAGAATAATACTGTAAAAGGACATTCGGGATCAAATTTGTTAGGTTGATCCAAGAGAGTTATGGTAAAAATGTAATAGATTAGGCTGAAGATCAACTGAAGTTGAGTAGCAGATCAAAGCAGAAAAGAAGAACTGAGAGTTCATAGGGTAAAGGAACAGAAGAACTGAAATCGTAGAGTTAGCAAAGATTGTCGAGTAAGATGTTGAAGACTTAACTTTATGATACATGACTCTCAGATCGTCGAGTGTCGAGAAGAGTCCAAGATCGTTGAGTGAAAAGAAGATCGAAGAATGCAAAACAGAGAAGAATCGTTGAGTAAAGAGAAGATCGACGAGAAAGACAAAGCTACTAAGGATAAAAGTCGGAGGGCCAAAAAAGAATATAAGTTGCTATATGCCAAACATTAAACTGTCAGAGAAGACTGCTTAAGCACAGACTTGGAAAGATCAGACTTAATTCAAAGCAGGAGAATAAACAAGAAGAATTAAGAGTCATCCCACAAGATTAGCACATAAACAAAGAGTTCGTAGAGTTCTATCAAGTAGGCTCAGTATAGCAAAGTCAAGATAAAGGCTCTAGTAAAAGAAAATAAGAAAGGAAGCTCACAGGTGCTAAACAAGTTAAAGTGCTCAAGATCGTAAAATGGTGCTGAACTGAATATCATTAGATTGATGAGTCACTTAATATCGTTGAGCTACTTCAGAATGTAGAGTTACATCATTGTTGAGCTGCATTAGTATTACCTATCAAAGTTTGTAATGTCAATGGCACTAAGAGACAGATTTATTATGACACGTGATTGGGATGTCCTCATCAAGAGTTCTCTAGTAAGAAATAGTCTGAGGTAAACCAACCGAAGAAGACAAGGAACAAAGTATTATTCAACGTCAGCTAGTTTATCAAAAAGAAGAAAAAGAACTTGAGAGAGATAGAAGTCCAAGTTTAAAGAATAAGAAGTCTTAGTTCTCAAGAAGTGAACTAAGCGTGTCTAACAAAGTCATAGAGTGGAATATAAGATCATAGAACGACTACAGACATAGAAGTAGATTTATTATGAGAATTGTTGAGCATACTAAACAGGAAGATATACTCTACGATTGAAGAGTGAAGAGATTGTAGAGTATAGAAGTATTACCGTAGAGCTAAAGATCATGGAGCTGAAGGCCGTAGTGTAAGACCCCGAATTTTATGAAATATAAAATTTAATTTTTCTTCATATATATTTTTTCATGAAACAGTAAGTGGTTAAATTGACGAAATTGAAAGTTAAGGATGTTATGTGCATATTTTATTTTGTCGGACAATATTCGCTTTGTCGGGGAATATTCGTTTTGTCGGGAAATATTCGTGTCGTACGACGGTGCCGAAATAACAAATTATTGGTGGACCCCACAACGGAATATTTGTCGGATATAAAAAACGACAGAAGTAACATTTTTAATAAAAATAGTCAACGGTGCTAACTGTTAAAATACCGGTGATAAAAGAATAGTAGCATACGGTAGTTTATGGTATTTTCTATACACACGGTACTCTACAGTAGCACACGGTATTGCACAGTGTCTCATATTATTGGTCTGATAATTGACACCGTAACTGTTACGCATCATTTCATCGATAATTGTAACTGCATAATATTTTATGTTATCAATTCAATTATTGTTGTTACACAGTATTTTGCATTATTGATTCAATAATTATCATTACACTGTATTTTATATCATTGAGTCAATAATTATTGCTACACTGTTTTTAAAATTATTGAACCTAATAATTGTCACAGTAGCAAATACACTATAATTTATATTATTAAATTAATAAAAATATGTAACGTGTTTCTTACATTATTGTGGTAACATTATTTTATATGTTGGACTCACAGGAAGAATAAATAAATAAATAAATAAATAAAATAATTAATTTTACTATTTGAAATAGTAACGTGAATAGTAACGTGAATAATAACGTGAATAGTAACGTGAATAGTGACGTGAATAGTAAGAAACATGTGGGACCCACTGTGGGGCCCACATGAAATGTGAGAAATGTGAATTTGCTGAAGTTGGTTGGTGGAGGCTGCGTAGCAGCCTCTGCTGAATTTTTTTCTATTCACCTACCACGCATAGTAACTTCTTTTCTCCTATAAATAGCTTGCTCAGCTGAATAGAAAAATCACACCTAAAACATAGAATTTTTCTATAAGAATTTTATGAGTTTTCTCTGAGAATAGTAAGGTTATTTTGAGTGTTTGAAAGCCAAAAGGAGTGCAGAAAATTTTCAAGTAAGTCTTTTATTAAAGAGTAGTAATTTCATAAATTCATATTTTTCACGGTATTCACAAATCTTCCTTTAGAAGACTCTTCTTTAAGAAGATTCATTTTTAAAAGCTTTATTTGGAAGATTTATTTTGAAATATTATTTTAAAAATTATTTTAAAGTTGTTATATTATACTACAAAAATTATGTTAAATATATATAATTTTGATAGTTCATAATATATGAATTATCATACACCTTGAAATTTATATGTGGTAATTACTAATTTTATTAAAAATATATAGGTTGATCAACCTCATTTAAATCAATATCCAATCACGTGTTAAGGTAAGGAATACCATTCATTTCAAACTCTTAAATTTATGTGGTAAGGAATATCATTCTTTTGACACTCTTAAATTATTACGGTAAGGAATACCATTCATTTTAAACTCTTAAATTTACTGTGGTAAGGAATATCATCTTCTTTCATATTCTATTATTTAAACTTACCACGGTAAGGGGTATCATTCTTTTCACACTCTTAAACTTACTACTGTAAGGAATATCATATTCTTTCATCTTATATTATTTAAACTTAATATGGTAAGGGGTATCATTATTTTCATCATCATAAATGAATATTATGTTCTTTCTTACTGGAAGGGATTATCATTCTTTGATTCTCGAAAATAATATCGTTTATTTCTTGTGTCATTTATTTCCATGTATTAAATTGCGGGAATAACATTACGGCGCGGATTACCGCCTGTTGGTGAATAACCTATCGTATTCATTCCTTATTAATTTATGAGAATAACCTTACGGCGCGGATTACCGCATGTTTGGTGAATAACTCTTTGTATTCAAATTGATGGGAATAACCTTACTGCGCGGACTACCGCCTGTTGGTGAATAACCTTTTTTATTTGTCTCGTGTGGAAATAATTTGTCTACACGAATTATCACATGACATTTTTATTCCATATTCATTTGTAATATTATTTTCTTTCATATTCGTAAATGTTATTATTTTCCTTTATACTCATAAGTGATACCATCTTTTTCATCTTCCATTATTCAAACTTACTATGGTAAGGGATATTAATTTCCTTCACCTTTTGTTAATCAAACCTGCTACGGTAAGGGATATTATTTTCTTTCATACCCCTAAATCGAAACTTATTATGGAACTATTGCTTCTATAATTCTTGAAAATATTATATGTTCCATAATAGTTGAACTTCATTATTTCAACTGAACCTTCCTATTTTCTGAACATTTCTATTGAACTGTAACCGTTATTCTGAATTGTGGATCTTGAATATCATTTTTAAATTTCACTCCACATCATGTTGACAATTTGAATATTATTTGAATCTGCACAAAGTAAACTTCCGATACTTATTGTTTATCCTGTTTCTTCTGTTCATCATTCGTATCACTGTTATTTGTATTAATCTTCAAGAATCAAGTTGTTGTGAATATCTGTGGCAGGGGGCACAGATGCGATATAATTGTTGAACAGATGTTAGGTTAAAGGCGATATAATAGGTTAAAGGCGATACATCTGTTCGGTGTCTTTTATGGCACGTGGTGAAAGTTCTCTTTGGCCCGTAGTGCATAGATGAACTGTTGTATGATTATGACCAAAGGCTGAATCTGGTATAATCATGACCGTTGGTATTATATTGAAAGTTCTCTTTGGCCCGTAGTGCATAGATGAACTGTTGTTTGGTATGATTATGACCAAAGGCTGAATCTGGTATAATCATGACCGCTATTGCTATATTGAATATCTTTGGCCCATAGTGCAAAGATGAACTGTTGATTTGCATGATTATGACCAGGAATTGTGAATTTTTATTATCATGACTAATGGTATTTCAGATGATAAAAGTTGATGATATTTTTACAAAAAAGGAAGCGAGTGGACATTATAGTCTGCATTATTCTTCTAATAGATTACTCATTCCGCTGCTATTATTGATCTGAACATTGTTCAAGAATTTAACTGCAATTTTTTTGATATAAACCTTGTAGTCTATTGTATTCTATCAAGAACTCAACTGTTGAAGGCTAATGATAATTTATTCGTCATTATCTTAGTCATGATATTTCTTACTGGGCTATTTGAGCTCACCCTTTCTTTTGTTCCATTGTTTTTCAACAGGAGATGAAAACGTAACGGGGTCTAGCCGGGGGATGGAGTGAGAGTCCGAGGAATAGCTATCCTAGTCTTCACGTGTTGTAAAATAGTGTGTCAATAATAGTGAAGACTTAGTTGTGTATTATTATATACTGTATTGTTGTACGTTGTGCTTTGTTGTAATAATTTTGTTATAGTCTTTTGACGACTCAAGTTTGGGCTGTGTGGGCCTAGATTTGGGGGTGTCACACGTAGAGCAGAAGATCGTAGAACTGAAGAATGTAGAGCATGATCATCGTAGGGTATAACAACTTTGACAAGAGGACTTACAATGGGAAGATCTGAAGAAGTAAAGAATCCAAGAAGTGTGCTGATCATCTTAAGATTGAAATAAAGATCAGAATGTGGTGTGTCTAACCAATAGTTTGAACAAGTGACAATGACCACAGGGTTACCTCTTCAACACACTAATGTGACAACCTGATTGAAAGAAAGTTGACACACTTTCGATATGTCAACATTAACGGGTAGATTCTTAGAAGAAATCTATGAATAGATTTCAAATTCAAACGAAGAAAAGGAGGGTGAGTTGACTAACAAAGAGAGGTTAGTTCGAAGAGAGAGAAATAGCCAAAACAGGGAAGAAAAAAAAAGGGTCAATCTATACACCCATAAGGAGTATAAGGAGATAAAGGCCGATCTACAGAATACCGTAGAAGGGATCGATCAACTGAACAAATATATTATTAACCAAAAATCACTCTACACTTTAAAGGATCAATCAAGAAATTATTTCAGCCATACAAGAGCCAGAGCAGAACAAAGATATGCAGAAAGCTCAAAAGAAGAAAAGATCAACGGAATCATTCAGCTATTAAGTTCTTTATAAGAGAGCTTAACGACAACTTAGCAGTATCTCAAACATCATCATCATCATCATCAACAACAACAAAGATGGGATTTTGTGGCCCGTCTGATTCGGAGGAATCATTCCAAGGATGGGAAGAGGACTTTGTATCCTGTAGAGAAATTAAGACGAGTCTGGGTGGCTTGCCTGATTCCTTGTAAATCTGACCATTAGTGGGAGGACTCTGTGTCTATTAGAGAGGATTTTGTGTCCATTAGAGAGGACTTGATGTCTAGAACTTTGTGCCCAGTTGTAAGGACTTTGTGTCCATTTATCTTTAATGGATCATCTCTGCTCATCAGAGTGGAAGAGAAGATTATGAGTAATTCAGGCTCCGAACCTCTTAAAAATCTCTATGTTCTCAATGTCTTTTTACCGTCTTCTTTTTCTTTCTTATATTTCTTATGAATGTTATATATGCTTGCAATGCCTTTCCATTAGTAAACTAAATACAGAGCTGTGTATTTTTAAATTAAGGATTAGAAAGGGATATTACCAAATAAACTAATTTCGCTGCACAATCAAAAGCATAATTATTTGTTAAATGTTATACAGAATTATATAAAGATATATTCAACCACCCTTTCAGATCACTTTCATGTACCTCTAGGAAATAACAGATTTAAAAGATTTAGAACTCTTAAATCTTTGATAAGATACAAAATCCAAGTTTGAAACACCATCATAAATAAAATTAAAATTAATATACATTTTTGCACTTCACATTTTCACTAACTTTTAGTTGTGGTGTATATATTATGATTTAAGCAATTTTAAGAAAAAAATTGAAAAAACAAAAATAGAGTTGAAGAAATACTTTAATGTCTATTGAACAAAATAACTAGGTATCCAAGTCTCGGAATGCATCAATATTCACGTTGAAAAGTGTGATGGATAAAAGTAGTTTGACTAGTCTAGTTTTGTGACTTTTGTTACTTGAGTTAGTAAATCTTTAGGGGTGCCTTTACACCTAATGCCTTAAAACTAACTGGTTTGGAGCTATTGGTCCAACACTTATTACATGGGTAACTCTGAAAAGTTTAAGAAAACGAGACATTGTACAAGTCAAGAAAAAAAGGGAGAAAAGAGGAAAAAATTAATTTGATTGATTTCATGATTAAAAAAAATATTACTAAGAGTTAGATCACATACACAATACATGCATCACATTAAATTAATTTTAAGAAAGATAGTGTATAAAATGAAGATAAAGTATTTTTGATAAGTTGAAATTGTTCTTTTGAATTTAATCTTGCTTATTTATAATGCCATTGAGACTTACACATTTTCTTTCAATTTTATAGCTGATTCACAAAAAAATATTTTTTTTATAATTTTGAATTTTGTGGGTATATTTACTACAAACCCTCACGATATATAACTCGTTTACTTGAGATAACCTTGGAGTTTAAAGATTTGTTGTGCATGCTAAGTACAATCGCGTTCATATGAAAGTGGGGTAGTTCAATTTTTATTTTGTTTTATTTTATTTTATTTTTACTCGAAGACAAGCAAAATATATGTGATAAATAGATTTTTATATATATTTATTAGGTATTTTATGATTAATATTTGTGAGTTTTTAAGTATTTTTAGTATTTTAGGTCATTTTATATATTCTTATTACATTTAATGCATTTTTATTATTTGTATTTTATCTTTTTGTAGGAAAAAGGAATTAAATTAAAGCTTGATGACAATTTTGTAATTATTGCAAAAGTGGATGGCAGATTCGTAATTACTTAAACAATGTTGGCGCCATGCGCACTAAGGCAAAAGGATTCATCATCCAGCGATTGAAACGGTGCTGTTTAGATTGAATTAAAGGAGTTCCGCACAATGCACGGTAGGAGCAGAAACAACAGGAAATAACACGATGCCTTTTGGCGTGAAGGGAGTATACTTACGCACAATGCAAGGAAGACCCTTATATCAGCAAAGCGCACAACACTTGTGACCAGACGAATGCAACTTATTTCTTACAATTCTTTTGCTGGGTCCCACCACTTATATGGTTTCGACAGAATCCAAGCTTAGACTTTATTTTGGTTTTGCAAAGCTTCTGTGTGGGTCCATTACAGAATAAGTAAAGAAGGATTTATTAGAATCCTTAGCAAATTTGGAATAGAAAAATAAAATAAGATTTTAATTTGTATTTATTTTAATTTATATTCTAACTCTTATTAGGTTTTGGACAAATTATGTAGCCTATAAATAGGTGTTTTGAGACACAATTAGGGATATCTCTCCTCTCTCTCTTTTATATAAATTCTTCTTCTATTATGATTAGTTAAATTATTATTCTTGAATTAAATTAGCAGAATGCATCAAAATTTATGCACTGTGAGATCTAATTGGTTTTAATTGTTCAATTTATATTTTGAGTATTAGATATTCTTCTGTTCTTAATTTTATGATTGATTCGTTTAATTGCTAGAATGCATACTACTTTATTAGTCGCATTAATCTATTGCTAAATTAAATATCAAATTCGTAATGTTTGGTCACTTTAATTTATAAAGCAACTAAGATTAATAATTATTTTGTAGATCAAAAGATTATTATATCTTAGGAAGAATGTTCATTTAAATTAAATACAAACGAGTAGCTTGTGTTATTTAATTCAACGATCTCTCTAATTTTTAAATCTGCTAATAGGTTAAATCTTTAGCGCGTGTCTGAGGTTATTACTAGTAGTAAGGTTTATTTAAATCTTTTGTTTCTACTTAACTAAACTTAAGGAGGGATATAAAAATTATTCGAATGAGAGTAATTATTCCACGGTGAATTTTTAAAATATTAATTGATTTATACTTAATCAATGATCAATGCAAATTTCTGATGATGGATGTTAATTTAACCCAAAACTCATCATTTTGATTTATTCCGTTAATTTACTCTACATAGTTAGTTTCGTATTATTTTTATTTTTAATTTATATTATTTAAATTATTTCTTTTAATTACCCCCCCCCCCCACCCAATTTTGATAGGTTCATAATTCATACATTTTAATTATCTAATTTATTCATTTTAATATTTTTATTAATTTAAGTAATTAGTTTTATTTTATTTTGTAGAAAATAAATAAATAGATAAAGTTGAGTTGAAAAGGGAATTCTAGAAGCTTTCTAGTTGATTTTTGTTTGGACTACAATAAAAAGATGTGCAAGAAAAAAAAAATTGTAATATGAAGATAAAGAGTTTGATCTTATCTAGAATGTTAAAGAATTTTTTTCCAAATTCATTGTAACTAGTTTGAAGCACAAATAACCTTTCTCTATAAACAAGGTCCTTTATTTTAAGAATTAGGGAGAGTTTAGAATAATGTATTAGTTTAGGTTATGAGTAGAGATATATTAAATTACTTCTTCATTATACGCTCGTTGAAGACCTGAAATAAAGGGAGTTTTATTCTTTTTCTTTTTCTTTTTTATTTTTATTATCTTATTTATTTTAATATCTAACTAATTTTTTTAGATCTAGTATGAATAGACCTGGCAAAAGGACCCGAGGCCCGCGGGCCGAGCTGACCCAAAAAAAGCGAGCTTTGGGCCTAAAAAATATAGCCCAAAAAAATCTGGGCCATTTTTGGTGCAGCCCGCGGTCTAATATATATATATATATATATATATATATATATTTTCTTCTTTAAATTTTATATTGCTTGACATTGTTGACAAAAAAAAAAAAAACTTAGAAAATGAATCAAATAGAGAATTATGAATAATATAAAAAATAATGTGTTATAATTGTAATTAATTAATGTTAATATTTATTTCAAATATAAAAAGTTAATCAGTTATGTATGCTTCTTCCCATGCTTTTTCGTGGGTTGAAAAAAGAAATCATGACACATAAGAAGAAGATTTCATGTTTTACTTAATTTAGAAGTTTAGATTTTTATTTATATATTTTCTTTTGTAATTAACATTAATTTACCAGTATATATATATGTTTGCATCCACTGATGCACATATGAGTATATGACTGCCATGATTTACCTATATATATATAGTAATTAATTAACTTAGGTCCATGATTACTTGATTAGAATTTGTGCAGATGGCAAAAAAATACGTTCAACTTAGAAAACTATGTTGAATTTTGGTAGTGGTTCACTACTACTTTACAAGCTAGTCAATTTTTATAAACTTACGTACTAACACAAATTGAATAATCAATAATTGACAAAGATTACTACTTTGTTTTATTATTATAAAATCTTCAAAAAAATCCAATTCAAAAATTCATTATATTCAAATATTGAGCAAGTTTTTCATCTTAGTATCAAAATCAAACTTTCAACTTTCACATTATAACTTATAAGTAACAAAGAAAGATACTACACTAGTAAAATAATTAATCTCCAAACGTATGAATTAATGTTCATGCATGTAAACATTATACCCGTGCATGCATATGATATGAAAAGATGTAATCCCGATTCTGAATGCGCAAATTTGGTAATATAGAAAAAGATTAATATACAGCTAAATATTAATTTAATTTTAAATTATAAATCATAATAAATTTTTTTTTTTTTTTACACAAATGGGCCGACCTCGCCCGTATGGGCCAAACATTTCGTAGCCCGCAAAAAACTGGCTCGTTTTTTGCTCGGCCCGCCAAAGGCCCGACCCGTTTTGGCCCAGCCCGCCCGTTTGCCAGGTCTAAGTATGAAGATGAAATTAAATAATTATTAATGATAATATTTTCATCTCTTCTATTATTTGTGCTTTAATACTTAATTAATTTCGTCTTCATGTTTTAATATTGAAATATCTTTGTTTTATAGTTCTTGTGTGATTTTTAAATTAAGGAAAATATTTTGATAAATTATTGTTAAGATATGAGTTCTTCATAATTTATACTTACTCGAATAATTTTTGATAGATTATAGTTAATGATTAAATTTTCATAGTCTATATTTGTCTATGTTAATTAAAAATTTACTACATAAAAGAAAGAGAGATCAAAATCATAGTTAGTTTTAATTAAATTAAATTATTTTATTTTTTGAATTATGTACACTAAACCAGTGGCATAATTTGAGTTATAAACAATAGAAGAAATTAGATTATTTCTTATGTTTATTATTTAGTGGATTTGGATTCCTAGATTGCTTCTTTATCATTAGTTTTTATACTTTAATTAGTTTAATTGTAGTTAATTAATTTTCAATATTTATTTATAATTCTCTTGAAATACATATTAAGGATACATTAAAATTAATCTAGTCTTTGTGATTTGACCAATACTTGTCCGTTCTTCAATTTGACATTGTGCACTTGCAGTTATTCTTTTTTATCACATTAATTTTTGGCACCGTTACCGGAGACTAGAATTAACATTTTATTCCTTAATTTTTATTTTTTCGAATTAATTTTTAGCTATGTTATATTCCCCCCTCCCCCTCGGCGGATTATTGATGTGGATCAAAGGTGCGAACAAACAAATTTTGTCGTTGCATTATTCCTAGTATTTTTGTTCTTAACTAAAAAAATAATAATAGATTATTTTTATTTTTATTTTTATTTGTTAGTTAGAAAATTAACGCATTTAAGTATTCACTCACGTAGAATAATCTTGTTTACGCTGTTTTTATTTTTATTTATTTTCGTCATTTATAAACTTGTAGAGATTCTTGGAGGAACAAGGTACATCCAATTTATCATTCTTTAGTAATTCACATAGTTTTAAGGCACTTTATTTGCTTATAATTTTTATTTTAGTTGTGCATTATCATTTTTAATTTAATTTTAAGGGCACAATCCACAACAAAATAAGGTGAAAATTTCATCATACTTCATTGGCTCACAAACAATCCAACTTTCATTTTCAATAACCCGATCTTAATACAATTAAGTAGATGTAGATTCCTAGGAATTTCGAGCGCAATTAAGAAAAGAGACTTCAAGGGAAAATCAAATTTTAGATTAATTAAACTACAAGTGTATAAAAAAGGTGGTTTATAAGGCAAACTTTTTAAAAACGTGTAATTATTTCATTAGTCATTATACCTACGAAAAGACTCATCATTCTTACACTTACATGACTAATAGTATGATTAATTTCGAATTTAGTGACCCTTGAGGTGTAATTTGGAATCAAGTTGATTGTAATCCAATATATATATATTATTCCTTAATTTCCACCATATCCTAACATACAAACTCATTTGAATAAACCAATCAGGAAAGGAATTTAAGGAATTGAAAATGTTGACCATATATATACATCTGAACGTTGATTTGTTTTAAAGAGATGTAGTTTGAATTTTTTGAACAACTTTGACCATTTAATCAATTAGTTGTAAAATCCTTATCCGAATAGGCAAGTGTTTTCTTTTTTCGCAAAATGTATTGATTTATGAGAATTAATTCCATAAATCAAAGTGTTCCTTCCATAAAAAATTCAGTTTACGTGAGAGAAGCCTTGTTTGAATTTCTTTCTACAACATGAGTTGATTTATAGAAATTAATCCTATGAGATCAATTTCATAAATCAAAAACATTTTTTTAATTTATTTTCACAAAAGTTAAAAAAAATTATTTAATTTGTTCTTGTGTTAAACAAATATTTTTATTATTTCTTCTCACAATATAAAATGACTTATGGAAATCAATCCTATAAACTTTACAATTTTGAAAGCAAATCTTTAACTCATCATAACCATAGCATCAATATACTCCAATTATGATGCAATACATGATAATCATTTTAGAAAGTGAAACCTGCTACTTTCCGCAAAGTTAATTCTAAGATAAAATATATATATATATATATATATATATATATACCAAGTATTTACTATGGCCTATTTGTTGGGCAAATAAATCTTATATCATTCATTTTAATCTTGAATGACCTTAGATTTAATTGAGCAACTTGTTATCTGTTACTATTAATAGCAGATGCTGCAGATAACATTAGTGGATGGTTCAATTACTACATTACCTCTCATATAAACTAACGAAAATAATAAACTAATATCTTTCGATACTAATTGTGGCGGATGAACATTTGAACTATTTGGATATTGGGTTTATTATTTAAGGTTTATGATTTAGTGTCTAGGATTTAACCTTTATTGTTTAGGGGTTAGGGTTTATTATTTAGGGTTTAGAGTTAAATTATTAATCACTTAAATCAATATACAAGAAGCATCTAATTAATTACTTAATCCTTGCAAGAGATGCGAGTGTTACAATAGAATCTGACAGGCACCGATAATACTAGCAAATGGTTTAAAGCATTATTGGTATATATATAGTTAAAATAAAGAGCATCTTAATAATTATTATATTCATTATTATTAATAACGAAATTCACTGTTAATAATAGCAGATGACATGACTAATTTTTAAATTGGGACATTTTTAATCTCAATCGATAATTTTAGATTTATTTGTGTTAAAATAGTCCATAACAAGTATATATATATATATATATACTAGGTGGAAGAAAACAATCTGACAAAATAAAAAAAAAAGTTTTGATTTAACAAATTATTTGAATTGAATTCTTGACATAATAAATAAATTGAGTTTTATACGTGTGATTATTTTCTTCTCTTGCCCTCTTTTTGTTTACCATTTAATACTTGCACATATATATAGCCATAAAGGTAGCTTCTCTTTTCATGGAACGTGGGGATCAAAGTTACGGAACGTGTTAATTTAGGGGAAAGGTTGAATCTAGGACCTCTTTCCTAGTAAGAGGCTTGGTAACCCAACTGAGCCAAAGGCCGTTGGTTCATACAAACTTTGATTCTAGGCTCCCTTTTTTTTATATTGTACTATTTTTTTTAATTTTTTTTTCTTAGTTGGACTAATTAATGCATATATATATATATATATATATATATATATATATATAAACTAGTGATATTTTAATATCAACCCAACAAATTATTTTGTTATTTTTTTTAATTTTTATTTTGTTAAAATTTTATATTCAACAAGTTATATTTGTTTGTTTATGATAATGTCATGCACTGACAGTCCTCCTAGGTGTTTTTATTTCAATTCTTCTCCTTCTCTTTCTCATTTGGTCTTACGGGTATTTCAAATCTTCCAAACAATTGTTTTTTTAAAAAAAATATTTTCAATTAATCCATTCAAATGATACACTTGATTTATAAAGAAGTATGCTTTGATGTCCTTTATCGTGACATTTATACTAATATCACTTGAAATTAAATTTATTTATTTAATTATTTAATAATTCATTATTATTTTAATTTTTTTTTAAGGAATCTTATTCAATTATTTTGTAGTCACAACGGTTTTAGTAGTCACAACGGGAGGAAGGTAAAAGTAAAAAAAGTAGTTCCGCCTTCATGGCTTTATGCCCGATATTGGTAATAAATACTCCGTTATTCATAAAATTATATGGGCCTCAATTATAAATTATGGAAAGTACAAGGGCTACTGCAGCAATTTCTGCCAAAGCCCTAGCCACGCTACGCTATGTGGGCACCGGATTCCATCAGATGGGTTGCGTTTGCAACTGTTGACATGGGAGATTACGAAGGAGAAGCTTCAGCGAGCTGGAAGCGGCAAATCGAGAATATGCAGAGGAATTGCAAATTTGATGAATTCTCTAAAGGGGAAATTCATGTGAAATATGGTTTTCAATCTGAAATCTCAATTGCTGCTCGTTCCTGCTTCTCTCTCTCTCTCTCTCTCACACACACATACTCTCCCTCTCAAATTTGATGAATTCTCTAAAGGGGAAATTCATGTGAAATATGGTTTTCAATCTGAAATCTCAATTGCTGCTCGTTCCTGCTTCTCTCTCTCTCTCTCTCTGACACACACATACTCTCCCTCTCTAGATCTTTCTCGCTCTTCACCTCTGGACCTAGTGATGATGTGCTTAGAGCCCTGAAGGTTCTTATTTCTCCAATTTTTGTTCTTCACTCCTATCTTTTCTGTTTCAATTACTCTTTTTTTTTTTTTTTTAATTTAATTTAATTTATATATATAGATTGCAGAAGACGACATTGAAAAACTGTTTTAGTGACATTTTGGAAGTAGTTATTTTATAACCACAGATCTAAAGTTTAATTACAGCGATGCGTTATCGGCCAAACAAGCTTTGCGTATTTTTATTATGGTGATATGGACTAATGCTTCATTTAAAATTACTTCGCAGAATTGGTTCAATTATTTAGTAAGAGGTAGGGGTGAGCATGGTGCGGTTTGGTGCGGTTTGAAACCCAAACCGCACGTGAAACCGCTTAGGTGCGGTTTGATAAATCCAAAACCGCATCCGCATTGTTGCGGTGCGGTTTTGAACCGTACGGTGCGGTTTCATTTGGTGCGGTTTCGGTTCCAAAACCAATTGAAACAATTAAATTTTATGTAAATTATAATCAGCAAGGTGAAAAATAAAAACTGCCCATAAACCTGCACATAAACTAATCAGCAAGGTGAAAAATAAAAACTGCACCTAAATCCAAACTGCACATAAAAACTGCACATAAATCCCAGCTGGATAAGTCAAAAAAGTATGCAAAAACTGCACATAAATCCAAACTGCACATAGAAACTGCACATAAATCCAAACTACACATAAAAACTGCACATAAATCCCAGCTGAAGTATGCAAAAACTGCACATAAATCCAAACTGCACATAAATCCCATAAAAGCCAGTATCTAGATTAAAGCTAATAAGATGCAACAGACAACTCAATAATAAAATGACGGATCCCTTGATGCAAATTTAAGTAACAAATCCATGTAATAGGTTACATACACAGTGAACTTAGGTCTCGTTAAGGGAACAAATAAAACATAGAAGTTGCTCAAAACACAGCAGTAAATAATAAGTTATTTAGACAGTCCTTTCACCACCATAAGTGCATTTTACAACTATCCAAAAATTAATTTAGTGGGCTGTCTCAAAAGAAGGTATGACCATGTTCAGTTATGCTTCCTTGACTGCTCCTCAAGGAACAAAACTTTCCCGTGATCCAAACTCCTGTAGAAATTTATGCAAGATGCGTCACAATTAGTTAGAAAAAACGAAACGAAAGCAATAGCAAAGATAAATCAAAAGAAAAACAATCACACGAGACACTATTATGGAAACCAAGCTGATGGTATGTGAATGCAGGTATGACATGAGGTGGAAGTGTATGCTTGTTATGATTCAATGAACTAATGGATATCAGGGATAACACTGAAGATGGGCAAGTTATTTATGTTAGAATAGCTGCCTCTGAATTAGTTAAGTTCACACAATACTGCTAAGTTCCAACTGTGAAGAACAGAAGTATGTATCCCATATATATGGTGCCCCCTCAATATCAGCTGATTATACAATATGTTCTTCCATCGACATTGCTCCTCCTTCAGAGAAAAAACAGAGAAATAATTAAAGTATAGCCCATTGTAGTTCATATGTTTTTAGCTGGTTTTGAATATAAACTGCTGTTGCTAAGAGGTTTGATTTTCTAAAATTTTAATGCAGGCCAATTTAGGTTTGTTGAAGGTTTTGGTAGCCAAATCGCAAGCTGATGGTTTGCAAGCACACCTGAGGAGTGTAGTGGAAGGTCTGCTAAATTGGCAAGATAGCACCAAGAACCATTTCAAAGCTAAGGTTATTATAATTATATTTCTTTATGAGTCGGAATCTTTGGGGTTTAACTTTGTATTATGGAGAGGATCATACTGCAGTGTCTGTATTGGGGTTGATATCTGTATGTATGGACTACAGCTGATTTGTATGTATGCAAATTATTTCTGTTATGAGTTGGAGTAGAGGTAAAAATTAACTCTGTTATGAATTGGATCAAAATTTGACAGATTATACATCCTGTCACTCCAGTTGTGAAATTTATCAAATTTTAAACATATTAATTAACTATAAACCAATTAAATCAGAGCAAAATCAAGCACTAGGGCATCAACTTATCAATCAGTGAATAGCTACAAATACAATGAATCTGCATAAAATAAATAACTATATGTAACAACTTATAATAAAACTCTAACCAGTAACGAACTGAGGGAATTTAGCAGCCCTCGTTTTTGAGGCGTCACCGTTGGCGGCAGGGCCTGTCCCTCCATCATCTAGCACAACCCGAATCTCCTCAGCACGGTGTAAACTAAATTCATACAGAGGAAGTAACCCAAAACACTAATTTTATAAACAAAAAAAAAAACCCTAAAAAAAAAAGAAAATTGACAAATGGATAAATTTCAAATTATAAAAGAAGAAAAAGAAAAAGGTACCTGAGGAAGATTTTTGAGGCGTCACCGTTGGCGGCAGGGCCTGTTCCACCGATTGCCTTTATGGGTAGAACCGTAGAAGTAAAAGAACAGAAATCGGTGAAGAGTGTTGAGAATCTGAGCTCTTTCTCTCTCTTTTAGTCCATGTTTTGGGTACAGGACATTATAGAATAGAGACTGTAAAGAGTAGAGACTAGAGAGACTCAGAGAGAAAGGAAGAAGAGGTGAAGCCGTGCGTGAAGACTGAAGAGAGGAGGAAGACGCGAAGCACGGAAACAGTGAAGAGAGGAAGAAGAGGCGAACTGGGAAGGGAAGGATTTTAGGGCTTGATAGTATTAGAGTATCTTATATATAAAACTCAAAGCGATGTAGTTTTCGTTATCAGTCAGCCAACAAGTGCGGTGCGGTTTTACAGGTGCGGTTTGGACCAAAAACCGCACCCAACCCGCAATTTCGGTTTTTTAACCTCCTTAAAACCGTCGTACACGCCGCAACCGTTGGCTCGGTTTTAATTGGTGCGGTTTGTGCGGTTTTCGGCTCGGTTTCGGGGGCAAATCGGTTTTCTGCTCACCCCTAGTAAGAGGGGTTTCTCTGGAGAGGAGGCGACATGGGAGTGTTCGGAACTACTTGTAAGTAGTTAAGCTAAAAAACATGTTTGGGATTTACTTTTTTTTCCACTTATAAGTTATAAAAAAAGTTTAAAAAAATAAGTAAATTTTGGTGTTTAAAAAAAAATGACATAAAGTAGGTCAATTATTATGAAATGATATAAATGTGCTCTTTTATTTTTTTAATGTTTTTCTTACTAAAGAACATTTTAGTAATTTTTACATTTTGTTTAACTTATAAGTCATTATTAATCGAAGACATCCACAACTATTATTTATAATTCCCGACTTATAAGTAAAAGTGATGTCGAACGCTTTTACTTTTAAATCTACTAAAATTTTAACTTATAAATCTACAAAAATTTTAATTGTAAGTCCAAAAAAAAAATCATTCACGAGCGGGCCCAAAACATGTGTCAAGGCCTTGACTGAATTGGGTTCGCACCCTATTAGGTCTAGTGCTCTTGATCATGCTTTGCGGGTAGTATCAATTGAACCAATTAGATTATATTTATGGGGTCTTTACAGAAATATACAACAATTAGAAAGTAATTACATCATTAGTATATCTATAAAATAATTACAAAAGAGGGCAATAAATTCAAACAATTTAATTTTACATTAATAAGAAAACCTAAAATTAAAGACAAATAACTATCATAATTAATAATTCAAATTCAAATCTTTGGGATCTAACAACAAAAACAAATCCATAATTCAAAATTCAAATCAAAAGAAAAAAAAAACTATCGGAATACGTCGACAAGGAAACACGCCCATTAACTCTTCCCTTTTAACCCTATTGCTATCAACGGCTGTAAACACTGTTTGTATGTAGTATATGTACCAAGGCTGCCGATGAACAAAAAATTTGAATCTCAACTAATTTTAGTTAACTGATTTAATGGGGTTGAAAAGGAAGAGTTAATGGGCTCCCCTTCATCATTCTCTTCATCTGCTTCTCCTTCATCATCCTCTTCTGCCGCAAATCTCCGGCAGTTCTTAGTTGCGTCGCCACTACATCGCCCTCTCCCTCCCTTTCATCATCCTCCTCCGCCGCGAATCTCCGAAAATACCTGAGTTACTGTTCTGAAATCTTTTTTGACGATTTGGTTACCCGCAAAAACTAAAATGGTTACCTTTGTATGAATGTTTGGCTACCAACTGTATTACATTCAAAATAAATTTGTAACATAATAAAATTGAATTGGTTACCTTGGTATAAAGGTTTGGCAATCAACTGCATGAAAGTTTGGCTACCAACTGCATCACATTCA
Source organism: Hedera helix (assembly GCA_947179155.2). NCBI lineage: Eukaryota > Viridiplantae > Streptophyta > Magnoliopsida > Apiales > Araliaceae > Hedera > Hedera helix. Next base: position 31,773,283 of record OX359271.1, on the reverse strand, counting down.
AAATAAATTTGTAACCTAATAAAACTGAGTTGGTTACCTTGGTATGAAGATTTAGCTACCAACTGCATCACATTCAAAATAAATTGGTAGCCTAATAAAAGTGGAGGTGAATTGGTTACCTTGGTATAAAGGTTTGGTTACATTGATATGAATGTTTTGGTTACCTTGGTATGAAGGTTTGGTTACCTTGATATGAAGGTTTGGTTACCAATTACATTATGAAAAAACTGCAGGTGTGGAGGTGAAAAAACTGCAGGTTTGATATGTAGGTTTGGTTATCAATTGCAGGTGTGAAGTTTACAAATATTCTCAGACTTTAAAAACGCAAAACCCCAAATCAAATCCAACATATCTTCATATCGAGATCCTTGAGGGAGTACGTGTGAAGAAAGAGGCGAGCAGTGGAGTTATCGTCCATTTTCTAACCAGCAAAACTCAGCTTCTCTTTCTGACCCAACCATCGCTTCATAAACATTTGAATGTATGTACTAAGCCAAATCTTCGAAGCAAGAAAGGAATAAAAATGGAGGAGAGAGAAAATGAAGGAAAGAGAAAGCGGTGGAAGAAGTTTGGAGAGAGAAAACTGTAGGCGTGGAGGTGGAACCTTGGTATGAAGGTTTGGTTACATTGATATGAAGGTTTTGGTTACCTTTATATGAAAATTTGGTTACCTTGATATGAAAGTTTAGTTATCAACTGCATTATGAAAAAACTGCAGGTGTACGCATGAAGGAGGCAAGCAGTGGAGTTAGTAAACAATACAGATAAATAAATAAAAAAGGATAAAGGCATGTAATTCAAATTTCTACAAATTACGTAATTAAGCGCTAATATGGCAACCCATTAAACACCCAATAAAAATAAACAAATATTAATTGCACTAATTTTGAAAATAAACTATTAAAAATATATTAATTCTGTAAATATTTTTTAAATGCACTTCTATTATAATTTTTTTTAATAATGTACTAGGAAGTGTAATTTTCCCTATATTTATTTAGCTGCATTAGAACACTTTATTATGCTTCTTGCACATTTACTTGTGCCAGGACCAATATGTTATTATCATTAAGGTGGATAGTGGTATATTTCACATTTTCTTGCTTTGAATCATGATCAGGTAGTAGCTTATCATGTGCTGCGTTGTCTACAATTCTGTTCTAGATGGTAATTTGATAGTATCCCACCATCAATTCTGTGAAGTAATTTTAAATAGAAAACTAACCGGTCAACCAGTCTCATTTTGAGATCTCCAGTACTTATCAGCCTGGGCAGACCTCATTTTATCATCTTTTTCTTGAGGAAATTAATACTGAATTGGTCTGATAACATATTGCTTTCGGCCTACAAATATACTTGAAGATATACAAAAAAGAGGTTAATTTATCATGAACTGGTTAACATCTAGTCAGTCTTATTCTTAGTTTTGACTTTTCCCCCTTTCAATAAGCACTTTTCCCACTCTCCACCTTTCTTAAAGCCCTTTCAGAAAGCGCTTTAATTGTTATTATTTCATGTTAGAATTGTAATATTAAATAATACTCTCTTCCTTGCATAATATTTCTCCCCTTCTACATCAACTACAATCTTTTTGCTTAGGATACACATTCATCTATCCTATTCAGTTCTTTCTATCCCTCCTACCAGATAGACCATTTGTACTTGGTTATGAAGATCTCTGCTTAGGTTCCCTGCTTGGTGCAAAAAAAATCTCTGCTTTCTGAGCATGATATGTGTTCTGATTTGTGACCCAATCACTTTGAGAAGAATCATATGAAACATTAGGTTTGAAGCCAGCCTATCACTTCCATCACCACAAACATGGGGAGTTACTGAACCAACAGCAGGTATAGTTGATCCCCCAAGGGGTTTGGCTGCTCTGCCATAATAAGAGAGAGAGGTTACATGATCAAATCTTGCCAACTCCAAGGGTCACTAACACAACTTATACTTGGATTTGCCCAGTGCATGGCTCTTGTGTTTACATTGGCCATCATGTTATCTACAAAAATTATCATCTAGAACCACCTTATACCAGGAAACAGGTATATAAAACTTCTAGATGTCAGGATGCATTTTGAAGTTGCCAACATGATGAGCAAAATAAGTTAACCAATATGTCGATAGCAAATTTTGACTTATGTTCCAACCTTGAAGTGCTAGCAATTAAATACAGTATGTTGTTTTAGTATTTGCTACTTTCTGAACTCATCGAGTAAGGCACTAATATTTCTGCTTTATTACTACTATCTCCAGTAAGATATTCGTTCATAGTTTCATAGTAGGCCTTAAACTGTGTCGTTAACATTTCAAGGGAGGCCATGGATGAGTATATGGCTTAGACAGCTTGATTAAGTTGATCTTGATGGGAACTAGCCAAAACCAATGGAACATTTAACAGGTTAGGGTATCTTTTTCTTTTCAGAAAACTATAAACTAGTAAAATGTGAAAGCGGCTACAAATCAACATATAAAAGGAAAAACAATCTTAGATGATGTACCATCTGGGTTTGTGTATGTCATCCTTTCGTGTTGAAGCTTTTATAACTGATTTTTCTTGTTGCACATACTTGACCTATAGAACATACAAGGGCCGTCTTTTCTGTACTATGATAACTATACGAACCTTGAAGTTCTAGATACATCTACAAATGTCGTGATTAGCTTAAGTAAAGGAATACGCAGTATGAATTATTTGACACAAGGCCTCCTACAAAGTTGCAGGTTGTACTATTGTTTTCCCTTTTTTTTTGGAAATTCAATTTATCATTTTTTTGTGCTAGTTTATAGTATCACATTTTTTGTGTTCTTTCCTCTTTTTGTCTTGTAAATACGATTTATTATTATTATTTTTTTTATTCTGGCCTTTTTCTTTTGGCATGAGAACCAAATTAAACATAATTTTCGCATATAAATATACTACATGTAGTAGTTCGTTGAAGTATTCTTTCATTCCACAATTTTGATGAATTATTCCCAGCTAAGAAATTTAATTTACTTCGGTTTCTTCGTAAATCATTCTAAATTTCTCAAGCGAGTGCATATAGTTTTCTTTTTTTCATCTCGCTTTGTATGCGTGTATACAGATGAATGCGTTTTACGCTCCATTTCACCCTCGTAATTTCTTTATTGACTTGAGCAATGTCTAATTTTATTAGGCTTTTCAAAGTTACCCGTATAACGAGCTTTCGAGCAATGACTCCCAAACCAGTTGACTTTAAGGTATTAGATGTAGAGACATTCCGAAGGATTTACTCGTTTAAGTAACAAAGGCTACAAAATTTCGACTAAGTCAAGTTATTTCAATGTTATATATTTTTCTTTTTATTCTCCTCAAATTTAAATATTATCCAACACCCCCAAACTTATATGAAAGCCGAAACTTAGCACTAAGCAATGTTCCAAATACAAACTTTAAATTTTCCACAGAATTCATCACAAACATCTAACCTATTAAATTATCTAAATAATAACTAATCAAACAGCAGGGTATGTGCTCAAATATATAAAAAAAAAATCAAGAATATTGCCAAAATAGCTCAACTGTCAAAATATAAATCCCGCATGTTCGTCAATTTTCATTAAATAGCAGTGAATAATCAAATTCTTATCATTGGCCTAATCCTAATTCACATGATTAAGTACTCAAGTAACTATTACTATCACAAAAACAAAACACGATCTAACTAACCATTTTCATAGGTAACACGGTTACACTTAGCACGTGCAACAAGTCTTTGAACCCCATAGTTACTCTATGTGGACGAATTGTGTCTCATGAGGGTTTGCAGTGAATATATACCTACAAAATTCCAAAATTTACTTGAACCTAAATGCAATTTTTTTTGGATCTTGGAGTTTTTTTATTTTTATTTTTAAGTATGAGTTCAACTAAACTACATGCATTTACTTTACATATGCATCCTATCCTATGATGCCAATTGACAGATACCAAAATTAATTAATACCCCCAAACTTGAAACAAATATTGTCCTCAATGTAAAAGCTAATGAAAATACAAGACTAAAAAAGGACTTCCCTGAATGTGATCAATCAGTGCTATCGTTCGCGTCAGGCTCCATGTTTGATGGTGGATAGGTCGGGATTGAAGGAGGGTTGGGAAATTTAATTGATGAGAATGCTTGTGCCAATGCCTGAGCCACCTCCTCATTAAAACCATGCATGGCATCCTGACATTGAGTTATCCTTTCGTTTTGCTTATCTAACATTTTTTGCATTCTTCTTAAGTTCATATGCAATTTTTGCATTGATGCATTGTCGGATGGAGTAGGTATCGAGGAAGATGGCCCCACCTTAGGTTGAGAAGCATTACCATGATCCGAAGAGGGCAATGCAGCGAAGAGCTCATCCGTGTCAGGAGACTGAGCTTCCAAAATGAATTATTCGCCCATTGGGTTTGCTTGAGCACCATCCCATTGCTTAAAATTCTTTATGATCCTCGAATCGATTATCACTTGCAGCTCTCTTGAACGTGCTCATTATCATTCCATTGAATCCGCCTGCTTGCATAATCCGCATATTAAAGACGGATGTGACAATCCCCTCGACGCACCTCCTTTGACTACTTGTTTGATTGAACCATTGATCACTTTCCCGATGTTAATACTCTTTCCCTTGACCATGCAGTACAAAAGGATAGCCCTTTTTTTCTTACTTCCGTCACATGCGTGGATGACATCAATTTAGCGCAAAGGAAGTAATACCAAGCTTTCCCACATCAGCTCAGATGACTATAAGAAAAATGAATCTGCTTCCTATCTTGAACTTTTCAAGAAGCGTCTGGCTGGCATAGACTTTCAATGACTGCATCCAAATTGAGAGATTCTTCTTTATATTTGATGTAGTCATCCTTTTCTGTCATTTGGTCAAGGTTGTAGTACGTATTAATTACTTCTACTGAAAATGAAACCTCTTTGCCCCTCACACGTACTACATTGTGCTTGACGAACTTGACATTTGCATAAAACTCTTCAACTACTGAGATTACTGCAGGGTCCAGCTGTGAAGTAAACTCGTACCAATCTCGACCCTGTATCATGTTATACAACTGCCTGTCCAATGCATTTGTTCTAAAGCCTCGCTCGGGTATCAGCTTTTTGTTAATGACGGTCTCATGGAAATAGTCAGAAGCAACTTCACTTGAAAATCTATTTTTGTCATATGAATGTGTAGATGCTGAGCCTTCTCCCCTTTGTGTTTTTGGAGCCATAATTAAACAATACCCAACTCGAAAATCTAAGAGATTATTATTACGTGAGATCAAAGGTTGGTTGAGGCAATTTCTCGAACACCTTGTAAGCACGATTTACAAACCCTTTGGTTGTAACCTCCCCAAAACTTGTTTCAATTTTAATCCCTAAGATCTTGATGCACAAATACACTTTACACCAAATAGTAGTACCATGAAAACCCAAATCCCAATTGAGCCAACACAAACTCAATTGGACAACCAATTATCCAAAAAAAAATTCCCAAGCACCACACTAATTAAATATTACCTCAATGTATTATGCTATTCTATGTACAACTCAATCCAAACATTCAACTAATTGATTAACTAATCGATACTTGCCTTACTGTAATCCCTCACTAATCCAAAGGGATTTGTGGAGGATATGCTCATAAAAGTGGACAAGTTTATATTCTCTACAGATGTCATAGTACTTAATTTTGAGGATAGCTACAAACCAATCATTCTTGGGCCCTCGTTTTTAAGCTATGGGTAGGACGTTGATCGATGTGCAGAAAGGAGAGCTAACAATAAGGGTCCAAGATCAAGAGGTGACCTTCAACGTAGTCAAGGCTATGAAATTTTCTAAGGTGAAGAGTGCTACCGAGTCGATCTGATTGAAGAAGCGGTTAAGGACGTTCTTATGGAGATTGCAATTGAAGATCCTCTTGAGACTAAAATGGTTAATGAGATGGTTTCGAATGATTCAGCTTCAGAAGAATTGGCCCAAGTGTTAGATTCAACTCCAAAATTTGAGCAGGTCAAAACAAAGTTCGAATCCTTGGACTATACGGGAAAGTCATCAGATAAAGTAAAGTCATCTTTGGAAGAACCACATGTTTTGAAACTTAAACCACTGCCCAATCATCTACGGTATGCTTATCTTGGGTCTTCGTCTACTTTACCAATCAGAGTTTTTGCTTCTCTCGATGAGGTTCAAGAGGATAAGTTGTTAAAGGTGTTACGGGAGTACAAGACAGCTCTAGGATGGATTCTTGCAGACATAAAAGGAATAAGCCCATCAATCTGTATGCATAAAATTCTGCTTGAGGAGGTGAAACCTACCATTGAGCACTAACGGAGACTTAACCCCATCATGAAAGAAATGGTCAAAAAGGAGATCATCAAATAGTTAGATGCAGGAATTATTTACCCCATCTCGGATAGTTCATGGATGAGTCTGGTTCAATGAGTGCCAAAGAAAGGAGGAATGCCGGTAGTTGCGAATGAGAACAACGAATTGATCCCTACAATAACAGTTACGGGTTTGCGTGTATGTATGAACTACAGAAAGTTAAACAAGGCCAATTGTAAAGACCACTTTCCACTACCGTTTAACGATCAGATGCTAGATAGACTTGCGGGACATGAGTATTATTGTCTTTTAGATGGATATTCGGGCTACAATCAGATTGTATAGCGCCTGAAGATCAAGAGAAAACCATATTCACATGCCCGTATGGAACTTTTGCCTTCAGAAAGTGTCTTTCGGATTGTGTAATGCACTAACGACGTTTCACCGATGTATGATGGCTATTTTTTTCAGATATGGTCGTAATCTAGAAATTTTTATGGATGCCTTTTCAATTTTTGGGGATACATTTGACTCGTGTTTGGAGAATCTCACACTTGTACTTAAACAATGTATAAAGACGAATTTGGTCTTAAATTGGGAGAAATGCCATTTTATGGTCCAAGAAGGAATAATTTTGGGACATCGAGTTTCTGCAAAAGGGATTGAGGTAGACAGGGCAAAGATATAAACTATGAATTTGAATCAACAATGGCTATAGGCTGAAATTTGGTTGATGAATTATAATTTGGCTTAAAAAGTACATGTCTTTCTACTCTAAAGGTTAAAGAATTATTTGCAAAATATTGCATTTAGCATATACTTTTGTGTTTAGATTAACATAATTTTATTTTCTGAAAGTTTATGTGGGAAAACCTTGTTGACTGTGTGTTCAAATTTTGACATTGCATTGCTCTTGATTCTATGTCTACCTTCATCATTCGACTGTACAGGAGTATCTTGTTTGGTTTTATATATTGTGAAACTTCATTGGCTAGTTCTTCATGTTTTACATTATGAAACTTCATTGGCAACTTCGGCTTTCTGTATCTTACTGCGTGACTAGAGGTAGAGATCCTCATTAGTGGAGCAGAATATGAAAATCCCATCATCTATTGCTTGACCCTGTCCAATGTTGGGAAAATCTTTGTATCAATTAGTTCTGTTACGACTTAACTAATTCAGCCTTTTCCTTCGGAATACAGTCATATCTAACCTTGTTGGTCAAATATTCCTATTCCATGGACTTTGAACCTTATGAATGTCTTTCTTGGACTTATCTTCTTGTTTGGAAGTTGCCTCATGTTTTATTTACTAATGCAAGGGTAGTTTGGCTGCTTTTTTTCCTCCCTATCGAGCGTGCTTAACTTTGTGTCCAGTGATTTATAAACCTTGAATTACACCTTCTCCAAAGATCTTTCTCTTGGACATATATGGGTCTTACGACCATTCCAGGTTGATATCTTTAACAGGACAAAATTCACATCTTTTATGCTGTAAAGGATGTTATAGCATGTTGTCAGAACTGTTGTTGAACTACAAGTAGTAAAGATTTACCTTATTGGCAATTTTTTAATATTATCTTTTGTATACATAAAAGTACACAATGTTAAACTAGATTTATCTTCATTGCTTAGCTTGATTATCTCAATTTTGAAGTTAACTAACGAATTTCATCTTCTTCGTGGCTTTTAATTATTATAGTTTTAATCATGCTATCTTTACATAGATTCGGATAAAATTATAGTGTCTTACTCATTTAAGCAAAATCAACTCATGTAGGACCTCAGGTTTTTAATTTAAGTGCTAGAAAATTTACCAACAACCAGTTTAGAAATTATAGTTGAATACGTTTGCTTGGTGACTTTGCATCATCTTTATGTTGGAATAACAGTCATTACAACTCATTAAGATTTTGGAAATATAAGTTACTAAATTTAGATGGTCAGAAATGCACAATTTAGCTGGTTGTGAACTTTAAAGATAAAAAGTCATTCTGCTAGTGTTCATGATGCTCTCTTCTCCCTGCGATACCCAATTGCGACTTTGACAGTAGGGGTGACATTCCTTAAAACCATGCTGCAGTCCTATGTGTGCACGGATGGACAAGTAGCATTATTTCATTGCTCTTGTGTCTTGCTCTTGAAACATGCCCTGATTGTAGACCCTCTATCAATTTTTTGGTGTTATTTCTTTAAACATGGAAGTCGAGCAATTCTGCTTAGAAAAATAGCCTATACTGTTAACTTGCTTGTAAACAGGTATAAAACCCACCCCCTTGTTAACAGATGTTTTTCTTTAATATTGTTAAAGTTATATTAAAGATTTTATCTTTTTATCTCCATCTCCCGTCCTCCATTGATTAGCATTGTTGGAGGGGAGAAAAATGGCTTTTGTATGGTGATTACATTTACACGAAATTACTTACTTGAATAGTGGTTTTTCATAAATATGTAATTTCATCCTTTCTTATTATGTCTGGAGTACTTCTGAAGATTACAATTTTGTCTACCATATAATACAAAGGCGCTAGTTGTTTGTAACGGAATGCTAAATTTCTGCATTCTTCTCTTCTAGGTTCAGTATGGTACTGTGTGGCTTTAACATTCTGGCAGTCTCTGCTGCTGGGAGATAAGCAGCAGGGTGGCTGCTCTGGCTACTAGATTGTAAATGCTACGTCTTGTTACGGTTGGTTAAAATATGTCCAGATTCTAACTGGCGTTATGTATGCCCACGTCTTCTTGTTTAAGCCTTACATGCCATGGCCTGTTAACTTGAACAAGAACGAGTTCATTTTTACCCTATTTTTATTCTTTTGCCCTTCAAGAACAAGCTTTATGAACTGCGACACTAAACATACCAGGATTACGAACTTTGAGTAGGCTTCGCCCCTTGCAAAATGTACCAAAAACAAATAATACCCCCCACCATGAAAATAAATAAATAAATAAATATAATAAGATAAAAAATACTAGATTTTGATATGGAAAATAAGGTGGCAGAGAATGCAAACAGTACAGTGCAATCAAGCTGATTAGAAGTGTGAGCATATAGCCCTTATTGGGCCAAATTTGGGTTATTTGTAGACAACCAATTTGTAAAACTTTGTCAGGAAACAACTCGAGCTCTTATTGAAAATATACAATGCATTATGTTGCATAAATTATTGGAGTGGAGGCAATAAGCTCTGAATGGAACTTAGACGTGACAAAAACAAATTCGATCCATTTAATAGTAAGTCTAAAATTAAAAAATAATTTATACGTCATCTAATTTCATCCCTTTTTCCTTAGATAACTAAAGAATAAATATAAGTACATAATAATTAAATATTACATTCATCTACATCATTAAAAAAATGGGACATGACATTAATATCTGCGTTATGTCCCACTTTTTAATAGTGTAGATAGATGTAGTGTTTGACGTAGTGTTTGATTGTTGTGTGTATAAATTTATAACTTGTCCATAACTAAATCATGTACAGTAAATTAAACTTAAATTTTACCATGGTGTATATAATGTATTCATTAAATGTTATCTCCATTTTTTGCAATCCAAAATTTTATTGCAACACCCATGAAGGATTGAGAATCATACATGCAATTAAAGAATATTGTTATTAAATACTTGGGATGCCTTGTTACAAAACACAATGTTGTTTGATAAAAATATGTGCCTACATTGATCAAAGTCAAACATCAGTAATTAATTAAAAATAATCAAATCCCCATGCACCCATGTTTCCTTGAATGCTCCAACTTTCTGTTCCCATCCAAATATTTCTTGTGTAATATGAGTGGGTTGGAAAATAAATGGAAAACAGGCTGGAAATTAATTTTCCACAACTTAGTTCAAACCTAATCTGTAGCTAGGTTGACTCTGGAGGCTTGTAATTTTGTAAAAATATTTGTCTGGGATCTCGATCCCCTTATGTATATTTAATTCTTAATGCACGTGTTACGTGTAGCTTTAGCTGTTTTGTCGGGATTTCAAGACTTTTATTTCGTTACGTATGAAACAAATAAACTACTAATAATTAAGGGTCCGTTTAATGTGTATTTTAAGAATATATATTAAGCACAAAAAATAAGAGATAAATTTTACTAAATATTATTTCTTTATATATTTATACTGAATTCAATATATGAAGTCCACTAGTATATTATATTTTTTTATGCATTGAATTCAGTGCAAATATATAAACAAATAATATTATGTATTGAATTCCGCGCTTAGCATATGTCCTAAGGACACATTCTAAGAAAATCCATAATTAAATAAGTCGATTGCTTAATGTTTTAATATCACATATTTCTTTATTTTAAATTATAATATCGGTATGAATTTAATTTACTTTATTTTAATATAATTATAAATATTATAAATTACTTAAAAAAAGATTATTAATTATAATATTTATTATTTTAAAATTTTAAATGAATCGTGTTAATTTGAGTTAAAAAATATGTTAAATTTTTTAAAAAATTAATAATAATTTTATAATTTAAAACGAAATGATGAGAACATTATATATAATCAAGGTTCAAAATTTGGTTCTTTCTGCATGCATCATTTTCGTTTTCATTTCATGAGTTAGACTTAGAAATGTGAACGTCTTAGAAAATATATTAATTTTTCCATCATATTGTATTAGTTTCCGATCCATCCTATAAAATAATTTTTTAATTCTAGCAAAAATAATAATGTTTCAGACTTTTGTTATTGTAACACTCCAGTCCCACATCAGTTAATGTGAGATATTTGGATGTGTTTATAATGACCCAAATTGCTATCATTAATACCTTCAGTCATGACCTTTTGGGTGAGCCTGTGGTGGGCTAAGATGACCCAAGAAGATATTATTGAGACAGCTCATTGAGCCTTATTCTGCTTTGATTTGATTCAGACTCGGGATTTGACTCGGGTCGTTACATATAGTATCAGAGCCGAATAAGACCCAATAAGTTATCTCAATAATATCTTCTTAGGTCATCTTAGCCCACCAGTTACAGTTATAATACGAGTGATACTTTTTCCACATTAATTTAATTAGATAGATGATGTCTGTAAGACAATATAAAATTATGTACGTGTATTCAAAATTTATTATTTACACATAAAAAAAATTAAATTCACGTAATGTTTTTAAATTTATCATTATAATTTTTATCATCACGATATCATTATTAAATTAATATTTTTTTTATTCTTTTACGTAACAAAGAGCATAAATTCATCTTTAAAATTGAAAATTTTTGAGAGGATTATATATATTTTTTTTGTGACATAAATAAGGTATTATATAAATCTAATATGATGCATTGATTTTTTGTCGGTTTGGAAAAAGAGAAGAGACTTTATATCACAACTTTGATATGGTATTTTATTTGGGTGCATATTGATTGTGAGAAGAAATTGGTGAGTGAACCCTTCTTCCTAAGGGGCTCAACCATCAACACGGCGCAACCGTTGTCCCAAAGTCGTTGACCATGGTGGCCCTCACGTGACCCCAGCTGTTTTATTACATCATCCTACTAAATACATAAAAATAATAAATAAATAAATAAATACTATAATCAGTGAGAATGTAACCTCTAGTTGTCTGTCATTTCGTACTCTTTATGTTTAAACAAACTTGTGCATGTTGCAATGTCAAATCCCAAAAAACCATTTCTCACTTCCCCTTGTTTAGTTAGAAGCCTTTGACTTGTTTAATAAATTAGAATGTTTAAATTATATTTTAAAATTTTATTTATCTTAAAATAATTTATTTTAAATCAACGTATTTAACTCACAAATAATGCAATTGGGGTTTAGATATAATGATACCATCAAACTTTAGTAGACAAACAAACCATTAATTCCCTTTTAAAGGAGAAATATATTTTTGGTGCAATTCTTTTTATTTTTTTGCCTAAACAAATAAAAGTTTTATGCCGATCTTAAAGTAATTTTTTTTACCAATATAAATTAATTAAGTATGCAAGATTAGTAAGATATTATGTGTTTTTAGTAGTTTAAATTAATCGATGAAACATTTACGAGCTAGCAAATTTCTGATTAGATAAGTCTACGCACATGAATTCAAACATAAATTTTTATCTTACAATTAAAAAATAAAACCTGACACAAATTTTTGTGTCAGACCTTACTTTTTAATCTTAAAATAAAAATTTGTGTTTAAATTTATATTTATATTTTAAAATTGTGTTTGTAAACATATTCTTTTTGATTGGCAACTCACACAAGCCACCCCCGATGCTTTGACCGACAAAGTATTAAATCTACATGTTTAATTCTTAATTACAATGGTCCAATCAAGTTAAATTATTTGGACTTGGAATGCCTATGGATAGCCTAACCTACACTTGCGGCATACTGTTGGGAGTTGAAACAAGTGCACTTAATTATTATAAAGGGATTAGATTAGACTAGATTAGATTAAGCGTACCGTGTGGAAGCCATTTCCTCAAATGGGGATGACTGAATTATTAATGTCTAATCTCATTTCATGGGAAAATCGAGCTTGAAACGTGCAAATTATCAAGTCTAATCTCATTTCGTGAGAGAGTCGAGCTCAAAATTATCGTAATTATGGTCACACGTATCTTTTTAATAGGTCTTTTTTTAACTAAAGATGCTTATTTTGGTGCACATGTATCTTTTTAATAGGTCTTCTTAACTAAATATGTTTACTTTGTTGCATTCATTACATTGTACGAGTAATAATATTATTAATGACGACTGAAATTGTCAGAGCAAAAATAATATTTTAGAGTAATAAATATTGTTAAAACAATTAAAAAAATATGTTAAATATATATTTACTCTGATAATATAACTTTTACTCTTGACAATATCAATAACCTTCTTAATTTATTTGATCACGTGATAAGAGAAAAAAAAATCACGTAAGAACTCAATAAAAGAACTCAACCAAAGAACTAAGGATGTTATTCATGTTGTATTGAATTCTTCCTCCAAATTTACAATCTCAAAGTGTGTTTAATTCAATTTCATTAAAGATACCCTTGAGAAATTTGTATCATATGAACTCTTTTAAAGAGTTTAAACTTTTAGAGTAGCCAGACAAAAAGGAAAAATCGGCTGCATCAAATAAGATTATGCGAAGTGAATGGAATTGGAATGCAATTCCAGACTTTGTATTGACAGCATTTTCCATAAGATTCTCATATGCATGTCCAAGAATTTATCAAAGAAGCTAGAAAATTTGGTAAGGATAATAGAAATGGAATTTGATATGAACGTGAACAATTCAGAAACTAATCCTTCAAAAACAACTGAACATAGCTACAACAAGTCTTGAGTAAGATATACCAAAATTGGTTGAAGGGGACTTCTCCCACAACTCCCAAACATAAAGAAAGCGAGAATCAAAACAATTGGCGAAGTAACTCAACTATACATTCAGAATGTCGCTTCCTTGTCTGGAAGCTACATTGTCGCTGCCTGAATCCATTGGAATTGTTAGCCTTTTTGCCGTCTTCAAAAAGTTGCTGCCAATACCAACAATAAAAAACGACGCCTTTCAGTATTTAAAGTATTCAAAATATGGTTTGATGATACTTACATATAGATTGGCACATTTTATACCTGAAGGGCACATCTCGAGTATTTTTAGCTGCACCTGCCTCGTCCCTGTAAAGCACATTGCTTAGCATCTCCGATCTTTCCAGACCAAACATGTCGACCAGCTTTCCATAGAGCTCCTCGTATGAGCCAAGGGCAGAAAGGTCTAGAATTCGGCCCACATCCTCCGACTCCATGAACACCTTGCAGTGGCCAGTCTTGCCAGATTCGGACTTTAGTTCTTTGTACCAAGGAAACCCATCATCTGATGAGCTGTCTGGTGGACCACTTTGAAGAATTGCCGATCCTGAACCATCAGATAGATTTGCTAGTTTTTCTGAATTCCCATCTAATGAACTGCTTCTAATAGTATCTCCCGAGCAGCTCTGAGAAAGCTGCTGCTCGGTGAGAATGGGCTGACCAAATAGAAATAACATAGGTGCTTTTGTATCATTAGTTTTCTTCAAACTAGGGGGGCTAGAATTTCCCATTGTCAGCAAACAAGATACATTATCATCATTTTCAGGGTTGTCAATGAACCTGCTAGTTAGCATTCTAGAAGGTGGTGCAGCAGCGTATTCAAGCTGTTGGAACCCAAACGGAAACAGACCCGACTGCAGTTTGTTGAAGTGGAGATCTGGTGTAGATAATCCATATTGAGCATGCCTGGCTCCCTGTATGCCTGCAGGAATGTTGTCTGATATACAACCAAAAGGGCTGTTGGACCTGAGGGTGTTGTTGAGAAGTGATGGCATCGCAAGTTGCCCGACAAGGGAGAAATCTGGGGGCTGTGGAACCCGCAACTTCTTTCTTGGAGGTGAGAATGGGGAGAGATGGATGGCGGGCATATTTGATACCAGTTCAACCAACCATGGGTTGACTCGCTTCACATTCTGAAGTAAATCTGGCTCATCCCATGCTACCTGCAAATGATTTTTGCCAAGATGTTATAACCAGAAGGCCAATCATAAGAGCTGTAAGGTTCTATTTAGATGAACTCTGTGCTGCTATTTGAATTGGAAATCATTCAAGCAATGTGCAGGATACAATTCGGTATCACAAAGAGTTTACAAAGCATAGACATTTCATGATCTTTACTCATTTAAAGGGCTATGAGATATTCCTCTATAATACAAATATACATGTAGTTCAAGAATATTCAAAATTAAATTTGATTTGTTGATGATTCAGTTATTGGTGAATTATAGCATCATGCTAGTTATACAAAGACTTGTAAATTTTAGGAAGTTGACTGCTACATGCTATACGTCAGGACAAAGAGTATATCCATTCTGTGGAATATGTATCAGCTGGAAAAGAATATCAAAATGAATGAGTATAAGCGGAAACACTATTATTCAGTTTGTTACATATATAGCATTTTCAGCTTGAGAGCAATTATATACTTAACATTCCATTTAGGAGTAAAAGCAATCATGACAAATCTGCAATAAATTAGAAGTTGATTTTTTTCAAAAAAAAATCTCTTGGACAAGGGGAAGCAAAAGGTAAATAGATTTTAAGAAAGTGTGCCGATTATAATTATTTGAACAAAAAAGACTATATTCCACCTGAATAAAAATGCAAAAGATTCACAAAAAATGGAATTTCATTCAATAAATCGCAATATAAATATGCTTTGGATTGGAGATACAGGTCATAGATCAGAATATATTTTACCTGGAGAAGCCTCCATGGAGAGTTAGGCCAACGGCTGTGGTCTTCAACCTGAACAGAAGATATGGTCCCCATGAACCAGCTTATCCTAGACGAATCCTCTGTCTCAAAGGCCATCTTAAATCTCATTCCAGAGTACCATTGGATTCTCATTGCAGCCTTCACAGAAGAGGCCTTCACACAAAACTCTGGTGTACTTGCACGTGGGTAGTAAACAATCTCAAAGGGCTGCCCATTGGCCGCAGCAGTTGCAGCTTCAAACACTGATTCAGCACTCACTTTTCCCATACCGTTCAGACCGCCAGCAAAATTTCCATTCACATTACCATTTCGCCCAAACTTATTCTCATTTTCCATTATGAATCCAGAACCATATACAGGGGCACAATTGCCAGCTGATGTGTTCCATCCAGATGGGAACTCAGGTCCACCACCAATACCCCTCTTGGCACGTCGAATGCCAACATAAAGATCCCCGTTGTCTGCCCTCAAAAACACAATCGAATCCCCAGCAACAAGCTTCTTCTGGTTCACAAAATTACTCCACCCCGTGGTCAAAAGATGACGACGGGGTGTCCCTCTATAAATATGCCTAAATTTCCATATCTGTCCATGAACATCCTTAGCAAGGATGGTCTGGACTGGCGGTTCAGCTGAATAATCCAACCGTGGAAATATAGTCTCTGCACAATACCTAGGTACCGAAAACCCTCCACCATTATTGGCATCAGACTGTGTCAATGTCTTTGCAAATGAAGAGGGTTTTTCTTGATCCTCATTCTTGTTAAACCCCAACAACCCATTATCATCATCAAAGTCACAATCATTACTTCTCATCGGCACCAACCTTAATTTTGCATAAACCTCATCAGTCTCAGTTTCTGCCATGAACTTAATGGTGGATATTCTACAAAGTATCAGTGCAGGAACTCTAGAAAAATTCCCAAAATCGACACTCCCATGGGCATGTTCAGAGTGGCCTTGAGGGAAATAAAAGACCTTAGAGTTAACCGGCGGCATTTGGACCATACCACCAGCACAGGCATGCCATAATTGAGAGTCCAAGCATTGCTCCACTTGATTAAATGGTCTGTTCATACTTCTAAGTAAATACCTTATACAAACTTAAATCCTTCTAAACTTCTCGTTTCAAATTAAAAGCTGCAAATAACAAAAATGAGCGTAAATGCTGCAATCAAAGTCTCCAAAAACAAATCAAACAAAAAATTTTAAAAAAAAAAATAATTCTCCATTTTTGCTGAGATCATGTGATTAAAAGTTACAGGAATTGAGAATTTCTCTATATATGTTTAAAACACTAGATACCCCACTAGTATGCAATTGGGTTTTAAAATATTAGCTAAAGCTAATAATAGAGGAAATAGGAACCTCCATGGAAAAAATTTCTCACAAAAAATTATAACTGCTCAGATCTCAATACTCTTCCTTATATCAAATTGAATCAGAACCCAAAACTTTTTCACAGTTTTCACTTGGAAAAACAACAATTTTCATTAATGGTCAGAAAAATTGAGATGTGGGAAAGTTTAAAAGGGGTGGAGAAGGGTAGAAAGAGAAGGGGAAGAGTAGATTACAGGCGAATGCAACTCGGACCAGAGGGAGGAATTTAAGAAGAGAGAGTAGAAATAGAAATAGACGCAGTAAGCGTGTGTGGGAGTGTAAATAAAAGGAAGAAAGAGTAGAGGAAGGAGAGAGAAAGGGTCGCACCTGAAGCTTCGTTGCCGACCAGACGGTGGCAAAACGAGAGAAACAACTGGTTTTTATGGTCGAAACAAATTGGAATTCCACCTCCTTTTTTTTGCCATATAAATCTTTTGTTTTTCTTTTATTTCTCTTCTTTTCAAGGTAAAGATTTTTCAAATACTTCTTTTCGATTGTTTTGTTTTCTTATCAATACTTATTATTGTATTTTAAAGATCAAAGGTGATACATAATTTAATCACAAATTATTATTTTTTTCATTATATTATCTCTCATAACAAGTTCGAATCAACCACGCCTTTAAATTGAAGGTATGTTTTCTTTTTGATTAAATAAGTTATCATTAATTTCTCTTTAAAGATTCCCTAAATTTCTAGGTATTATGTTACGTTTTAAATCAAAAGAATGAAATTGATAAATAAATAGAATTCGTAAATGAAAATATGAAATAATTTATTTTATTTATAACTAGAATAAGTCATTTTATATCAGAATAAAATTCACAAATTTAGTAAAAATAAAAATGAATCATTTTATTTTAATAAAACAAGAAATATAATATTTTTTATTTTATGAGAATGAATCATTTCATTAACATTAGGATCAAATGCATTTTTAAAATCGAATTATAATAATACGAATTCTCATTCAAAAAAATTACTAAGATTAAGAAAACAAATTGTTACATCTTTTTTTTGGAAAAAATAAAAACGTCAATAATCTAACTATAATTCTGTGAAAATTACTTGTAATTTTACTTGTGAAAATTGTTTTGGTTCTCTCATTTGAATATTAAAAGTACACGAGATTATTAAGCATTTTAAAATACATCCTACAGTAAATGTCTTGGTTCATCTCACGATATAATCGTAAGTCATTACATATCGCGAGAGTCAAGTAAGTAACTCCTCCTTATACTAAAATCAAAGTGCTAAATACCAATTATATATCAACAAAGAACAAACAAATACTATTGGTTATAAATTATAAGATTAATATTAATATTTTTTTTTTTTAAAAACAATGATCTCAAAATAAGTACAATTGTTTTAAATATTTGATAATAATCATAATTGAAAATATAAATCTCGATCTTACATTTTAAAGAATATTTATTTCTATATCAACAATTTCATGTCGAATATGAATTACGTGTAATTGAATGTGGCAACATAAAATATTAATGTGTAAATCTCTTTTTTATTATGTATATCAATATTTAATATTAGTTATGTGGTGCGATTATAAAAAAAAGTAAAAAAATTTAGTGGATAAGAGAAATTAGGGGGGACGGACAGAAGTGAGAGGGAAATAATAGGAAATTAAAATAATTTTATCAATATTATAGGCCTATTAAAAAAAATTGATCTCCAAATTACTTATTTTAATTATTTTATTATCTTTTTTTGTGTTTTATTTAATTTTCCAGCTCTTTCTTGTAACAATAAAATAGAAAAGATAAAGAGAAAAAAAAAGTGTGGTTGTAATTCCAATATTAAAGTTAATAGTGTTATTTTTTTTAATATATGTCATGTTATTTTTAATAAAAAAAATTAACGTTAAATGAGAGTATTATTAGAAAGTAAGGACAAAAATAACATTAAAAAAAAGAGGGCAAATATTTTGGACAAACCAAAAAAAAAAATTAGAATAAATAAACTTGAATGAAAGCAGTATTATATATTAAAATGAGAGACAAAAAAAATTTGAATGCAACTACTTACTCACCCTTAATAATATAAATTATTATAAATTTTTCATCATATATAATAACACTCTATTTTTGAACGGAGGAGTAATGAATAAAAATAAGTATAAATTCACAACATTCAAATTTTATATTCTTAATTATTAAAAAGTAATATATAATATTAAAATTTATGTCATACTCTATTTTATTAATAATTAAAATAAATATAATATTTAATTTTATAATTAAATATTATGTACATAAAATTGTCGATCTATATTAACTGCAACTACAAATTGTAAATATTTATTTGAAGATTCTGGTAGCTAACCAAAGTAAGTTAAATTCAATTAACCATGGTCAAACCGTGATCCGTTTGTCCCTGATTTGTTGGGGTATGTCCCTGATTTGATGATCTAGCTTAGCAGATTTGGTCACATGAGAGAGAAAAGAAAAGAAAAAAAAAAGATAACTGTGAAAAATGTGAAACTAGTCTTTATTTTAGCAAAAAAATAGAAAAAGAAACTGGTCTTTATTTATTATTATAAACTTGTTTATTATTTTATGATCTAAGTGATGAAATAAATGCTAATATGTAAGTCTCCTTTTTATATCTAACCTATCATA
The DNA here is from genome assembly GCA_947179155.2 of Hedera helix. Lineage (NCBI taxonomy): Eukaryota > Viridiplantae > Streptophyta > Magnoliopsida > Apiales > Araliaceae > Hedera > Hedera helix. The sequence goes on along the minus strand of OX359271.1, from coordinate 31,753,651 downwards.
TATATTTGTATATATTAATATTTAATATCAACTTGAATTTGTTATTATTAAAAAAGAGAACAGGAACTCTACATTTCATCTTCATACCCTGTCATATAAATATTTCTCATACCCGTCTCATATCTTACGAAGATTAAAACTTAATAACCATCTTCATAGTCATAGGGAATATTTTAAACTCCGAGGGAGAATTCAAATCACTGCGGGGTTTAATGTTTTGTGGATTTTTAATTTTCCTTTTTTTTTATATAAAAAGTATAATTTTAATTAATTTTGTAATTATACATAGATGAAATTGAATCATATGTTAACACATACATGACAAAATTAATAAAAATAAAATAATAATAATAATATATTGAATCATATATATTGTTAATATTACTTGATCGATCAGACTTTATATCATTTAGCATATAGAGTTTGACAATAATATATTTCAAGTTCATCTTATTTTTTCATTTTCGCATGCAAAATTTCATGGCTAACGTTCTTGAAAATTAGAATATAATATATAAGACATGATTGATGGTAATTTAGGCCTCGTTTGGATAGTGTTTTTTTTTTCCATTTAATTTTGTTTTTCAAGTTTTATTTTTTCGATAGTTGTTTGTCTAGTTTTTACTTTTTTGCAATATTAGGGTGGTTAGATGAAATGAGTATAGAGTTATGATTAATTAAACAGAAAAGTAGAAAATCATAAAGATTAGTAAATTGAAAAAAGTTTAAAAATTTTCAAAAGTCAAAAGTAAGTACTCTATCCGTTCTAAAATATAAAATCATTATTGATTTTTTTAAATCAATTTAAGACATTTTTAAACTAAAAAATAACATAATTTCTTTTAATTTTAGTCGATACTCATAAAATGATGAATATTGTAAATTATCTAAAATATACTATTTACTATAAGATTTATTATTTCATAATTTGTAATGAATAATTTTAATTTCAAGTTTGAAAATGTCTTATTTTGACTTTAAAAAATCAATAATGATCTTATAATTTGAAATAGAATGAGTATTTACTAAATATTAAAATTAAAAATACAAATCAAATATTGTAAATAAGTAAAAATATAACAAATATATATACTTAAGAACTTAATATTATATATTACAGAATAACCCTAGTTTAATAAAAGAAAAATATAGTTAAGCTCCTAATAACTTAAACGTAAAAGAAATTGGAGGGTAGATGCTCTTAAATTGCCTTTTATACTCAACCAACCCTAAAATTATACAAATTACTACATCAACCAAACAGTGCCGAGTGAATGACAGTGATAACTACGGCAATAATCACTAATATTAGCCATTTTGTAAGGTAAGTTCTAAGCAAATTTTCTTAAGTTGTCAAAAACCCTAAAAAAAAATAAAAGACTTTTATTTATGTCTTTATTTATTATTTTGACTTCTTATATATAATATTTGTCTGGGCAGAATTACACGATGTCAAATTCCATTTCACTGTAAAAAAATAAAAAAAATCTATATCCGTGTCTTGGCATTACAATTTGATATTATTATATTTACTGTAAGATATAAACAAGTTAGAGTTTTAATAAAATTTTAAGTTAATCAAGAAGAGCCGAACGTGGTGATAGGAACATCGAACCGAATTGCAAGTTAAGTGACAACAATATGTGATTGTCAAAAAAGCCAAACTAATCGGCAGCCGGGAAGAATGAAAACATACTCTTATATTCCGTTTCGATTGTGTGAATAAAATAGCTTACTTTTACATAATGATTTTTTTTTTGTGAGTTTTATTATTTAAAAGACGATATAGAATGACTTATTTCAGTCGAGAATAGAATGAACCATTCTACTCACTATTCTATTCACTCTCAATTTTATTTTTTCAATCTAAACGTAACAAAAAATACTAATTCTTAGGTTAACAACACATTCAAAAAATAATAATGTAATAACACAAATAGTTGTAACATATTAATTGAAATATACCCTTTTTTAATTTAGTAAGTCAGTTGGATTCTCTGCAAGAGATTTAGTGCATATTTGGTTTATAGTTTTTGGAGGGTTTTGGAGCCAAAACGTACTTCAAAATCTTTTATTTAAATGCACTATTTTTAATGCGATAAATTTGAAGCTTAAAAACTGTCGAAACGCATTTTTCTAACGCCTCAAAGATAACTAAACAAATAAGCACTTAATTAATTTTGTGCTTAATTGATTGATGTGGTAGTTTAGATATTTTAGAATAAATTTTGAAAATTCACTAAAGTCCTGGCGTTACCAACAAACATTAATTAGTTTTAACTCGATCATGCCACATTTTTTAGGAAACCCCAATGTTCTTTTTATCTTTATGCTAGAAATGTCAAACAAGGTAAAACAAAGGGTCATTGACAAAAAATTAAATTATCAACAAATCACAATTTAACAATTTGATTCTGTTGGATTGCTACTCGGCCAACTCGCATAGTTTCAAAGAGAAACAACAGTAATTAAATTTGCTAATTGTGTAAGAGGAGAACGCGTTATGCATGCATGCATATATGTAACACATTGGTAGAAGCCAATATCATGTACCCTCCCTTGGTTATAAAATAAGAGTTTTATTTGATTAATTGTTAGTTTTTATTTTTTTTATAAAATTTTGATAATTATACAGAGTGTTCAATTTTCAATCGAGAACATGACTTTAAATAAATCTTATTCAAACGTAACTTATATAATTCACAAACTTAACGTTTAAATCTTAAACGCAACACCGTATCATTTTTGGTGCGATGACCGAATACACTAAACTCTATCGCTGTAAATGCTATAAACATTAATAACCAAACATATCCTAAACAGATAATGCAACTGTGATAAAGGGATGGTAACGTGCCACTTCATTAATAACAATAAATGTTTTTTAAATTGTCAAAAAACATTATTCATCAAACAGTATCTATTAATCTCTTGCTCTTGCTTTATAATTTAGATATAGATATAGATATAGAAGATAGATCATAGAAAGAAAGAAGCGATCATTTTTTTCATATCTATTTTAAGTCTTAAATGCAATAATTATAAGTTTGGTGAATTTACATTTTTCTATTTTCTATGAATTGGTCACTCTATTATTATTATTATTCATTGTGGTGTATGCATATAATATGGTTGTATCATGTATGATTAATTGGAAACCAGCAGTCCCCACCCACATGCCAGTATTTCCAACCTTGAAGCAGAAACTTATTAGCTATTTTTCCCAATCAAACATGTTTCTTATTTGCCAATTTTCAAATAAAAACTTCAATCATACAAATAGCTTTACCTAGAATTTATTTTTTTGATATGAACTCAACACCAGAATATTGTTGAAAGAGTTTGTATTCAATATCATATAAAGAGGCTCTTCTTTGCCGTGAAATTGGACAAATCCATCTCTTTTTTAATTTTCTAATCTCAGTTATATTTCAATATTTAAAGATAATTGTCCTGAATGAATTTTTTACCCAAAAGAAAGAAAAACGATAATTCTAGTAAATAGAATCCTTCATAATATTTCCCCCCTACATTCTATTCATAATTAAACAAAAGAACTAACAAATAAATTATTTTATTAAATTATCAATCATTCTAAAGGATACCAAATTAAACTATTTCAAGAAACATCTTGAAAGAGACCCTTTAACCAAATATTTTTGGAACAAATGTATGGATGAGACTGTTAAAATATATACTGAAAGGAGAAAGTTCAGTTGTATTAACTTTCACTTTTAATTGCTACATATAAGATTTTATTTATAGACAACAATGGCTTACAGGACAAGCTACTTACAAGACAAATACTACTAATTACAAAAATACCACTATAATAGTAATAAATATGTTACTCTACGATTTTTAGTAACAAATTACAATATACGATTCTAGTATTAAGCAGTTTTACGATCTCAAGATGCTCTACTATTTCAAGCTGCTCTACGATTATTTTGTTGCTCTGATTCTTCTTCACTATTGCTCGGAGAATCAAAGATATTATTCTCTATAATACCCCCCTCAAGTTGGTAGGGTGAAACAAATTACACATTCTTAACTTGGCTAGATGTTGTTGAAGTTGGAAAGAAGATAAAGTCTAGGTAAACTTACAATATACGATTCTAGTATTAAGCAGCTTTACGATCTCAAGATGCTCTACTATTTCAAGCTGCTCTACGATTATTTTGTTGCTCTGATTCTTCTTCGCTACTGCTCGGAGAATCAAATATATTATTCTCTATAATACCCCCCTCAAGTTAGTAGGGTGAAACAAATTACACATTCTTAACTTGGCTAGATGTTGTTGAAGTTGGAAAGAAGATAAAGTCTAGGTAAACAAATCAGTTGGTTGACTAGAAATAGGTAAATAACAAGTAGTGATAACATTTTTCACCAACAAATCTCGAACAAGATGACGATCAATCCCAATGTGTTTAGTCCTCTCATGAAACACTGGATAGAGGTTATATACAAAGCTATTTCATTATCACAATACAAAGAAATAGGCTAAGAAATGTGAATATTAAAATCAAGAAAATGAGACTTCAATCAAGTTAATTCACAACAAGTATTTGCCATAGAGCGATATTGAGCTTTAGTTGAAGATCGTGAAACAGTATGTGTAAGACCCTGAATTTTATGAAATATATAATTTAATTTTTCTTCATATATATTTTTTTATGAAACAGTAAGTGGTTAAATTGACAAAGTTAAAAGTTAAGGATGTTAGGTGCAAATTTTATTTTGTCAGACAATATTCGTTTTGTCGGGGAATATTCGGTCGTACGACGGCGCCGAAATAACTAATTATTGGTGGACCCCACAACAGAATATTTGTCGGATATAGAAAACGACAGAAGTAACATTTTTAAATAAAAATAGTTAACGGTGTTATCACTTTTAACTGTTAAAATACCGGTGATAACAGAATAGTAACATAAGATAATTCATGGTATTTTATTGTAGCACACGGTATTCTACAGTAGCACACGGTATTTTACAGTAGCACACGGTATTGCACAGTGTCTCATATTATTGATCTGATAACGTGGTCATTGTACAGTATTTATCAATAATTGTTGTTACACAGTATTTTGCATTATTGATTCTGTGACGCCCCCAAATCTGGGCCCACACAGCCCAAACTTGAGTCGTCAAAAGACTACAACAAAATTATTACAACAAAGCACAACGTACAACAATACAGTGTATAATAATACACAACTAAGTCTTCACTATTATTGCCACACTATTTTACAAAACGTGAAGACTATGATAACTATTCCTCGGACCCTCACTCCATTCCCCGGCTAGACCCTGTTATGTTTTCTTCTCCTGTTGAAAAACAATGGAACAAAAGAAAGGGTGAGCTCAAATAGCCCAGTAAAGAATATCATGACTAAGATAATGACGAATAAATTATCATTAGTCTTCAACAGTTGAGTTCTTGATAGAATACAATAGACTACAAGGTTTATATCAAAAACTGCAGTTAAATTCTTAAACAACGTTCAGATCAATAATAGCAGCGGAATGAGTAATCTATTAGAAGAATAATGCAGACTATAATGTCCACTCGGTTCTCTTTTTAGGAAAAACATCATCAACTTTTATCATCTGAAATATCATTAGTCAAGATAATACAAATTCACAGTTCCTGATCATAATCATGCACATCAACAGTTCATCTTTGTACTACGGGCCAAAGATATTCAATATAGCACCAACGGTCATGATTATACCAGATTCAGCCTTTGGTCATAATCATACCAAACAACAGTTCATCTTTGCACTACGGGCCAAAGAGAACATTCACCACGTGCCATAAAAGACACCGAACAGATGTATCGCCTTTAACCTATTATATCGCCTTTAACCTATCATCTGTTCAACAAATATATCACATCTGTGCCCCCGGCCACAGATATTCACAACAGCTTGATTTTTTTGGATGATTAGAATGATGTAAATGATGAACAGAAGAAATAGGATAACAATAAGTATCGGAAGTTTACTTTGTACAGATTCAAATAATGTCCAAATTGTCAACATGATGTGGAGTGAAATTCAAGATCCACAGTTCAGAATAACGGTTACAATTCAATAGAAAGGTTCACGTAAATAGGAAGGTTCAGTTGAAATAATGAAGTTCAACTATTATGGAACATATAATATTTTCAGGAATTATAGAAGCAATAGTTCCATAATAAATTTCGATTTAGGAGTATGAAAGAAAATAATATCCCTTACCGTAGCAGGTTTGATTAACAAAAGGTGAAGGAAATTAATACAAAGGGTTATTCACCAACAGGCGGCAATCCGCTCCGTAAGGTTATTCCCACAATTTAATAGAATTTGAGTACAAAGAGTTATTCACCAAACAGGCGGCAATCCGCTCCGTAAGGTTATTCTCAGAGATTAATAATGAATGAATACGAAAGGTTATTCACCAACAGGCGGCAATCCGCTCCGTAAGGTTATTCCCACAATTTAATAGAATTTGAGTACAAAGAGTTATTCACCAAACAGGCGGCAATCCGCTCCGTAAGGTTATTCTCAGAGATTAATAATGAATGAATACGAAAGGTTATTCACCAACAGGCGGCAACCCGCTCCGTAAGGTTATTCCCACAATTTAATACATGGAAATAAAAGGCACGTCTTATGAGTAAGGAAGAAACAATATTATTATCGAGAATCAAATAATGATAATCCCTTACCATAGTACGTTTGAATAATGGAAGATGAAAAAGATGGTATCCCTTACCGTAACACGTGACTGGATATTGATTTAAATGAGGTTGATTAACTTGAACAGTACACGTATACTTATAGATCTTCACAAATACTCAAGATGACTTAAGCACACTTAGAGAGAACTTTCACAAGAAGTATTTAGAGAGAGAAAGAAAGAACAAGTAAGGAAGTTTATGAAAAATCCTTAAGTTAAGGCTTCTATTTATAGCCAAAAATCTTATCATTCATTTAATCTAAACCATTCATTTAAAGATCATCTTTTAATCTACACCATCCATTTCAAATATTATATTATCTTTAATCTACACCATTCATTTCATATCACCTAATAATCACCTAACTTTATATTATAAACAAATAACTTTATCAATTCAATTATTATGACTAATTGTTATAAATACAGTATAGTTAGCTCTTAGATATCAAGTCAATAAATTAATGAAATACAACTGTTTAAATAACATCATAATAGAGATAACAATAATGTAAAATAAAGCATACGTTACTGTGTAATGACAATTATTGATTCAATAATGTGAATTACTGTGCATATGTTACTGTGACAATTATTAGGTTCAATAATTTTAAAAACAGTGCAACAACAATTATTGACTCAATGATATAAAATATAGTGTAATGACAATTATTAAATCAATAATGCAAAATACTGTGTAACAACAATTATTGAATTGATAATATAAAATATTATGCAGTGACAATTATCGATGAAATGATGCGTAACAGTTACGGTGTCAATTATCAGACCAATAATATGAGACACTATGCAATACCGTGTGTTACTGTAGAGTACCGAGTGCTACAGAAAATACCAATAACTACCGTATGCTACTATTCTTTTATCACCGGTATTTTAACAGTTCCGTTGACTATTTTTATTTAAAAAGGTTATTTCTGTCGTTTTCTATATCCGACAAATATTCCGTTGTGGGGTCCACCAATAATTTGTTATTTCGGCGCCGTCGGACCAAACGAATATTCCCCGACCAAACGAATATTGTCCGACAAAATAAAATTTGCACATAACATCCTTAACTTTTAACTTTATCGATTTAACCACTTACTGTTTCAAAAAAAATATATATATGAAGAAAAATTAAATTTTGTATTTCATAAAATTCGGGGTCTTACAACCTCCCCTACTTATGAAATTTCGTCCCCGAAATTGACGTACCTGACATATCGAAGAGGTAAGGATACTTAGATTTCATCTCAGATTTTAGCTCCCAGGTCATTTCCTCAGTATCTTGGTTCCTCCATAAAACCTTAACTTGAGGTATAACCTTTGAGCGTAGGATCTGCTCCTTCTTATCCAGGATCTTAACAGGTACCTCCTCGTATGTTAAATCCTCTGCTATAACGTCTGGTTCTAACTCAATGACGTGGTTTGGGTCCTTCACATATTTACGTAACATAGATATGTGAAAAACGTTATGGATGCGAGACATACTTGGTGGTAGGGCTAGTCTGTAGGCTACGGTTCCTATTCGATCGAGGATTTCAAATGGGCCAATAAATCGAGGGTTGAGCTTTCCTCTCTTTCTGAATCTCGTAACCCCTTTCCATGGAGAAACACGTAAGAATACATGTTCTCCGACGTTGAAACTTTCGTTTCTCCGATGAAGATCAGCATAACTCTTTTGTCGTTCTTGTGCGGTCTGTATTCGTTGTCGGATCGTTTGGATTGATAGGACTAAATTATACGATATTTTTATTCCCTAATACTTAGTTTTTATATTTATTGTGTGCTTAAATGTTTTATTATTTAGCTTATTTTGGTTTTAATAGGTTTTATAGGACTTTAGTTAATTTATGTTAATTTAGGTAATTTTATAGTATTTTTTATATTTATTTTTATTTATGTGTTTTTATTTATTTATAGTATTTTAGGTGTTTTATTTATTATTATGTGTTTTTAGGATTTTTAGTATTTTTATATTATTTTTATTTATTTTTATATTTTATTTTGTAGGAAAAATAAAGCTTGGGGGCAATTCTGAAAAATTCGCAAAAGTCTGATGGCAAATTTGAAATTAACAGCAACTTCGGGGCAAAATTGCAATTTCCGGAAATTGGGACAGCCGCGCATGGCGCGTAGAGGCAAAAGACCGGAGATCGAACGACGTCATTTAACTCCGAAACTGCTGGCGCTCGCGCATGGCGCGGTTATGGCTGAAACAGGCACGAAACGACGTCGTTTCAAGGGACGCGTCAGTGAATAGTTCGCGCAATGCGCGGGGGTTCAGAAAAAGAAAAAAAAATAAAAAGCGCGCGTTGACTAAGTCAACGCCGCGTTTGGCTTGAGCGTTATTGCTGGGAACAGACTTATTTCGGAATTATTTTAGATTTTTGCTACTTTTTGATTCCAAATTGGATTTTTATTCCAACTAGGGTTAGGATAATAATTATTTTTCTTTTTCTTTTATTTTTAATTGTAAATCCTATTAGGTTTTGGACAAGTTAGAGGCCTATAAATAGAGGGTCAAGCTCTCTCATCATTCATTGTAAGCTTTTAGGAGTTCTTTCTTCTACTTTCTTGGAGAGAGCTTTTCAACTCTTGAAGATTATTTTGAAGAATGTCAGGCTAAGTTTTTATTTTCAGTTCTAAAGGGATGTTGAACCTTATTTTTAATTAATGTTTTAATTGAGTTTTATTATTTATTCCTTCATGCATGAGATTTATTCTTGTTAATCTGTTTTAATTGTTTTATGATATTTGCTTGATTAATTTGATAATGGCCTGTTAGATTAATCAATAATTTATCATATGCTAGATTAAGATTTGATATTAAGCAAACGATATTTTATCTGATCATAAGTAGCAATTAATAATATTTGATTGTGGTCAAACTTTTGAATATTATTATGATTATCAAGATGGCAAGTTAAATGGTTCGCGATGTTGAGATTGTTGCTTGGAATAATCTAATTCTCTAATTTTTAATGCAACTGTTATATTAAATCTAGACTGATAGTTCTAGGTTGTATGATAGTTAGGGTCTTTTGTGAGCGATTGCTGCATTAGATTTATAATTTAAGGAGGATTTCGGGTAGCTTGGCGATTGTCGGTTATCTAGGATTATTAATTTCAATTGAAGGAAAAAATAATAATAGCTTGATTAATTTGTTGATTAAAAGAAGGGGATACTGAACTAAAGAACTGAAGTTTGTTTTTAATTGATTTTTCTCATCTTTATTATTTATTATTTAGTTTTATTTTAATTAGTTAATTAATAATTCAAAACCCCCCATTTAATTAGATATTTTTGAAAACATTAGATTTATTAAAACAATTCACTCTCTGTGGGTTCGACTCTTACTTTCACTACTACATTAATATTTTTCAAAGTAAGATTTTATTTTTGGTTGCTTGCGACAGCTTCCCAAATTTTGGCGCCGTTGCCGGGGAGTGTTATTTGTTTTATTTTTCTTTGTTTTCTTTAATTAACTATTTAATTTATTTACTTATTTATTTTTCTTTGTTTTGTAGTGTATGACCCGATCCTCTCAATTTGGTGAATTGAATTTTGATCCAGAGATCGAGAGAACTGCAAGAAGATTAAGAAAAGAGACTCGTCAAGCTAAGAGAACAGTTGAGGACCAAGCTTTCATATCATCACCAGGCCTCAACGTTGCACTTGAACTCTATTCCAACAGTTCCCCTAGCGATTCCGAAGAAGAGAAGATGGCTAACAACAACAGGACTTTAAAGGAGTTGGCTACTCCTAATTTAAATCAACAGCCATTGTGTATTGAGTATCCTAATTTAGATGCTTCTTTTGAACTTAAATCTGGTCTAATTCATCTTTTGCCTACTTTTCGTGGTCTTACAGGTGAAGATCCATACAAGCATCTAAAGGAGTTCCATGTGGTATGTTCAACCATGAAACCACAAGGAGTCAATGAAGAACACATCAAGCTGAGAGCATTCCCGTTCTCCTTAGCAGACCTAGCAAAGGATTGGCTGTACTTTCTCCCTTCAGGTTCAATACAATCATGGAGTGACATGCAAAGGCTATTCTTGGAGAAATACTTTCCTGCTTCAAGAGTTGCCAACATAAGGAAGGAGATATGCGCCATCCGACAGTACAATGGAGAGACTCTATACGAGTATTGGGAAAGATTCAAGAAGCTGTGCTCCAGTTGTCCACTACACCAAATCGATGAACAACATCTTATCCAATATTTTTATGAAGGATTATTGCCAATGGATAGATGTATGATCGATGCTGCAAGTGGTGGAGCACTCGTTGACAAGACTCCCGACGCTGCAAAGAACTTAATTGCAAATATGGCAGCTAACTCACAGCAGTATGGAACTAGGGTGGATCACTCACCGAAGAGGGTCAATGAGGTGAACACAGGCAGTATTGAGCAACAATTGTCGGATTTAACTGCTTTAGTTTTGAAGATGTCCACGGGAAATACACCACCTGTTGCAAAGAGTTGTGGGATTTGCTCATCATCGAATCATTCTACAGATGCTTGCCCCACATTACAAGAGGATGACACCACACAACAAGCCAACGCAATAGGGAACTTCCAAGGACAACCTCAACGCCGATATGATCCCTATTCTAATACATACAATCCAGGATGGAGGGATCATCCCAATCTGAGCTACGGAGGAAATAGATCACCACCACCGCAACAAAATGCCTTTCCGAATAGGCAGCAAGGTTTCCAACCAGCTCAACAACAGTACCCACCTCGACAAGTACCACCTGCAAATTCTGGGACATCTTTGGAGGATATGTTCAAAGCCTTTATGAACCAAACCCAACAGTTTCAACAAGATACAAGGGCTTCCATTCACAATCTAGAGAGTCAGATAAGTCAGTTGGCTACAACCGTTGGTCAATTGGATTCTCAAGGCTCAGGAAAATTACCTTCACAAACCATTATAAATCCTAGAGAAAATGCAAGTGCTATTACGTTAAGGAGTGGAACACAGCTGGACACACCAAGCGCTACTGTTGAATTTAATGAGGATAAGGCTAAGGAAGAAGCAGAACTTTCAAAGGTAATCTCTAACCCTCATATTCAACTTAAGTCTAATCCTTTACCTTTTCCTCCCAGGAATCTTAGAACTTCAAAGAAGGATGAGCAAGATAAGGAGATTCTAGAGACCTTCAGGAAGGTAGAAGTTAACATTCCTCTATTAGACGCAATCAAGCAAGTTCCAAGGTATGCCAAATTTTTGAAAGAATTATGCACTAATAAGAGAAAATTAAAAGACGATGAAAAAGTGACGGTCGGAGAGAACGTGTCAGCGGTCCTCCAAAGAAAGATGCCCCCAAAATGTAAGGATCCAGGTATGTTCACAATTCCATGCAAAATAGGTAATACCAGATTTGAGAAAGCCATGCTAGATTTAGGAGCTTCAATCAATGTCATGCCATTATCTATTTATGTTTCTTTAAATCTAGGACCTTTGAAAAATACTGGTGTTATTATTCAATTGGCTGACCGTACTAACACTTATCCCGAAGGGGTAATTGAGGATGTGTTGGTGCAGGTCAATGAGCTTATATTTCCTGCAGATTTTTACATCGTGGATATGGAAGATGATACATCTCCAAATCCCGCCCATATACTGTTAGGGAGGCCATTTTTGAAGACAGCAAGAACCATGATTGATGTGCACAATGGAACCTTGACCATGGAGTTCGATGGCGAGAAAATTCAGTTCAATATCTATGAGGCCATGAGGTATCCTAGCGATGTCAATTCTGTTTTTGCTATTAACGTCATTGATTCACTAATGCAGGATTCATTCGATCAAGTGCATAAGGATAGCTTGGAGGTTGCCCTCACAAAGAGTTTGGAGGTGAACCAAGAGGAGGAGATTGAGCGAACACAAGAATTGAAAGAGACAATAGCTGCTTTGCATTCATTGCCTAAAATTTCAGCTAAGTATACAGTTTCATCTATTCAACTACCTGTAACTCATCAAAAACTGTTACCTTCTGTTGTGCAAGCACCCACATTGGAATTGAAGCCGTTACCGACACATTTGAAGTATGCATACCTAGGGAAGGAGGACACCCTGCCAGTGATCATTGCCAACAATCTAACCAAAGTTCACGAAGATAAACTGCTTCGCGTCTTGAGGGACCACATCACAGTCTTTGGTTGGACTATCGCAGACATCAAAGGCATAAGCCCGGCTGTGTGTATGCATCGGATACTTTTGGAGGAAGGAGCTAAACCAAAAAGAGAGGCTCAAAGAAGATTGAATCCACCCATGATGGAGGTAGTGAAAAAAGAGGTGATCAAATTGCTCGATGCAGGTATTATCTATCCTATCTCTGATAGTCAATGGGTAAGTCCAGTACAGGTAGTTCCAAAGAAATCTGGTATAACTGTTGTTAAGAATGATGATAATGAGTTAGTGCCCACACGGATGCAAACAGGGTGGAGAGTGTGTATCGATTATAGGAAATTAAATGCTGTAACTAGAAAGGATCACTTCCCTCTCCCCTTTATTGATCAAATGTTGGAAAGATTAGCTGGTCACACTTATTATTGTTTTTTAGATGGTTTTTCAGGTTATAACCAAATTGTGATAGCACCAGAAGACCAAGAAAAGACCACTTTCACATGTCCATTCGGTACATTTGCCTATCGAAGGATGTCTTTTGGATTGTGCAATGCACCAGGTACTTTCCAAAGATGTATGGTGAGTCTATTTTCTGATCTTCTTGAGAAATGTATTGAAGTTTTTATGGATGATTTCACAATTCATGGTGATTCTTTGGATGCATGCTTAGACAATTTAACTCGTGTACTCGACAGATGTTTAGAAACTAATCTTGTTCTTAATTGGGAAAAATGTCATTTTATGGTAGAACAAGGTATAGTACTTGGTCATGTAGTCTCAGCTAGAGGATTAGAAGTCGATAGAGCTAAGATAGACATTATTTCTGCTTTGCCTTATCCTGCCAGTGTGCAGGCGATCCGTTCTTTTCTTGGTCATGCAGGATTCTATCGTAGATTTATCAAGGACTTCTCAAAGATAGCCCTACCACTGTGCGAATTACTGAAAAAGGATGTGCAATTCCAATTCAATGACGATTGCAAGGAGGCGTTTAACAAGTTGAAGAAATTATTAACCTCCGCACCAGTCATACAACCACCAGATTGGAGTTTGCCATTTGAGATCATGTGTGATGCTAGCAACTATGCCGTAGGAGCTGTTTTGGGCCAACGAGTGAACAAAGCTGTGCATGCCATCTACTATGCTTCCCGAACTTTGAACGCTGCTCAGATTAACTACTCAACAACGGAAAAAGAATTACTCTCTGTTGTTTTTGCTTTAGAAAAATTCAGATCTTATCTTCTTGGCACTAAAGTTGTAGTTTATTCTGACCATGCAGCTCTCAGGTACCTGTTAACCAAGAAGGATTCAAAACCGAGGATTATCAGATGGATCCTACTGCTCCAAGAATTCGACTTGGAAATCAAAGATAAAAAAGGAGCAGAAAACTTGGTGGCAGACCATTTGAGCAGGCTGATTAAAGAAGAAGACTCTCTACCATTACAAGATTCTTTTCCAGACGAACATCTCCTTTCCATTGACAATTCGGTACCCTGGTATGCAAATCTCGTTAATTATTTGGTTAGTGCTTACATGCCTAGTGAGTTTTCTAAACTCCAAAAAGAAAAGCTAAGACGAGATGCGAAATATTATGTGTGGGATGATCCGTACTTGTGGAAATTTTGTTCTGATCAGGTAATTAGAAGGTGTGTGCCTGCTAGTGAGTTTTTGTCTATTCTTACTTTTTGTCACTCTTATGCTTGTGGAGGACATTTCGGACCTAAAAGAACAGCCCATAAAGTTTTAGAATCTGGTTTCTTTTGGCCAACTATTTTTAAAGATTCTTATCTGTTTTGTAAATCATGTGCAAATTGTCAAAGAACGGGTAATATCTCAAGTAGGAATCAAATGCCACAAACTCCTATCTTAATTGTTGAAATTTTTGATGTTTGGGGTATTGATTTTATGGGACCATTTCCTGCTTCTTATGGTAATGTCTACATTCTTTTGGCTGTTGACTATGTTTCAAAATGGGTGGAAGCTAAAGCCACTAGGACTGACGATTCTAAAGTTGTTGCAGATTTTATCAAGTCTAACATCTTTGTCAGGTTTGGAACTCCAAGGGTTATTATCAGCGACAAAGGAACTCATTTCTGCAATAGGATGCTAGCGGCTCTGCTTAAGAAGTACAATGTTATACATAGAGTCTCTACAGCCTATCACCCACAAAGCAATGGCCAAGCTGAAGTGTCCAACCGTGAAGTCAAGTCCATTTTAGAAAAGGTTGTCAAGCCAAATAGAAAGGATTGGAGTCTGAAATTAGAAGATGCACTATGGGCGTATAGGACATCATTTAAAACTCCTATAGGGATGTCACCATATAGGATTGTGTTCGGCAAGCCATGTCATCTGCCAGTGGAACTAGAACACAAAGCTTTTTGGGCGATCAAGCAGTGCAATATAAGCCTAGATCAAGCAGGAGAGCACAGAAAATTGCAATTACAAGAGCTTGAAGAACTCCGAAATGAAGCATATGAAAGCTCGAAATTGTATAAAGAAAAGACAAAGGCGTTCCACGATAAGAAAATTTTAAGGAAAACCTTTACAGTGGGTCAACAAGTCCTCCTATACAATTCCCGATTGAAATTATTTCCAGGTAAACTTCGTTCTCGATGGGAAGGTCCATTTATTATTGTTAATATTTTTCCTCATGGTGCAGTAGAAATTCATAATCCGAGTACTGGAAAAATATTCAAAGTGAACGGCCATCGACTCAAACCATTCTATGACGGTCATCAAGTGGAAAACATGGAGATCCTGACGTTGACGGATCCAGTTTACCAAGATTGAGAGCAGAAAGTGGTCGAGCCAATGACGATAAACAAAGGCGCTGCTTGGGAGGCAACCCAAGAAATCAGATTTGCATTTCTTTTCCCTTTTTCTTTTTATAGTTGTTTGTTCTTGTTTCTTTGCATTATAGTTTACATTGGGGACAATGTAAATTTTAAGTGTGGGGGAAGGGATTTAGGATTTTTGTTTTTATTTTTATTATTTTTAGGTCTTATTTTAAAAAAAATTTATTTAGGAAATTTTAAAATTTTGAAATTTTGAATTTTGTGGGTAAATTCACTGCAAACCCTCACGAGACAAAACTCGTCCACTTGGGGTAACCTTGGGGTTTAAAGGCTTGTTGCACATGCTAAGTGTAACCGTGTTTCCTACGAAAATGTGGTAGTTTTTATTTTATTTTTAGGATGTGTCAGTTGAGCAATAAATTAATTAAATTTTAATTTTTAGCCAATGATAAATTTTGATTTTTTTATTTAATAACTCTTGAAAAATAATAAATTTTTGCTTAGTTTGAATTTTTGACTTTTTATTGATTATTATTTTGTTTGAGATCTTTAAAAGTTTTATGCACGTATATCCATTTGTTTGAGCTAGTTTTAATGAAGAGAAAGTTTAAATGGTTAAATGCTTATTAAAGATATTTTTGAACTCTATATCTTATTTGATCATTATTTGAAGTGAAATATAAGACAAAATATAATTTGGAGGATATGATTTAGGTAATTTTTCTAGGATTATTTTTGAAAAAAATCTTGTGGTGGGTTGAGATGGAGCGTAAAACGCACTCACTCATAAACACATGAAAAAGCGAGATGGAGCGTAAAACGCACTCGCTTGTGAGATGGAGCATAAAATGCACTCACCGTGAAAAAAAGAAAAAGAAAATGGGAAGGAGCATAAAATGCACCCATTAAAAGAAAAAAATTGAAAAAAATATATATATTTTTGAAAAACTTGATATTGATAATCCTAGTGTGCTTCATTAATTAAAAACCTTTTGATCTTCTGATTTATATTTGTCTGTATTAGCTGAAAGTGATGAGAAAAAGAAGTATTTTGAGTTTTGTTATGTATCTTTTATAAGGTAATTAATGACCTAAACTTATCTGAGTTTTAATTAGTTTGATATATTTGGATACACACACACACAAAAGATCTTGAATAGAGTAAGATTAATAAATATGTTAAAGTTCTAAATTTTGCATGGTTTTGAAACTTTCTTTGAGTTATCATTTAAAAAATCCTTGAGGCTGATGTTAAAATTTATATTGATCTGTTGCTCAAGTAAGTTGTTTGGTTATTAGATTTATTTTTATAGTTTTTTTTTTGTTTTGCCCGAGGACGAGCAAAAGCTAAGTGTGGGGGTATTTGATAGGACTAAATTATACGATATTTTTATTCCCTAATACTTAGTTTTTATATTTATTGTGTGCTTAAATGTTTTATTATTTAGCTTATTTTGGTTTTAATAGGTTTTATAGGACTTTAGTTAATTTATGTTAATTTAGGTAATTTTATAGTATTTTTTATATTTATTTTTATTTATGTGTTTTTATTTATTTATAGTATTTTAGGTGTTTTATTTATTATTATGTGTTTTTAGGATTTTTAGTATTTTTATATTATTTTTATTTATTTTTATATTTTATTTTGTAGGAAAAATAAAGCTTGGGGGCAATTCTGAAAAATTCGCAAAAGTCTGATGGCAAATTTGAAATTAACAGCAACTTCGGGGCAAAATTGCAATTTCCGGAAATTGGGACAGCCGCGCATGGCGCGTAGAGGCAAAAGACCGGAGATCGAACGACGTCGTTTAACTCCGAAACTGCTGGCGCTCGCGCATGGCGCGGTTATGGCTGAAACAGGCACGAAACGGCGTCGTTTCAAGGGACGCGTCAGTGAATAGTTCGCGCAATGCGCGGGGGTTCAGAAAAAGAAAAAAAAATAAAAAGCGCGCGTTGACTAAGTCAACGCCGCGTTTGGCTTGAGCGTTATTGCTGGGAACAGACTTATTTCGGAATTATTTTAGATTTTTGCTACTTTTTGATTCCAAATTGGATTTTTATTCCAACTAGGGTTAGGATAATAATTATTTTTCTTTTTCTTTTATTTTTAATTGTAAATCCTATTAGGTTTTGGACAAGTTAGAGGCCTATAAATAGAGGGTCAAGCTCTCTCATCATTCATTGTAAGCTTTTAGGAGTTCTTTCTTCTACTTTCTTGGAGAGAGCTTTTCAACTCTTGAAGATTATTTTGAAGAATGTCAGGCTAAGTTTTTATTTTCAGTTCTAAAGGGATGTTGAACCTTATTTTTAATTAATGTTTTAATTGAGTTTTATTATTTATTCCTTCATGCATGAGATTTATTCTTGTTAATCTGTTTTAATTGTTTTATGATATTTGCTTGATTAATTTGATAATGGCCTGTTAGATTAATCAATAATTTATCATATGCTAGATTAAGATTTGATATTAAGCAAACGATATTTTATCTGATCATAAGTAGCAATTAATAATATTTGATTGTGGTCAAACTTTTGAATATTATTATGATTATCAAGATGGCAAGTTAAATGGTCCGCGATGTTGAGATTGTTGCTTGGAATAATCTAATTCTCTAATTTTTAATGCAACTGTTATATTAAATCTAGACTGATAGTTCTAGGTTGTATGATAGTTAGGGTCTTTTGTGAGCGATTGCTGCATTAGATTTATAATTTAAGGAGGATTTCGGGTAGCTTGGCGATTGTCGGTTATCTAGGATTATTAATTTCAATTGAAGGAAAAAATAATAATAGCTTGATTAATTTGTTGATTAAAAGAAGGGGATACTGAACTAAAGAACTGAAGTTTGTTTTTAATTGATTTTTCTCATCTTTATTATTTATTATTTAGTTTTATTTTAATTAGTTAATTAATAATTCAAAACCCCCCATTTAATTAGATATTTTTGAAAACATTAGATTTATTAAAACAATTCACTCTCTGTGGGTTCGACTCTTACTTTCACTACTACATTAATATTTTTCAAAGTAAGATTTTATTTTTGGTTGCTTGCGACAGCTTCCCATGGATCTTTTCGGTCGTCAAGCGTACCAACTCGGGTCCCAACAATTTTGCTTCTCCTACCTCATTCCACCATATTGGAGAGCGACACTTCCTTCCATACAATGCCTCGAATGGAGCCATGCCTATGCTTGCTTGGTAACTGTTGTTGTAAGAAAATTCCACCAACGGCAAGTACTTATCCCAACTTCCTTTGAAGTCTAATACACAAAGTCTCAAAAGATCTTCGAGGGTCTGGATCGTCCTTTCCGATTGTCCGTCCGTTTGAGGATGGTATGCAGAACTAAAACGTAGTTCAGTGCCCATAACTTTTTGTAGATTGATCCAAAAGCGTGAAGTGAATCTAGGATCTCGATCAGAAACTATGAAAACTGGCATGCCATGCAATCTCACGATCTCATTTATATACATACCGGCAAGACGTTCAAGTGAAAAGTTTTCTCGTATAGGCAAGAAATGAGCAGATTTGGTCAATCTATCTACGATCACCCAAATTGCATCTAAGCCTTGAGAAACTTTTGGAAGACCCGTCACGAAGTCCATATTGATGTGTTCCCACTTCCATTCGGGAACTTCAAGTGATTGTAATGGACCTTTAGGAACTTCATGCTCTGCCTTGACACGTTGACAAGTTAGGCACCTTGAGATAAACTCCGCAATCTCTCTTTTCATATTGTTCCACCAAAATGTATGTCGAAGATCTCGATACATCTTGGTACCTCCTGGGTGGATTGTAAACGGCATGTTGTGTGCCTCCATCATGATTTTATGCTTTAATTCAGGATTGTTAGGAACACATAGTCAAGAGTTGACTCGAAGTATTCCTTTCTCGTCGATTCTTGCTTCGGGAATGGCACCTTTTTGTACTTTCTTTATCATGTTTATCAGTTCTGGATCGGTAGCTTGAGCAGCTTTAATTTTATTGATTAAAGTTGGTTCTACTCGCACGTGAGCAATCTTCGAGTGGGTCCCTGGTGTCTTTAGCTCTATCTCCATCTTTTGCAAGTCGTACAAAATACACTTTTGTGTTGTCAGCAGTGCATTTGTACTTGCATAAGATTTTCTGCTCAAAGCGTCAGCTACAACGTTCGCCTTTCCCGGGTGATACTGGATTGTGTGGTCATAATCCTTTAACAGTTCAAGCCAACGTCGTTGTCGCATGTTGAGTTCCTTCTGGGTGAAGAAATACTTGAGACTTTTATGATCCGTATAGATATCCACTTTTTTTCCGTACAAGTAGTGTCTCCAGATCTTCAACGCGAAAACGACTGCTGCCAACTCTAGATCATGAGTAGGATAATTTTTCTCATAATCTTTGAGTTGTCGAGAGGCATAGGCTATAACATTTCCATGTTGCATAAGGACACAGCCTAGACCTTTGCCAGAAGCATCGTTGTAGATAACAAATTCTCCTGATCCTGATGGTATGGTCAGAACAGGAGCTGAAACAAGTCTCCTCTTGAGTTCTTGAAAACTCTTCTCGCATTCCTCGCTCGATATAAGTTTTGTACTAGAATGAATGATACCGATATCTAGTAATTAAACTTTCAACTCTTGGTGTTCTATGGGAGCCATTTGGTATGGGACTTTAAAAATGGGCTTAGTGCCGGGTTCAAGATCGATACAGAATTCAATTTCACGGTTTGGGGTAAGCCAGAAAGTTCCTCAGAAAAAAAACGTCAGGAAACTCATTAACAATGGGAATATCATTTAAGTTTGACGTGTTTTTGTTCAAATCAGTGACATGAGTGACATCCGTTTTTCAATAAACGGATGACTTTATGGCTAGAAATAACAGTTATAGATTTCAATGGTTTAGTTGCTTGAATTTGCATGACAGGTTGATTAGGAATATGAAAACTAATAATCTTATGAAAACAATCAATTTTAGCATGATGGGTAGTCACCCAATCAATTCCTAAAATCACATCAAATTCACGCATCTCCAAAGAAATAAGGTCAACAGGTAATGTGAGGTTGTTGATTTGAACTAGGCAAGATTTATAGATAGTAAATGTAATAGGTATTTCTCCCAATGAGGTTTCAACTGATAAGACAAGATTTAAGTTTTCAATAGTCAAATTTAAACGTTGAGTACATATAGGTGAGATAAAAGAGTGGATAGAGTCAGTATCTAATATGACATAGACTTCACGAGAATTTATGAATAGCTTACCGGTTATCACCTCATTCGGTTTCTTGACTGTTATCGTCAAATCGAATCCCGAATACTTCATTCGGATCTTCACGTATTTCAACCATGGGAATACCACTGAATAATTTTCTAGCAAACTGTTTCTCGGGTTCATCAACTTCATCAGTAGTAAGGTACCAATGATTTCCATTAAAATAGTATTTTCGATAGACTGCAGTTTCCACGATAGTGACTAACTTAACCTGAATTCCTCTAAATTGTAACGCCCAAAAGTATAGAAACATCATTTTTAAATAATCTTGAAAATCATAGCTGGAACACCATAAATCCCAAAGACTAATATGAAAAGTCCATATATTCTGATCCTTTGTTATAGAGCATAACCATGTGATATCACTCTCCCAATTAGTGAGTAAATTAAAGGCAATAATTTCCGCAAGTTCGTTACTTCCTTTAATTGCTTCTAAGAATGGATCTGGAACGACTGTAGCAGAGCTTTCACCTTCATCCTTACTGGATAGAACACGCATAATTTTTGCCTTAGGCAAATGATTCAACTCTGAGTTTGTAAGAAGATTATTCGTCGCCTCTTGTTTTGCAGCTACATTTGTTTCGGTAATTTCATAATTAACCTCCTGATTTCCAGATGCCATAATTAACTGTGGTCACAAAATAAATGTTAGTTCAAATAAACTGACTCATCTCTTCATGTTCCTACATTCAAATCGATTCATTAGATAAAAAATAAATCTAATTTAGGTAGGACACACTAGTGATTGATTCTATTCGTCTCTCCCCTCCTAGTTCTAACCCCAGATCTCCATTAAAGACCATATCCCTAAGCTCTGATGCCAACTGTGACGCCCCCAAATCTGGGCCCACACAGCCCAAACTTGAGTCGTCAAAAGACTACAACAAAATTATTACAACAAAGCACAACGTACAACAATACAGTGTATAATAATACACAACTAAGTCTTCACTATTATTGCCACACTATTTTACAAAACGTGAAGACTATGATAACTATTCCTCGGACCCTCACTCCATTCCCCGGCTAGACCCTGTTATGTTTTCTTCTCCTGTTGAAAAACAATGGAACAAAAGAAAGGGTGAGCTCAAATAGCCCAGTAAAGAATATCATGACTAAGATAATGACGAATAAATTATCATTAGTCTTCAACAGTTGAGTTCTTGATAGAATACAATAGACTACAAGGTTTATATCAAAAACTGCAGTTAAATTCTTAAACAACGTTCAGATCAATAATAGCAGCGGAATGAGTAATCTATTAGAAGAATAATGCAGACTATAATGTCCACTCGGTTCTCTTTTTAGGAAAAACATCATCAACTTTTATCATCTGAAATATCATTAGTCAAGATAATACAAATTCACAGTTCCTGATCATAATCATGCACATCAACAGTTCATCTTTGTACTACGGGCCAAAGATATTCAATATAGCACCAACGGTCATGATTATACCAGATTCAGCCTTTGGTCATAATCATACCAAACAACAGTTCATCTTTGCACTACGGGCCAAAGAGAACATTCACCACGTGCCATAAAAGACACCGAACAGATGTATCGCCTTTAACCTATTATATCGCCTTTAACCTATCATCTGTTCAACAAATATATCACATCTGTGCCCCCGGCCACAGATATTCACAACAGCTTGATTTTTTTGGATGATTAGAATGATGTAAATGATGAACAGAAGAAATAGGATAACAATAAGTATCGGAAGTTTACTTTGTACAGATTCAAATAATGTCCAAATTGTCAACATGATGTGGAGTGAAATTCAAGATCCACAGTTCAGAATAACGGTTACAATTCAATAGAAAGGTTCACGTAAATAGGAAGGTTCAGTTGAAATAATGAAGTTCAACTATTATGGAACATATAATATTTTCAGGAATTATAGAAGCAATAGTTCCATAATAAATTTCGATTTAGGAGTATGAAAGAAAATAATATCCCTTACCGTAGCAGGTTTGATTAACAAAAGGTGAAGGAAATTAATACAAAGGGTTATTCACCAACAGGCGGCAATCCGCTCCGTAAGGTTATTCCCACAATTTAATAGAATTTGAGTACAAAGAGTTATTCACCAAACAGGCGGCAATCCGCTCCGTAAGGTTATTCTCAGAGATTAATAATGAATGAATACGAAAGGTTATTTACCAACAGGCGGCAATCCGCTCCGTAAGGTTATTCCCACAATTTAATAGAATTTGAGTACAAAGAGTTATTCACCAAACAGGCGGCAATCCGCTCCGTAAGGTTATTCTCAGAGATTAATAATGAATGAATACGAAAGGTTATTCACCAACAGGCGGCAACCCGCTCCGTAAGGTTATTCCCACAATTTAATACATGGAAATAAAAGGCACGTCTTATGAGTAAGGAAGAAACAATATTATTATCGAGAATCAAATAATGATAATCCCTTACCATAGTACGTTTGAATAATGGAAGATGAAAAAGATGGTATCCCTTACCGTAACACGTGACTGGATATTGATTTAAATGAGGTTGATTAACTTGAACAGTACACGTATACTTATAGATCTTCACAAATACTCAAGATGACTTAAGCACACTTAGAGAGAACTTTCACAAGAAGTATTTAGAGAGAGAAAGAAAGAACAAGTAAGGAAGTTTATGAAAAATCCTTAAGTTAAGGCTTCTATTTATAGCCAAAAATCTTATCATTCATTTAATCTAAACCATTCATTTAAAGATCATCTTTTAATCTACACCATCCATTTCAAATATTATATTATCTTTAATCTACACCATTCATTTCATATCACCTAATAATCACCTAACTTTATATTATAAACAAATAACTTTATCAATTCAATTATTATGACTAATTGTTATAAATACAGTATAGTTAGCTCTTAGATATCAAGTCAATAAATTAATGAAATACAACTGTTTAAATAACATCATAATAGAGATAACAATAATGTAAAATAAAGCATACGTTACTGTGTAATGACAATTATTGATTCAATAATGTGAATTACTGTGCATATGTTACTGTGACAATTATTAGGTTCAATAATTTTAAAAATAGTGCAACAACAATTATTGACTCAATGATATAAAATACAGTGTAATGACAATTATTAAATCAATAATGCAAAATACTGTGTAACAACAATTATTGAATTGATAATATAAAATATTATGCAGTGACAATTATCGATGAAATGATGCGTAACAGTTACGGTGTCAATTATCAGACCAATAATATGAGACACTATGCAATACCGTGTGTTACTGTAGAGTACCGAGTGCTACAGAAAATACCAATAACTACCGTATGCTACTATTCTTTTATCACCGGTATTTTAACAGTTCCGTTGACTATTTTTATTTAAAAAGGTTATTTCTGTCGTTTTCTATATCCGACAAATATTCCGTTGTGGGGTCCACCAATAATTTGTTATTTCGGCGCCGTCGGACCAAACGAATATTCCCCGACCAAACGAATATTGTCCGACAAAATAAAATTTGCACATAACATCCTTAACTTTTAACTTTATCGATTTAACCACTTACTGTTTCAAAAAATATATATATATGAAGAAAAATTAAATTTTGTATTTCATAAAATTCGGGGTCTTACAGATTCAATAATTGTCATAACACTGTATTTCATATCATTGAGTCAATAATTGTTGGTGCACTGTATTTTAAAATTATTAAATCAAATAATTGTCACAGTAGCAAATATACAGTAATTTATAGTATTAAATTAATAATAATCCGTAACGTGTTTCTTACATTATTGTTGAATTATTGTTGTAACATTATTTTATTATATATGTTGGACCCACAGGAAGAATAAATGAATAAATTTTTTAAAAATAATAATAATAATTATTATTATTATTATTATTTTGAATAGTAACATGTGAGACCCATGTAGGGGCCACATGAGAATTGAAATATGAAATTTTTGCTGAAGGAAAGTGGGTGGGTTGGCAGCCAACTGCGCTGCCACAATTGAAAATCAAGGTTGGTGTGCAGCACGCCAGCAGTTCACCTACCATGCATAGTACTCTCATTTCTCCTATAAATAGCTTGCTCATCTGAATAGAAAAATCACGCCTAAAACATAAAGTTTTTCTATAAGTATTTTATAAGTTTTCTCTGAGAATAGTAAGGTTATCTTGAGTGTTTGAAAGCCAAAAGGATTCCGAGAATTTTTCAAGTAAGTCTTTTATTAAAAAGTGGTAATTTCATAAATTCTTATTTTTCACAGTATTTACAAATCTTCCTTTAGAAGACTTTTCTTTAAGAATATTCATTTTTAAAAGCTTTCTTTGGAATATTATTTTAAAGTTGTTATATTATACTACAAAAATTATGTTAAATATATATAATTTTGATAGTTCATATTATACGAGTTATCATATACTTTGAAATTTATATGTGGTAATTACTAATTATATTACAAATATATAAGTTGATCAATCTCATTTTTATCAATATCCAGTCACGTGATAAGGTAAGGGATGTCATTTTCTTTCATACTCTTAAACTTACCATGGTAAGGGATTATCATTCTTTAATTCTCGAAAATAATATCGTTTATTTCTTACTCATAAGATGTGTCATTTATTTCCATGTATTAAATTGTGAGAATAACCTTACGGCGCGGATTATCGCCTGTTGGTGAATAACCTTTCGTATTCATTCCTTATTAATCTATGAGAATAACCTTATTGCGCGGATTATCGCCTGTTTGGTGAATAACTCATTGTATTCAAATTTTATTAAATTGTGGGAATAACCTTACTGCGCGGATTACCGCCTGTTGGTGAATAACCCTTTGTATTTATTTCTTATTTGTCTCTTGTGAAAATAATTGGTTTAAACGAATTATCACATGACACTTTTATTCCATATTCGTTTGTAATATCATTTTCTTTCATATTCGTAAGTGATATTATTTTTCTTTATACTCATAAGGAATACCATTTTTTTCATTTTCCATTATTTAAACTTACTATAGTAAGGGATATTATTTCTTTTATACTCTTAACTTACTATAGTAAGTACTATTTGGTAAAATTTTCTGAAATGATTATATGTTCCTTAATAGTTTGTGCTTCATCTAATATCATTTCAATTGAACCTTCCTATTTTTCTGAACCTTTCTATTGAACTGTTATGGTTATTCTGAACTGTGGATCTTGACATCATTTTTTTGAATTTCACTCCACATCATGTTGACAATTTGGATATTATTTGAATCTGCACAAAGTAAAATTGTAAACTTCCGATACTTATTGTTGTCCTATTTCTTCTGTTCATCATTTGTATCACTGTTATTATTCTAATAATCAAGAATCAAATTGTTGTTGATATCTGTGGCCTGGGGCACATATTGGATAAATGTGTTGATAGGTTAAAGGCATTGATAGGGTAAAAACGATATATTTGATGATGTGTCTTTTAAGGCGCGTGGTGAATGTTCTATTTGGTCAGGGGCAAAGATGAACTGTTGTTTGGTACGATTATGACCAAAGGCTGTAGACTGGTATAATCATGACCGGTGGTGCTATATTGAATATCTTTGGCCCGTAGTGTAAAGATGAATTGTTGATTTGCATGATTATGACCAGGAACTATGAGTTTGTATTATCATGGTCAGTGGTGTTTCAGATGATAAAAGTTGATGATGTTTTTCCTAAAAAGAGAAGTGAGTGGACATCATGGTCCATATGATTTTCCTAATGGTTGTTATTCTGCTGCAGTCATTGATCTAAACCTTGTTTAAAAACTTAACTGCAGTTGTTGAGTTAAAACTTCCTGTTTAAACTATTCTATCAAGAACACAACTGTTGAAGGCTAACTATAATTTATTCGTCATTATCTTAGTTATGATATTCTTTACTGGGCTATTTGAGCTCACCCTTTCTTTTGTTCCATTGTTTTTCAACAGGAGATGAGAACGTAGCTGGGTCTAGCCAGGGGATGGAGTGAGAGTCCGAGGGATAGCTATCGTAGTCTTCACGTATTGTAAAATAGTGTGGTAAGAATAGTGAAAACTTAGTTGTATATTATTATACACTATATTGTTAAACGTTGTACTACCTTGTAATAATTTTGTTGTAGTCTTTTGACAACTCAAGTTTGGGCTGTGTGGGCCCAGATTTGGGGGTGTCACAATATGTAGACATTTACATTTTTAGAAAATTAAATAATTTCCCAACAAAGCTCAATAGCCTAATATAGATCTCCTTGCATGTGGCCCAGTCAACATCACAAAAAGCTGTAAGATTGAGAGAATTAGTTGTGGAAAAGAAAAGACCATGTCCTGTTGTTCTTTTAAGATATTTTACAAGCTTGTAGGTAGCAGTTAAATGTGGTACATGAGGAGAGGACATATACTAACTCAAAATATGCATAACATAAGAAATATCAGGCCTAGTAATGGTTAGATAGATAAGTCTTCCAACAAGTAGTCTATAGTTGGTTGCATCAGACACAAGTGATCTTTGATCAACTAAAAGAGAATGCTTTTGCTCAGTAGGCACAACAAAAGGTTTATAGCTTTATAATCGTGTGTCGTGAAGCATTTCCTTTGATTGATATATACACCAGTAGAATTTCGAGAAATTTCTAGGCCCAAAAAATATTTTCAGGTGCCTAAATCTTCAACTTGAATATGGAGTTTAAAAACTCCTTAACATGAGATAGAACATAAGTATGTGTTTCAACTAGAACAATGTCATCCATATAAACCAACAAGGCAGTAAAACAGTCTTTATGAGTCGAAGTAAAGAGAGAATGATCTGATTTTGACTTATTAAATCCAAATTATACCAGCACTGTAAAGAATTTGGTGAATCATTGCCTAGGAGCTTGCTTTAAACCATACAAAAATTTCATCAGTTTGTAAACTAGAGGACCACTGGGAAAACAAGTAGAAGAAACCTTGAACCCTGGGTAAAGTTACCTGTAAACATTTCCAACAAATCTCCATGAAGAAATACATTAGTTACATCAAACTAAGTTAAATGTCACTCTTTAATTGTAACAAGAGATAAAAGAACCTTAACAATAGACATTTTTGTCCCTGGTGCAAATTTCTTAAAGTAATCAAGTACAGGAGTTTAAGTGAAATCGTTTGCTTCAAGCCAAGCTGTATACCTTTTTCAAGGTACTATCAAATTTATACTTGAGCTTATAAATCCATTTGCAACCAACAACTTGTTTATTAGGTGGTAGAGGCGTAAGAACCCATGTATGATTAGATTATAATGTTTGAACCTCAGTTTGCATTGTCTAACACCAATTAGGATCTTAGATAGGTTGCCTATAAGATTTGGGTTCAGATATAGAGAAAATGGAGCAAGAAAATGTTGATAAGAAAGGAGAAAAGCAAAAAAAGAAATATAATATGTTAAATGATATACTTTAGAGAATACTTGTGCTGTGGAAAGAACTTATGCTGAATTCCCTATAATAAGATATGGTAAACTTGAATGGTCCTTAAATTTTGAAGGCATTTTCCTAACTCTAGGAGGTAGAATAGAAATGGAATTTGGATTTGAAGAAGTAGAAAGCTGTGAATTAGAATCATTAGAAAAATGAAGATTAGATTAACTGAGTCAAATTGAGACTTTTGGGAATTATGCAGCTACGAAGTAGAATCATCAGTGAAAACAATATCTTTATAAGAAGGAAGTAAAGTAAATGTAGAAGAATCAAAGGATTGAGTAGAGGAAGAGAAAGGAAACACATCTTCATAAAATTGAACATCTCTAGAATCAAAGATTTTGTAAGTAGTTAGTTCATAGAGTACATATGCTTTCTTGCCAAAAGAATATAATTGAAACACGTATTTAAATGCTCTAGAAGCAAATATGTCTTTATGTGGAACAGTGTTAGTTACATAGCAAAGACAACCACATATTTTTAAGTGAGAATAAAACGAAATGGACCCCATTAATATTTCATATGGTGTTTTATAAGTAAAAACAGAATGAGTCATGTTTATAAGATATGTAGCAGTGAAGAGACTATTATCCCAAAAATGAATAAGTAATTTAGCCTAAAAATATAATGTTCTAGTAACATTAAGAAGATGCATGTGTTTGCTCTGAGCAACTTTATTCTCCTAAGGGGTATGAACACAAGAAGACTGAAATACAACGCCTAAAGCAGATAATAGAGAAACAACTGTAGATTTCATAAATTCATTACCATTGTTAGACCTAAAATTAAGAACTAAACAATTGAACTGAGTTTTAACATATTAAAAAAATAATTATAAGAAGAATAACACTTGTGTCTTAGAATGCATTAAGTAAATCCAAGTACATATGGAAAAATCATCCACAAGTGTTAAGAAATAGGAGTAGTTATCATGATTTTTTTGCTTACAAGGTTCCCAAACATTATAATGTAATAGTTCAAACAACTTAGTAGTACAAAAGGTACTTAGAAGAAATGAATTTATAGATTTCATAGCAAAATGACAAATATTACATGGTACAGAAGAATAGTCTTTAGTACACTATAAAGAAGAAATTTTATTTAGTATATAAAAAGACAGACGACCTGGTCCAGACAAGTTAATCTCATATACAGTAGACATAACTATAGAACACGATGTGGAAGGAAGAATAAGCTTATATAAACTATCAACAAGTTTACCGATCCCTTTTAAGTTCCTTAGCACAAGCTCTTGAAACAGCCACAAGGTTGGGGGAAAATGAATATAGAGCGTACTATCATTAGTATGCTTACTAGTGGAGATAAGATTGAAATTGAAAGAGGGAACATACAAAACACCTTATAAAATAAGGTTTGCAGTCAACTTAATAGTTCCTTTGTAAGAAATATTAACTAATTGATCATTAGGTAAATGAATAGAAGAATAAACATGAACATAATGAATTAGGTTAGAGAATTTAAAGTGATATGGCTTGTGGCTCCTAAATCTATGATCCAGTGGTTAGAGCAGGCAGAAGCAAACAAACAAATTGAAGTTATAACATTAGAAGCATATGTAGGAGTACCTGCCAAATGAGTATCTACCAGTTGAGCTGCTTTGTCATGTTGTATATATTGCTTGACTTAATTTATCTCATGATGTGTTAGACCAGTGGAGGGAAAATTCTGAACCTCTGTTGATCTTGTAGATAACTGTCATTGAAAAAAGGAATTGCTAAGACCGCATGAATTCTTATAGTGTGAAAAAAATGCCGTGCATGTAATAATCGAGAAAATTACAAACCTATTTTTTTTATTTAATTATATTCATTAAGGAATATGATGTGCAAAGTTATATTATGTATGTGTTTATGTTATATGATGACAGGTAGTAAGTTAGTTAATTTAATTTATTCGAATTAACTAAAGAATAAAAAAAATATAAGAAGAGCTTATGTGATGAGATCACCAAACTTGAATGTTGACTTTGAATGTAAAATAAGAAATTTAATAATCAACAAATAGATTACTTATATGATAAATGAGGAAGAAGAACTACATGAATTAATTATGTTAACCCAATATGATATTATTTGTAGGTACCGTGGATAATTTTATTTGAAGCTCGAATGATATGTGTGAGTCATGAGAGATTTAATTATAGTCTAGCAAGATAATAAATTAATCATGTATTAATTTAATGGATGATGTGTGCTAGGATTTTAATTAAACCAACCCAATTAGGTAGCCCTAATATTTTTAATAAAACAAGTCTAATTGGATTATATGTTAAACCCAATGAATTTATTAATTAAAGTCCAAATGAATTAAACTTATAGGTCATGTAATTAATTAATGGATAGTCCATGTAATGAGTCCATGTTGTAATTAAACTAGCCCAATGTTTATTTGAATTCTAAGTATCATGACTTAATTTATAGTAGCCCAATGAAATTAATTATTTGAGCCCAAACACATTAAATGAAGCAGCCTAATTAATTTAATTTCCTACGTCAAAAGTGGAGCCCAATTCATAGTCAAAAGTTATTCCAATTGTTACATGTTGGTGTATATATGTATATATAATATAAAAAGAAAATCAAAAATGGGAGAGAAAACGACCAAGATGGCCTGCCAAGGTGGGCCCTAAATATGGTGTTGTGCTAGCTTTTAGGTTGAGTGAATTTTACTCCATTGGTAGCTTATTTTGCTAGCTTGGAAAATTTGTAAGCTACATGTTTTTCATTGTGGTCAATCAAGCTAGTCATTAATGAGAATAATAATCATCATTAACTCTTTAATTTCACCAATGTTAGTTGATTAAGAGTTTAATAGTGTGTTCCTAGAAGTTTTATATATAGAAAAGAGAGAAAGAGCTAGCAAAGGCTGGTTATTTACTAGTTAGTTCAAGAGTTAGAGAGAAAGAGTTCTAAAGAGAAGATCGAGCATTTGAGTGGATACTTGTGAGTTGAGAAATAAATCACTAAGTGCGTTAGCCATTCTCCATTAGAGGTTTAAAAAAAAATTTGAACCTTAGTTTGTTAATTATTTAATTTTGTAATGTTGTTTATCATGTTTAATTGTGGAAGTTTTCTTTGTGAAGGGGATTTATGGTGAGATCCGAAAATATAAGGGTGGTTTATGATGGAGTATACTTAAATATATGCGATCTATGTGATCTATATATATGTATGGATTTTTTTTATGGTTAAAAAGTTAATATGAGATATAAAGTGTAGTCTAAGTTTTTAAATAGCTATTTTTAAACTCTATGATGGTAGATCTAGTCTATATATGAAGATCTATGATCAAATATGCATGATGTGTGGATTAGTATGTTTAGTATGTGAAAAGAATGAAAAAGTTTGCATATGAGCTTGTTTGAAAGAAAATCCTAGTTTTAAGTGTGACTCGATAATGAGTAATTTGATTTTTATAGCTTGTTTTCATGATCTATGAATTTTGTGTGCTAGGTCTATGAGATTTAAATACAACCAAATTTGAAACATTAAAAAATATGGTAAGATGAATTAGTTATGATTTTTCTACCAAACCATGTCGGATTTCAAAACTCTGGTTGATCTAGTAAATTCAATCATCATTTTGATGTACAAAATATTTTTGAAAAGTCGATTAATTAATGAAACATTAAGTTACGAAGATAACAAATAAAATTATAAACTTTCGATATCTATTTTTTATCCTATTATTCCCTTTCTTCTGTTCATCATTTATATCACTACTATTTGTTTTAATCATCATAATCATGTTGTTATGAGTATTTATTACCTTGGGCACAGATGATAGGATAGAAGCGAAATAATTATTGTTTGTCTTTTAGGGGGCACATGGTGAATGTTCTCTTTGACCTGAGGCAAAGAAAAACTGTTGTTTAGTATGATCATGACCAGTGGTGTTTTAGATGACAAAAGTTGATGATAATTTTTTTGAAAAAGAGAAGCTAGTAGACATCATAGTCTACATGATTCTTTTAATGGATTGCTTATTCCGCTGCAGATATTTATTGAAGACTTATTGTCTATTATATTCTATCATTCTGCTGCAGTTGTTGATCTAAAATTTGTAGTCTATTGTATTATATCAAGAACTCGTCACTGTTGAATACTATTGATAATTTATCTATCGTTATCTTAGTCATGATATTCTTTATTAGGCTATTTGAGCTAACCATTTTCTCTTTTTTTTTATTGTTCTTCGACAAGAGATGAGAGAGTAGTTGGATCTAGCCAGGGAATGAAGTGAAGGTCCGAGTGACAGCTGTACTAGTCTTCACATGTTTTAAAATAGTGTGACAATAATAGTGAAGACCTAATTATGTATTATTGAGCACTGTATTGTTGTACGTTATACTGTATTATAATAGTTATTGTTGCGTATTTTGACAACTCAAGTTTGAGCTGTGTAGGCCCGAATTTGGGAGCGTCACAATAATTATTAGAAGAAAAAAAAATAAGTAAAATTTATGCTTTTTTTAAAATGCACGTTTATCTAACAACTTTACAGTTATGTATATACGAAGTATAAGATTGCTAAGTATTTTAGGTTAAGAGCATTTGAGTCCCTCTTCTCGTATTAAAAAAAATAATAAAATATCTTTTAAAATAGAGAGAAAGAAAAATGTCATCTCTCTAACAACTCTACAACTTGAGCTAACAATAAAATTTATAGAGTGAGTCCATCATCAATTAATATTGGTGGGCTAGGTATTCTTAAAATATTCATTCATTTGATTAGTATTATTCAACACCATACTCAACATCACTTATCCTTTTTTGAAACATAAAAAAAATTGTTGGAGTAAGCTGCCCCACAACAAAAAAGGGTGCAGAGAAATAGTTCTAAATGCCCACCACACAAGAGTCACGGAAGAAATTTGAACTCATAACCTAAATTAAAGTCAAATGTCAAACTTATCGCTAAACAAGGTCAATACCACACTAGCCATTGCATATGGGTTGTTTTTGTAGTTTTCATTTGAAGTTAGCCTCATTTAAGGTAGTTATGAAATAGACAAAGATTACCAAGATTCACTATGGTGCAAGGGGAACAAGTGGCCCCTCTTGATTTTTGTAAATTTTTGTTGGTATAGTGGTATTTAAGTGTCCTAATTTTTAAAAATAATAATTTTATGATTTCAAAAAAATAAAGCTTTTAAAAATGATATTGTAGTAATTTTTATGTACTTTCATTCTAAAATATAATATTATTTTAATTTTTTAAAATCACCAAGAGATATTTTTAAGCTCAAAATTGGCATAAATTCATTTAATTTTAGTCAATACAATAATAAATATTTTAAACTATCTAAAAAGTAATAACAATTAATTTAAGACTTATTAATTTTTATATTTAATAAATCTCATCAATTTTAGGTCTAAAAATATCTAAAATTGACTTGCAAAAGAAAAAAAATGATACTATAAATTAAGATGGAAGAAGTATTTTCAGTTTTTATATGTGAAATTTATATTTGGTGTATTTTATAATTCCTTATATTTCACAATATAAGTGTCTTATTTGTCAATTGTTTTGTTCCACACAAAGATTTCACTTTTTATTAATAGTAATACAAAATACCACAATATCTTTAATTTGTTATCATAATTTCATTAAATATCACCATTATTAAACTAACTCATTATATTTAATGATAAAAATTAAATTAAATTATCAATATTTGTATATATTGCATATGAGATTTTTTTTTGTAATAAATAGAATAATTTTATTATTAATATTTAATTATAACGATAAATTTTCTACGTTTGTCCTTGTAATAACCACGAATTCTAAGTTCATTGTAATGATAATTATTAAATATGTATCAATGAATTAAAATTTTTGTATGAATTAATTGTGTATTTACATAATTGAATGAATATACGTATGAATGTATGTATATATTTATGAAGGAGAAGAGCATCTAAGCCAAAAAGGTTTAAAAGTGTTTTCTTCTTGTTATATTTCCTTTTCTATGGTTAAAAGTTAGTATATAAATGCTTGTCATGGTTGGGTGTGGGAGAAATTTGTGTATGATAGAACTATGGTAAGCTCAAAGATATAAGAATGGATTTTGATGGTGAAAATGTGTCTATGTATGCTAAATGCATTTTCTATGGTCAATATATATTGTATATGGTCAAAATATATTTTTAACGATTCAAAATCTATTTTGATGCTCTATAATGTTAGAACTATGATAATAAAAATAAAAAATAAAAAGCAGATTCACGATTTAGTATGTTTAATACCTACACTTATATGTTTGGTATGTAAATATGTAGAAGAAATGTGCATATAAAGTTTTACCGGTAAAATCTTAACTAGCTATGTGTTATAAATAAAAGTAGTTTGAAATGTATAAGTTGGTTATTTGATTTTGATGGCTAGAAAGTTATATTTATGAGTTATAAAGATAACCCAACTTGAATCTCTCAAAAATATAGAAAAATGAGGAAGTTATGAAGTTTACCGCAAAACATGTCGTTTTGAAAACCCTAGATGGATCGATCTTAAATTTCATGTCAAAACATTTTTGAAAATGCAATCGATCTATGAAATATTGAGTAACAAGAAGTTAGGAAGATAACAAAACTGATTTGGTGTCATTTAGATGTGTAGATTTTATTTTATGCAAGTTTGAATCAAAAGTGTCAAAGTTGAAAAATCTAAAAAATTAGAAAATGTATTCTGCGAACAACGCCAGGATGCCGAGTTTAGTACAAAACTAGCATCGAGACGTCATGCCATTTCGAGGAAAATAATTATTTTCGAATCAGGTCGGGTCGAGTCGATTTTTGCCGGTTCGGGTCAAAAAGTTTTAAAATATTTTAAAACTAATGATATTATTAGTAGACCCAATTAATGTAAATTAAGTATGGTAAAGGGTTAATTTAATGAGTTAAAGGGAATAAATATTATTAAAAGAATAATAATATTATAAAAAAAAAATATTATTAAATAAATAAATAATATTAGAAAATAAATAAAATATTATTAAATGATTAATAATATTAAGAAATCAAAAAAATATTTTTAAATGAATAATAACATTAGAAAATGAATAGAATATTATTAAATAAATAATATTATTAAAAAATGAATATAATATTATTAAATAATTAATAATATTAAGAAATTAATAAAATATTATTAAATGACAAATAATATTAAAAAAATTAATAAAATATTATTAAATGAATAATAATATTAAAAAATAAATAAAATATTATTAAATGATTAAATATATTAAGCATTGAATTAAATATTATTAAATGATTGATAATATTAAGAAATGAATAAAATATTATTAAATGAATAATAATATTAAGAAATAAATAAAATATTATTAAATGATTAATAATATTAAGAAATAAATAATAATATTAAATGATTAATGATATTAAAAAATGAATAATATTATTAAAAAATGAATAAAATATTATTAAAGAATTAATAATATTATAATATTAATAAAATATTATTAAATGATTAATAATATTAGATATAAGTTTGAACTATATTAGATGATTAATATAGGTTGTATGTGATTAAAATATTATCAAATGATGATAATATTTCATAAGTGTTTAATATACCCTTAATTATTTAATTGTGTGATTAAGTGTTAGTAAATTAAGATGTACAAAGGTTATTATATTAACCTAAATATGATACTAATTGAAAGATCAACTTGATTAATTGTTAGGTCTATTTAAAGGATATTAAATTGTATTGGTTAGCTGTAATCAACAATCGAGACAAGTTTCCTATACCTAACTTGTATTTATTTTGCAAGAGTTTTAAGTGGTTTAATTATTTAAAATTAATCCACATCCATATTGTTTATGTATTATCGCACATAGTGCATTTGAAGCTTTATAGTTCATTTGATTCAAGAACTGTTTAAGAATGTCTAAGCTAATTGTTTCGGCTAGACACTGCATGTATAAATTGATTAATTTGAATACTTTTAAATTTTTATCCAAACTATTGGTTGGTACAGATTCTTATAGTAAGACTGAGAACGAACAACCCTAAATAAGGGAATTATATTCGAAAAATCGATCTTTATGCAAGATGTTTGAATGTTATGCATATACATGGTGTACAAGAGGTTGATCCCCTAGAATACCAAAATAATAAAAGGGTCAGATATATATCTGATTTACCTTAAGTAGTTCATAGTCTTTTGAGATCACTCAACAGTAAAGACTCAATCATTTCTTTTAATTGAAATTTGATTCTTGCTTTTGCACAATTATTATATATTATTGAAAACTCTTAAGTTATTCTTATTCACTCATGATATATCAAATCTTGTATTTACTGTTCTTAAACTTGCTGAACAAACTAGTTGATCACCCTTTTTATATCATGAACCATTTTTCAGGTAAGTCTGAATGCTTCAAGAAGAACAAGGGCAAGGGAAAAACCAAAGTTTAGATTATTACATGTTAAATAGATTATTTGTTTAATATGTAATTAAAGTTTGTAAATCTTTTGTGATCCCTTAAGATATGTACTATCTATATTAAAGTTAGAAGACCTTGGGATTGTAGTCATTTTTATGAGGAATATTTATGTATTATTTTACTAAGTTTAATGAAGACTATGTATTTAGTTTTTATAATGTATTGGATTGTGAGCACTAAACACGAGGTTATGGAATCCGAATTTGGGAGCGTCACAGTCCATGCAAATGACAATATTGTGTCTATATGTTTCATATTTATTATTTTAAATGTATATATTGTTGGGAAATATATAACTAGAAAAAAATATTGTGAATTAATAGGTTGGGGAAGATTAATTATTGCTTACATAAGATTAGTAGTAGTAGTAGTAGTAGTAGAATGTAAGTTTTTATTTTCACTGTGTATGAAAATTAAATGATAATTTATGTATCAATACTAATATATAATAGCGTAAGAGACAATCTTAAATTTAATTATTTCAAGTCAATTTCGTTAGTTACTAATCAATTCATTGAGTTTGACTTAACCCAAATTAAATTCTAAAGTCGAAGGGTTATTCCTTCCCAAATTCTTTTTCTCTCATAAAACTCTTCTTTGAAAGAGTCATTTATTCTCAAACTCTTCTTCTTTCAAAAAAACTCTTCTTTCGAGAAGTCATTAAGCTGCATAAATATTGCTCCCTCCGTCCCAAGAAAAAAGTCAAATGTCAATTATTTTTCCACTAATAAAATATTTAACAGGCCCCTCTCAACTCAAGCTATATCATTAATATTGAAATAAGTATTATGTGTGTGTGTGCGCGCGCGCGCGCGTGCAAATGGATATTACTAATTGTGGGACGGTCACCGAAATGTCAATTGACTTTCAATTTCTACCAATAGAGGAAGACAGAGGAATAATTGATCAGTGTTTTATAGGCCCCTCTCAGCTTAAGCTATTCAAGACATTGATACTACAGAATAGGTAATCACCATACAATTAATATTAAAATAAGTATTATATATAACTATGGTATGACTTTGTTATATGATATTAGATTACCTATATTCTATATATTTTATCTTTTAGATATTAGATTGAAATTATTACTTGATTAAATAATGTGAGAGGTGATTCTCAATTCAATTTTTTGAGTCAATTCATCAGTCACGAGTCAATTGTAGTAAAATATGCTAAATCAAATTATTAAATATTTATTAAAAAAATTATACAAACTAACTTGTGCCTCGTATGAGCTATCAAACTTATACGATTAACATAAATTATGAGGAGAGGTGTGCATTTATAGCGTTATCAACAATAGGAATCTATACTTCTTAAGTTAATTATGATATTTTGGTTGATTCTGAATGGGGTTGGCTCATAAATTTAATTGATTAACATTTTTATTTTTAATTTATTTGTTTGTTTTTATTTTGTGTATGTATTATCTTGTTAATGAGATATATATTAAAAATTGTAGTATCCATCAATTCTATTCATTTAGAATCCTTTTTAAATTCTTCTTCTTCTATTTTTTTTTTTTATTATTTTGGTTCTATTTCTCAATTCTATCCATTTACAATGACTTGAGTAGATTCTATCCCTCCCAATTTCAACGTGAAATAATACCACTGTTGAGTAAGATTATATGTCTAATTATTTTAATAAATAATGTTTAAAATAACCTTTTAAAGTTATATTATATAGAATTTTAAATTAATACTCGCTCTATTTTAAAATTACTTATACAATTTTTTTGTTCGATTCAATATTAGAGATATATTTTTATTTTAAAACAATAAAATCGCATTATGGTCTTGATTTATCATTATTTTCTCACTATTATTTATAATATCACATTACTATTATTTAAATAATATTAAACGCATATTTAATAATATAAATTATAATTAATAATAAAATACAACCGTAAATTCCGTACTTATTACGGAACACCGAGCTTGTGTCCAGAATAAGAAAACCTTTTAAAAGCGGGTGATACCTACTTTACTATATGAACATCCTTAAAATCCTTAAATGTTGGTTCAAGAAATGGCTAACAAAGAAATTAACAAACCCGGGAATTATTTGTTTATTCTAATAACTTCAACATATAATTTGAAGTTGAGCTTACATTTGTGATTACTATTTACTACATATATATATATATATATATATATATCGAGAGAAAATGGATCTATAAAGAATTGGCAACATCCTCCTTTGGGTCCGCTTAAAAGTAATTGTGTGGGGAATGATTTCATTGATGTGAAATTTGTTATTGGAGATGGTACGGGCTCCATTTTGAGTGCAGGTGTTGACAAATTCCGTGATAATTTTGTGGTGAATTGTACTAAAACAGTTGCAATCCGTAGTGCTTTCGGTGATTTGCTAAGACTAAATTTTGATGATTAATATTTTTATAAGAGAAATTGATATTTTTAAAAAATTCTACTCACATAAATAGTAAATAGAACCCATTTTTATGTGAATAGAATTTTATAAAAATAACAATTTTTATTATAAAAATATCAATTCCGTAAATTTTTTATTATTTCTGATTAATGTGTAGCTTTGATGGGGTGGATTACTCGTGTGAGTAGGGGAAGGAATAGAGTGGCTCGTGGTCTTGTTGAGTTAGTTCGAATCTTTGATTTTGCATGTACCTATCTATGTATTGGTTGAAAGATATTCATTTTAACCTATTTTCTGATTTAGTGAATTATTAAAACTTCTCGGTCATTGGAATGGTTTTAGAGAAATAAAATTACAACTTATAGAGAGAAAATGGATCTATATTCCTATATTTTATTAGAGTAATGTTACGGCGAAAAAAAAAATTACAATAAATTAAATATAAAATAATGTGTCGTATTATATAGTAGTTGATATTCTATTATATATAGGTGAATCTAATAATTATAAGTAATTAGTACTATATACATTATTTTGTATTCTTTTTTTATGTTATTGATTTTATTAATGTCAATTCTCGAAACAAATAAATCATTCACACGGCATTAGTGTAAGTGCGTGCTAGGTGGCGCAGGGAAAAAAAACAAAAAGAAAGAAGGAAAAATTATTAATGTCCATTTTGCAAATAATTATGCATTTGGTGTCAAGAGACAAGCGTCCATTTTGGAGGATGAAATTAAGCATACCAATTTGGAGGATCACCAAAATAGGTGATATCGGATCAGGTATGATTCATGATATTTTGAAACTTAAAGCGATACTTTTAAATAAGATATTCTATATTTGGTAGGTTCTTAACTGCCTTTTATGGTCAAATTAATTATTTTTCAAAAATTTAGTGTCTTTCTTTGAAATGAAACATAAAGTCTAAGCTCTTTTTTTTATGCTATAGGGTCGGCCTGTATTAGATTTCCCATTTTGAAATTGCCCATTCGAGGAGTTTTTGATAATCAAAATCACACCCATTGGCCTTCCATGTTATCATTCAAAATCTCTCTATCATTAACACTTGTGAGGACATATTGCAAAAAGTTATAAAATGTGCCTTACAACCAAAAACTTAAATTTTTGTTGTAATAAATTAATTTCAAGTTTAAATTAAATTATACTACAATTCAATTCGTTGTCTCGATAATACTTTTTTTTTGTCATTTTAGTCTATCACACAATCACTCGAGTTCATGACAATCAATTCAAGTTCAATCTATCGTCTTGGATAGTATATTATTGTGTTATGTTAATACGTTACAAACTCACCTAGAATCATAACGACTATTAATAATAGTTTGATAGCTTCAATTCATATATTATTGTGTTATGTTAATATGTTACAAACTCACCTAAGATCATAATGATTATGAATAATAGTTTGAAAGCTTAAATTCATATATCCAACGTTCTTTGACGTGAGCAGGACTAATTATCAATTTATCAGTATAGTATTGTGACATAAATCATCTTAAAAAGTAGAAACAAAAATATTTTCATAAAAAAATTAAAATAATATGAATAATATGAGATACCAATAAGTATCTTAATATCACTAACAATTACTCTCTCATTAGCTCCACGCGGGGATCATTGTTATTGACCGGGGCCCGTCTCAATCAAATTCATAGTCCACCTGCTTTGCGCGGATTTGCTGGGATGCGCAGAGTTCCATTACACCCCTAATATTATTTTAATTTTTAATGATAATTGACAGCTACAAGACAAGTTCACGGGCGAATATGATTGACTAGCAAACTTCCACGTGTCATTCTTTACTGTGACGTGTCCCATAATGATATGTCCATACTCCATACTGTGAGAGTGTCGTCGGTGATGATGTGGACGTGACAGCTGTGGGCCATATCTCCGACAGAATCTCTGTCCCAACTGGAAGACATCTCAAAAGCGTGTGTCGGTTTAATTAGAAAAAAGAATGTAATAATAATGAAAATAATAAACAAAAACTCGAGTGAGATAATATTTCAATTTATTAATTATATATAAGAGCGGAGTCAAAATTTTATTTTAAAGGTGCCTACATTATATATAAAAATAAAAAATTATCTTTTATCTTAAATTAAAATTTAATTTTGATAATATTTATAACTGAAAATATATAGAATATATAAAGTTTAAATTATTTTTTATTTTTATATTTTTATAAAAAGTGTTAAAGTTCAAATATATAGAACATGTGCTTAATTATATATAATATAAGTTTTTCAAAACATAGGAGTGTCATGGCACCCCCAACTATATATAGAGTTCCACCCCTGATTATATATATGTATTGATTTTAATTTAAATTCACGCATAAAATATAAATAAACTTAATTCATTTTAATAAGCACATTAAACAAGATGTAACCCTCTATTTTTATATTGTAACATGTGAAATAGTTTGATAAGTATATAAAGTTTTAAGTTCTTATTAGTAATACATTCAATCGACCTTTTGGATAAGTTTATAATGGACTATGATGATCAAAAAATATATCATTTAGAAATTTTATTAGGTCATGTTTTGCAATGATTTCATTCAAATTTGAGATTTGACTTGGATGGTTACATATGGTATCAGAGTTGACTCTCAAAAATGTAAGTCAGATTATTCGATCTAGTTGTCAGAGGTAGAGACACAAAAGTAACTAGTATATATCATCATCGCACAATTGTTAGAAAGACAAAATTCACAAACTATGTGAATGTCGACGCTGGGATTTCATTTCGTTTTTTAATAGTTGCCCTTTCCAATTTTAGCCTTTAGATTAAGACGTGATTTTTTTTAAAAGGGTCGGTTTAGTGTCGACGGTGTTTCGAAAGGTCGATTTTTTAATGAGCCAATTGACCAGAGTCACCAGTTGGTATATTTGAAAATGGATGTACCAACTCATCCGAATTTTGTTTTCGTAATCGCTGGCTCATATGTGACTCCGAATTAATTGGTCTGTGAACCGAGATTCATAGAGTTCGGGGGCTTGCTTAAGCGAGGGGAAGGTGTTAGGCACCCCCCGACTTCCGTGAAAGCACGATTACCGCAATTTCGATGTTTTCCTATCCTTTCAAAATCCTAAAAATGTATGAGTTGCGTGTGTATGCGTGCGTGCCTAGGTGATGGTGTTGGTGAATTTTTGCGTGAAAATTGCTTTGATTTCCTATGAAAAACGTGTTTTGTCTGGAAAGCGTTTAGACGTCTATTGACCCAAATGACAAGGCTTAGTTTTTTTATAATAAAGATTGATTTTAATTTCAAAAAACGATGAGGCTTTTTATTTAGATGTCATTTTTAGAAAACAATAGTTTTTAAACTTTTGTCAAATAGGAATCGAGACTATACATTGTCTTCTAACAGTAAATTCAAATAAAACAAAGGCAACTTCTAGAACTCTTTAACCCTATGCACAAAGTTTAATGAAAACGCTTATCTATTTTTTACGAAAACATCTTTTATGACATTTCAAAACCAAATGGAGCATTTTCGTCAAACAAGGATCAAAGTTTGCCAAAACTCTTAATTTTTAAACCTCGTGAATCTAATATCCTAATTTGATTGGTTTTATGAAAATCTTCATCTTTTCATTCCAAAATTCATTTTCCGTGTCGAAAGGGAAAATCAAGCATTAAAATGGCATTGGAGTTATTCATGGGCATGTGAGCCATCCAAATAACTCCAAACACCCACAATCGCACCTTTCACTATCACGGGGCCTTAAACTTGATCACGGTTTGGTATCGCTTTAAGGCCCAATATTACATATACACAACCATGGACCCTATACAATGATTACATACACCAAAAATGTCCATCATCGAGATTTGATCACGAGGATATCCTCCCTAGGCTCACAATTACCCAAATCACTGCACAACCATACCAAGGCAAATCTAACAGTACTAGACTTATTATTACATTACACAACTCAAAGATCGCAAATCCAACACTACGAACTATTCATTACCACAAATAACGACATATCACCGTATGGATATCATCGGGGCATTAGGAGGAAGTTACGTTCCGGTGGAACCCTCGCTAATAACCCCTAATCCACGGATCATCACCAATATAACAACATACTACATTAAACGACCCAAAACACAAGATTATATTAGCAATACAAGCAATAAAAATATCAAAGAGAACACCCCTTTCACCTTGCAAAATACCGATGAAAGCTTCTTATTTCACGAATCGGACAACACCACAAGAACACTTGACTAATTAGCACAAGAAAATGGATTTATTACTTGAATCTAGCAAAACCCGAGCCTTTTTCTCTCCTCCCGCGCTCTCTCTCTCTCTCTAAAACTTACAATTTTTCTCTCTTTCTTTCATCTCTCGAGTGGAAATGGCAATGTATAGCCTTCCGCAGGCAGCCGTAGGTGCAACTGCGGCTGGCCGCAGGTGCATCTGCGGCTGGGCTCGCTAGTCGCCCGCGCCGAATCCTCGGCTGCCGGGTTGTCTCCTCGAGCCGCGCACTGTCCCCTTTGTCGGTGGCCGCAGGTGCACCCGCGGCTGCCTGACTTGCTTTTTTCAATTTCCGTGTCACGCGGTCTTAATTCGCCAATTTCTGCTGTATTATTTTGGAAGGTTGTTTCCTGATACATAAATCGTTTTTGTGCATGATTTCCCGGGAGCGATGCCCCCTACTGCTGTAAACGTAATGGTCATTTGCCGTCTTTGGCGATCGCATCGGGCTTTGTCTGTATTGACCGTATGTCGCACCTTAAATGCCTCGATTATCATTGCGCGTTTAGCAGCTTTGATCGTAAGCCGTGGTGGTGACTTCGTGTTGGCGCCCACCTTTCATTTTCGTATGTCGGGTCAAATGACGATTTTGTCCTCCTGTCAGGGTTAGTACACAAGTATAAAATTTGGGTGTCTACAGTGAGTTATGTGTTTGACCTGACCAGCATAGTGGTACTTTTATACATTCCAAGTTTATTTTCAATAATTATAAATTTTATCTTTTTGCTAAAAAAAATTTAAAAAAAAACACAAAAAAAAATTTTAAAAAAATTGTTTGAAGTTGTTGAACTCTTGTTTTCTCTAAATTTATGTAACGTTCATTTATTATCAATTCTACTTCGACGTTTTGGTCTTTGTTATTTTTAATACGTGTTTCTAGTTTACTTGATTCATTAGTGAAAACTATATTTAAATGTTAATATTATTGTATTATGTGAAGAAGTAAAATTTAAAATTTTGTTGCTAATAAGATTTGATATATGAATCACATTAAAGTCGGAATGATTTCTTGTCGAAATTGAAATAGTAATTTTATTATATCTAAACATTTTTACTATTGATATGAATTTTGCTTCCACTTTTTTTAAAATAAAATCATTTGCCAATTAAACATCATAAAAGTAAAAATAAAAGCAAAAATTTAGAAACGAAAACCGTCATCAAACAAGGCTTAAAAATGGCTCAACTTGCAACCAGAAGAAATCAAGTCCTTCACATGAAATTTAATTGCTGGCCCATTAACATGTTGGCACTGCCGGATCTCGAGGGTTATGGTCGGATGGCTGTGGGGGACATCGGCATCAACCTTGTTCTTCTGAGCTGTACAAGTGGTCCATTTTTTCTCAAGCTAATGAATTTTAAGATTTGTAGTTTATTTTATTTTATGAAATTATTGCACA
Organism: Hedera helix; assembly: GCA_947179155.2. Taxonomy (NCBI): domain Eukaryota; kingdom Viridiplantae; phylum Streptophyta; class Magnoliopsida; order Apiales; family Araliaceae; genus Hedera; species Hedera helix. The sequence goes on along the minus strand of OX359271.1, from coordinate 31,708,697 downwards.
AATTAATTTAGGGTTATCATTGGGTTGCAATGAATGATTTAGGCATTCCAATCGTCGTTTACAAATTGTTTCAAGATTAAAAAGTAAAATCGACTCTTTAGTTCGTCGCGTTGTGATGCTATTATCTATTCAAAAAAATTTATAATTGCTTAACTCAACATTCAGGTATATTTTTATATTCAACATAGATTCAATTTTCTAAGTTATGTATCATCATAATCCAAATGTACCAAAAGAGTAAAATTGGCAACTATGAAATTTAAAAACAATAATAACAAAGCGGCAACAAACTAAAGGGTCAATTTTATTTATTTGTTGAATATAAATCATAATATATAATATATATATATATATATATATATATACACACACACACACATAGTATACCACGAAATTACTCTATTTCCTCTTATGGGGAAGAAAGAATGCAAACAAAGAAAATAAAAAATTAGAGGGGTCACTTCTTGTTCTTGAATTTAAATGAAATAATAATAATAATAATAATAATAAACTAATTGAACTTAAGGAGAAAATTGTTGAAAATGGATCATGCTAAGACCGGTGAACTGCTACAGCTCGGCCCAGAGTAAACATTGGGTTGGTGTAGTCCTGTAGACATTTTGTATACATTGAATTTTAGAGCCCGTACGGCCCAATAAGTAGCAATAAATGGGCTCCGTTAGTAAATTGCTTTTCTACCGAGCTTATAATGAATTATTTGTTAGCAAGGAGATCGGAGAGGGATAAAGGCCCACATAAAAAAATAAAAAAATATTAAGTTGTTGGTTTAGGTAAGATGACATGATAATTAAATTATGTAAAACAAAAATTTTGTATCATTTTGTACTACTTACTATAAATAAGAAGAAAAAAATTCATAGAACAAAAAAATTTGGTAAATAAGATGCTATTTAAAAAAATAATTTATAGAGCTCCAACCATTTTTAATAGCTTTAATCAACATAAGCCTAAATAGTAGTCCCTCTATTCCACAAAAGAGTATCATTTAATTTTTTTTTCTTAATTAATTTGCGAAATTCTAAAATTTAAACCGCCTAATAGAGTACCAGTTTAACTTGAGAAAGACAAAGACTGCTGGTAGATTTCAAACCATCCTCCACAGAGATTACATTAATCAGGGATTCGACAAACTTGACTAAAACTGGGTTTTTAGATATGATGCCTTTTGGTGAACCAAGTCAATTTCAGGCCACTAAACCCTGCAATTGATGAGTCAATTTATTTTATTTTAATTAATGTAATAGTTAATATTATAAACTAATTAAAAACTATCATTAAGTAAAAGAAATTAAAAAAATATTCATTGACACCATCTTAAGCTACATGGGGTTTACCCCAATCATAAGATTTTCACTAATGCATTTCGGTGAACACACTCCAAACACTAATAAGTTGCTACTACTTGAAATCTAATGGACAAGTTCATGTGTTCCCCATTGCTGGATTGGTGAAAAAGAGAAGCAATACAGAAGAACAAATAGTAGTGGTTCAAATGGTCAGTTTTCATTCCTGAAGATTTACCTTTGGGAGGATTTGGCAGCCATTCCATGCCAATTTGACGCCTTAATTTTAATCTCCCTTTATGAATTGTAGAAAGGGCCTCTTTATTGAGTTGGGTGTATATAGTTTCCGCAAGTCGGTGTAGGCATAAATCAACTTAAATGTTTAACATTCTAAACAAACAATCCATAAAAATAAGGCTATGATACAATGCCTTCTTTTCTAAATATAAATTATTATTCGAATTTTGAAAATCAATTTGTGATATTTTTTAAATTTAAAATTATAAATTAATACATTAGTTAATTAATAGTATTTTTTATAATTTATTTATGAATATAGTGTTTATAATTTTATAAATGACTTTACATCAATTTGAAGTTTAGAAATGTCTAAAACATTATTTTTAAAAACTCACTATTAATGTCATAAGAAGGAAGTACGTAATACAACGGATAAGATGATTAAATAATGTACAAAAATTATTATTATCATAACGAAAAATATATGAAAAATTCCTATGAAATTAATAATAAAAGAACTATAAAACTAAAAAGGATAAGAACTACCAAGTAAAAGACGAGGATTTTCAAACTCATTACTTATCTCAGAGTTTCCTACAAGCAAATGAACTGCAAAAAGAATTCCCATACAAGAAGAGGGGAAAAGAGGGAGTAACAACATATAAGAAATAAAACACTGACCTTAAAAACTATTAACCTTAGGACCTAGCAAAATACTAAATCAATCCTAGCCCTAGACATCATCATCCATTTATCTCTCTACCCTTTTTTCAGTACTCTCATCTCACTCCTTTTCTCCCTACCAGCTACCATATGGTCATCTATAGCTCCTATCCCCACATTACATTGCTGTACAAAGAACCAATTGAACAAAGAAACTTAGAAAAAGAAATAGTAAGAAAATAACACGAGAGTAACCGTGCAGAAGAATGTGTAGAGAGAGAGAGAGAGATTAGACTAGCAAACCCCGGGTTCTGCATTCTCTTCCTCACATGTAATTTAGTGATGCATTGCTGTTTGGGATCAATTCCGGTTCGGTAGTAGTTGGGGGCACAATCCCCGTCGAGATCCTTTTATCACTTCCCTTGATTCTCATCTCAATGACCTTCTTGTGAGAATTGGAGTGCAGTGAAGGAACGAATGTTGGACTAGCTGCGGGGCGGTACTCTGGGAAGAGTCGGCCCGACTTGTAACGGACACCACAAGCATTGCAAAGGGTTTTGGGCCCCATAGGGCCAGCTCTCCATTGGGGTGTTTTTGTTATCTCACAATGAATGCATTTCCTAACGGCTGCTTGAGATGGCGGGTTTTGATTCATCTCCATGGAATCCGAAGGAAATGACAATTTCAGTTTCTTTTTCTTCTTGTGCTCTGCTGCGGCTGGCTTCGGTATCTTCATAGGATGAGACTCCGCAAAGTTCTCAGATTCTGAAGAAATCATAGGAACTTGAAACTGCTGAGGGTTCTCTGTAAAAGAGGAAGTGGGGGAGATAAGTTGCATTGCTGAGCGAGGATTAAAGGTTGCAGGGCGAGGACGCTTGCTACGAGCGCGTTGAGGACCACGGTGAGTTGGGCTAAGCGGAATAGTCTTCCCCCCGGAGCAGGAGCTGCTGCTACTGCTCTCTAGGACAGAAACAGGACTGGAGGTCTGGAATTGGTTATGGGATGCCTCATTGTTGACGGGAATGTTTTCCTTGTTGATGGTCAACCCTCCGCCAGAGAAGGAATCCTCCACAAAGGTTGAAAGCCATTCGAGCTGTACGATATCCTCATACTGAAATTAGTAAGAATAACCAAAACCCAGAATTAGAACAGAGATGATAGAAATATGGTCTACATTCAATTATTGAAGTTCATACAAAAGTATAAAACAGTTGGAGCACAAAACAGTTTTGAAATTTCATCTTCTTAATCAAGCCATAGATAACAATAACAGAATGCCCAAGAGAGTTGCCTAACAGAGTTGGACAATCTACATATAAAATGAGATGCTGCTAGCATTTACAGTAAATGCAGTTGATGCTATTTACATAATTGGTTCTTTCAATTCAACCAGAAAGTTTGACCAGAGAAAAAGTTGCACAAGGATGGGGGATGGGGAATCTCATAAATCAACATCATCATAAGAGAATTTCTGGAGATATTAATTCTTAGCCTTTCATTTTGGTGAGTACGCCCCTTTCAATCCCTTATCCCCACCCCCAATAAATACAAAACATATTTGAATAGCAAACTTTATATCATACATGGGGATATCTGCTATCGGACTTGAAATCCACCAACTACCAGTGGGGAATCAGAAATAGCCATGACATTAATTATTAGCCAATGACAAAAATTCTTGGCAACTTCAAACTTCAATCAACTTCTTACATAAATTTGCAATGAATACAAGAAGAAGGTTCAATAATTTCAGTCAGAATTGAATGATAAAGTTTATCGCTGCACAGGACAATACTTGTGAATTAATGAATCCTAGACGCATTTTGAGCTTAAAATTCCACTACAAGTAACGGTAAATCTACATAGAAATTACAGCTGAGATCACAAGAGTAGCACTGACACATATGACAGACAGTGAATCAAATACGGAAACTGCCAAAGCCGGTGGCCTACATCCATCAATAATTGTTCTGCAAAAATGAAGAAGGTTACAAGACTAGCATATGCCCATAAATTTGCATCATTGTATGTGACAGACACTTCACTGGGTTGAAAGGCAATCTACCAACTACCCTCCTGTCAATGCAAAAAGAAAATTGAAATAATATACACCTAAGCATTCCAAGTCTTCAAACAAAAACATAGCTCCGAAAGGCAAAGAAAACAACAGCACTTAATCTCTAAGAAATCCAAACATATTGACCAAAATGCCCTTAGGCCCACCGACACTAGAAGATTTGAATTTCAAATAATATAGTGGTCAGCTACAATAAAAAACACTTCTCCCCTATAGGCAAAATCCATGGACACAAAACTTGTCATCAATATAATTAATTGCCACCCAAAGCGACAATGATAACTATCAATCTATTTATGTGAAAATAAATATCATATTATTTTAAAGGCAACCCGCTTAGCTGGCAGTCAGATAGCAAAAAGAATGACAATGTATTCCTTCCAAATGATACAATTACATAGCAATCCAAGAGCTACCCCTTAATAATGACATAATTAACATAATAACCACGAACCAAAACTTGGTAATGTGACAGAATAACATACAAAATCACAAAATCTTAGCAAAATTTGAATGATTTTAAAGATAAAACTCACTGGAACAGCAAGTTCAGCTGAGAGGTCAGAAGCACTATTGCTGGTACTGCGGGAGATAATTGGGTCCGAACAGAGTAGGCCCTCAGAAGTGTTGGTCCAAATGCTAGGGAAATCGTTGCAGTTACCAAAACCAAGCCCAATATCATTATCAGGAGGAAATTCAATCAAGTCATCAATGTGATCAAAGAAGCTGCCACAGTCCACCTCATCGACGAAATTTGGCCCCATCGTGTATTTCTTAACAGAACTGAAAAAGGTTGTAAAATGAAAATTAGATAAGTGAAAGCAAATAAGAAAAGTTTTGAGTGATTTTTGGTAGCTTGCACACGCGTTGCATAGGGGCCACTTCTATAGACTATGCTATGCGTGTCAATAATATTGGCCAGCGCACAAGATTCGTGGCGCTTGTTCGAAGCATTTCAAATTTTAGAGTAATTTATTTTTTATATATGAAAAATTACACCCAATTGGGCTTTTAACTGAAGCTCGCCAAGGAATAACAGTGAAATTTAAAGAGTTCTTGAAAATTGAGGAATTCAAGAAGAGAAACCGGGGAAAAGTTTCAATCTTTTTTTTCTTACATTTAATTTAATAGGAGCTTCTTAGATTTATCATTCCTCCATAGGGTTCAGTAATCTTTACTCACTTATTTGGTTGTAGAGAAAACAGAGGAAAAGTAATCAAGAAGAGTAGTATGGAGCTCAAACCTTCAATATAAGACAAAACAAGAGTACAATGCAGAAAGACTTTCGGATAGAGCAAAATTCTGAAAACTCAGCTTTCACCAGAGAAGACTAATGCCTGCAAAATAAACAAATTTTAGACCAAAAAAAAATGGGCCTAGCAATACAATAACAGAGTTTAATAAGAAGCTTAGCACAAAAAAACTACTTAAAATTATCAGAAGGGTTTGACTGAAAAAATGAGAAAATTAATAACTATGTAACAAAGTATATTTTTATTTATATAAAAAAAAATTCCTTCTTAACCGAAAATGCTTAACTCAACTAGGCCAAAAACAACAATTCCTATAGTTTGAATAGCACTAAATTTTCCATAAAAACAAAAGCCATAAAAAATACCTCTCCTACAGAGGGAAAAAAATACCAGAAAGGTCCTCATATTGTAAAGAAATACAGAGAAAAATTTCTTCAAAAGCAAAAAAAAGAGCCAAACTTTGGTGTGGTTTCTTCTTTCTTTTCTTTCCTCTGTTTCCAGCAACCAAATAGAGGGTAATTTTTTTTTCCTACATTCAAAAATCCCAAATTCCAAAAGAAATAAAGAGAAATAATGTCCAGGGAGATGTAATTCCAGGATATTAAAGTCCAAAAAAAAAAAAATAGAGCCCAAAAAAAAAATTAAAACTTTAGTGTGGTCTCTACTACATTCGCCCCCCCCACCCCCCCCCCCCCCACCCCCCCCCCCCCTTCCTCCTTTCCAGAAACAAGAGGAAATATTTTACAAAAATATCAAAACTTTAGTATGGTTTCTACTACATTCCCCCCCTCCAGAAACCGGAGGGAAGAATTTTACTCACTACTACACAGAAAATGTCAGAAAGGTCCTCAAATTCGAAAACAAACACAAAAGAATCTCGTCCAAGGGAGTGAAACCCATTGAAACATATAATTCCAATAATTAACCTCCAAAAAACTAACAAATTAGCACAACAATTTGAAACAGAATGCAGAAATGTGAGACACAAACCTGAGTTTTCTATCAAACCCAAATAATTTTTCCGCCCAAAAAGATCCTCTTCTACCGGTATCAATTAAACCCAAATGGCAAAACCCACAAGACAAAAACCCCTAAAAATTACACAAGTATCCTACCACTAAAACTCAGTCTTATAAAAACCCCTATTCCTCCATTACATCACCCCTACAACCCACAAACTGAAATGATAATATAGTGCAGAGACCAGAGAGAGAAGAAGAAATATTTAAAATTGAAGAGATAGAAAAATTAGGAATGGGGGAGAAGGGGGTTTTGTAAGAGGAGAGAGAAACCCTACCTAAAATACAAGAGGAAATAAACAGATAGAGGGGAGAGAGAATACGTTAGGTGAACCTTCCTCCTTCATTGCTAGCTGTCTTTTACCACAGCTTACTGTCGTGATGTTTAAGTCTCTCCTCTCTCAATCTCTCTCTCTCTCTCTCCATTAATGGGTCCCACATCCCACCTCTCCATTTCCCTTTATACAAATAATATACTACATATATAGGTATATACCAAAATACATACATCATAGATACAGATATTTTATATATAGACATATAATCAACGAAGAAGAAGGAGATGATGTGAGATTTCCTTACTTTTTACAGTAATTTCTTATTCCTCTAGACTTTTTTCTGATTTCGCCCAATTCCGTATCTTCACTCTTAAGAGAGAGAATTCTAGAGAGAGAGAATATATGTATGTATAAATGTGTATGCCTTACCTTTTTCTTTTGCCTTTCTGGACTGTAACTGCCGCAGTTTACGACTCCATAATTTTGAATAATTCTCGTCGAGAGTGTAATTAGTTTTGTTAGTTTTTTGGCGCGTGATTACACGGTCCAATGGCGTAGAGTTTAGGCGGTTTTGTGTGTCATTAGTGAGACGCTATTGGTTGCTGGGCTTGTGGCGCGTGTAAAGATGATAAAGAAGAGGATAAAATTAAGAGTGGGAAATTAATTAATTGTAGGAAATCCAAATAATTTTTTCTTTTTTCTTTTTGGGTTCTTTTTTCCTTATTTCTTTTTTATCACTACTCTTTTAATTCACTAGTCTTTGTTTGATAATATATTTGGTAACTACACCCGGAAGGGTTAAGCAAAAAATAGATAAAATTAAATAATTAAAATTAATTGAATTAAACTTAATTTTTTAACTAAAATATTTCAGTTATTTAAACATTTTCGGTTATAATCATTTTATAATTCAATTTCAAATATAAAAATTATACTATTTGCTCAATCGAATTAAATTTTTTTAAATAAATTAGGCAAAACAGAAGTATAATTAAGAAGCATGAAAGAGCTTCTAATATAATTTTGAATTAGTATTACAAATTTTCTTTATCTAATTACAATAATACATAATTGGATCGAATTATAAAGGAGTGACATATCATATCTCATATATTTTTAAAAAAATTATTATTTATATTTATTCACGTAATTAATAATAAAAAAGTCTATACGTCTCTAGACATATCATTTTTCATATATAATTATCAAGTTAAATTACAATTAATTTGACCATACATGTCAAAATATGACAATTAAAATCAGACATATATATATAAAAATAATATTCCCGTAATTAAATTATATCATGTATATGGTCTTCTTTTATGGAGAAAATATATATAAAGCAGGAAAACAAATTCCATATTCGTACACACACCGACAGACACATACACACTGGCTCCCTTTATTAATAAATTTTTAGTAATTATTAAAATTTTAATCTCCTGCGTATAATAAGAGTCTATAAATTCACTTAATCCTAATTTTGAAGATAATCTTAATTAAAACTCCTAATTGAACTTGCGCTATAGTATAAGGGTCCTCTTAACATGTGCCCTAAGAACACATGTTAAGCACGAAAAACAAGAAATAAGACCCACTAAATATTATTTGTTTATATATTTGTATTGAATTCAATACATGAGATCCAATAGTATGTTATTTTTTTATACATTAAATTCAATATAAATACATAAATAAATAATATTTAATAAATCACATCTTTTATTTTTCGCGTTTAACATGTACCTTTAAAACACATATTAAGAAAACACATAGTATAAACCCTAACTATAAAAGTACTAGTAGGCAATAAGTAGAGACTTTTGACTTTATTATACTCCTTCCGAATTAATATAAAATTAAATTTAACTTTTCGTAATCAGCTTGAAATATTTTAAAATTAAAAATTAACATAATTTATTTAATTTTTAAAAATAATAAAATTTATAATTACTATTATATTTAAATAGTTAAGAATTTTTATTTTGAAATTGATGGTTTTATAAATAAAAATGAGAATTTCACAATATCTATCTCGCAAGTCGACTTTAAAAAATTAATATTAATCTTATATTTTGAAACAAAAAAACAAATATATATTAATACCTTGTAAGGATGTAAACTAAAGCTAATTTAAGGTAAGTTAGGTAATCACTATACTCTATATAATATATTTCTTCTGTTCCAAATTACGTATTTAAATTTATATTTAATTTTAAAATATTTTAAATTAACATAAAAAAGTGAATAATGAGTTTATATTTGGATACGGATGGAGTATAATAATACTAGTAAGTAGTAACATTTATATATGTAACAAAAGGATTTCCTGCCATTGCTAATTTGCTAGCAACTTTTGTACCCTAATTAACAATCCTGCAATAAAATTAATTAAGGAGAATCTAAAGTCTCAACCGAAGAAATATATATATATATATTTGTTTTTAGTTGGACATCTAAACGCACAATTATGTAAAGGTCCTTTTCCTACTGCTGCAACGCTGCATTAATGCTGTTATTCACTGGTGTGTACTCAAGGTAGCAATTACAAAGACGGTGACATCTATTTTGGAAGGGAGTATAACAAACGGGAGACGCTAATAATTTTATTTTATTTTATTTTTATTAATTTAAGACAGAATCTAAATTTATATAAATTATTTTATTATTATAAATATTTGAACTCTTATCCTTTTAATACACAAAAGATAAAAATAACTATTAGATGAAAGCCCTAAATTGACGTTCATAACTTTTAACACGGACCTTAATTTACTAAGTAGATGAACAGTTCTTAAAATATCACATATCGTACCAAAATTTAAACACTAAGCTATGTAGTATGACCCTATTATGCAGGTTACATATAATTACGCATTCTGTGTACATTAAATTTGAAATTCATAATGGCTACTAGCGAAGTTATGTAGCAGGACCCCATTTTTTTTATTTTTTTTGATAATGTGTTGTATTCTAACTTTTCGGTCAGACTAAATATCTCTGTCCCGACTCCATTTAACATTTTACACATAATTACGTATTTTGTGTAGACGTTAAATTTAAAATTCATAACATTACATAAATTATATAGCTCTCCTCTCGTCCATATAACGTAACCAACAATAAATGATTCAAGTTTTAACGCAAGTGGTATCAAACTAAAAGGCATAATATCCTTTGTAGTTTGATTTTAAGCAAATGATTAATTTGATTTAGACTAGTAATGGCATTTGTACTTGGTATTCGCTCGTTTTCTTAAATATATAGGCTTCTGGTGTCAAGCTTTATTCTCCCCTACCGACCATGATAAATAATTTGTGTTAGGACCCCGGGAGGGCTTTCAAGGGTTGAGGAGGGTGAACTATAGAGTTAGGGTTAAGTCGAAGTTTTTATTTATTTATTGGGATTAGGCATGAGCAAACCTCGACTGCTCAACACTGATGAAAAAATGAATAAATAAATAAATAAATTCTCCTATGAAATTATTCACGGTATATATATAAATAAAGATCGGGGTTAGAATTCGAGAAAAATCAACGTTTTATCATATTTTAAAATGAGGTAAGAAATTCAATCAAATCTGTTATGCCGACTCAAGCAATTGTAAAAAGATATGCACAACCGATGGTACTTATTGAATCAGAAAACCTATACCTATCACTACACATGTTTTGCAACATAATTTCTCTCTATTATGGAGGTGGGCATAACATCTCACTTTCAGAATGAATGATAGAGTGGCCATGGTTGCTACTGTCTAATAGGGGATCCACATGAATATATAGGGGTGGGGGCAAAGTTTACTTGCCACTATAGGAAGCATTGGAAGATTTTGGCTAGCAATACATTAAATTTTATATAATGCACTACTTTTATGAATATATTACTTTAATTCATAATATTGTGTAAGCAAACAAAATTAGGATATATCCTTTAATTTCTATCGATATATATTTAACAACATAAATATTATTTTTAGCAAATGTATTATCAACACTATTATTTGTGACGAATTTTATTATGTCACTAACTATTTGTGATGAATATTTTTGTGTCATAAATATAATATTTGTGTTGCTAAAAAGCCCCTAAACAAAAATAATCAATATACAAACTTATTTTGCAAGTTATATTTTGTGCACACAATTGTATAAGTGAAAATAAATTTTTTTCTCTTGTTCAAAAAAAACAACAATCTTTTTCATGATAAGAAATTAAGAGATATTACAACTAGAAGAAAAGAAATATATGACTACAATTTTTTATAATTCACATGAAAAACAAAACAAAAAAGATTCGTTGGAACTCGACAGTTCCAGACTTAAAATGATCAACAATCTATTTTTGTAAGTTATACTTTGTACATATATAGTTGTATTTTTTTTTATATTGTATAATTATTTATATTATAAAGCAGGAGGAGACTTGGTAGTTATTTTGTGTAAACAAAAAAGTGTTTTTTTTTTTCATTTTAACCTTTCAAAGATAGGAGTAGTTACTTCCTAAAACTAAAAAAAAATCATTTTTTCTCTCCTCACTCATTTATCAATTTTTATTTTCTCCCCAACATTCTATAATTTATTTTCTCCTAACTTGTACGACTTCTTGTGATATTAAGTCTGATTATAGTAATTTTGGATGAGATAATTAATAATTATTTATGTATTCGTAATTTCAAAAAAATTAAATAAAATAAAATGTTAACTATTTTATTTTATTTTATTTTTTTTTATAAATTGTTGATCTCTCAATTTCTCAAATAATAATGTGAATTGAAGATTCAAATTTGACTCCAAATTATTCCCCTAAAAAAGTTGACCAACCCCAAATAACACGCGAACGCCTCCTTAACATTCGATTCTGAGTACTTGATATGACATGATGAAGTATGCTACGATTTCAAGTTGTTAATAAATTAAGGAATTAATATTTTTACACATATTTTTATATAATTTTTCTTATATAAAAATAAGGTGGTTTCATTTTTTTATGAAAGAGAATTACGAAAAAATATCAAAAATACACGTAAAAATAATATTTTTTAAAATTAAAAATTGTCACTATTCCTAGTAGTAAAATTGATATGAACATAGCATAAAATGTTATCTGTCTTAAAATTATTTCCATTTTATTTAGATACCTAATTTGCCTACTAAAGCTCTAGCATCTCTAATTCAAGGAGCACCACAATTAGTTTGTTGAACTTTAAAAAGGCACTAATTAACAGCAATAAAGGTGCTAAACATGAAAATCTTAAACCCTAGAAAGGTTAATAAAAGTGATTCCACAGCTAAAACTAAGCTTGCCCTTGGCCCTCACAGAAATGATGACTATGGTTCCCATACCCTAATCTCCTTTCACCATCTTTTAACTCACTTGAGTTGTACTCTTTGAATAATTCCCTCCATCTCTCCCTCCCCCTCTGACTATATATATAAATAGACATTCATATTCAATATACAGATTGATATTGTTAGAGCAATATATAAATTATACAATTTAAAGTTTAAAATTTTAATTATTAAAATAATTATAAAAATGTCATTAAACTAAATGTATAATTATAGCATTATATTTATTCTGAAAATACCAGAAACTAACAATTTTGAAAGAAGTAGAAATTTTATTAAATTCCCTTTTCTCTAACTTGGGTTACACTCTTTGAATCACTTCCTTCTAAAATAATTTTTCCCCTTTCAAAAAGTAAAGTTGCATATAACCTAATTCATAGTGATTTTGAAGTTTGGATGGGTCACCACTCACTGGTGACTAGGGTATAATCAACCTGTTTGCCATGATGAAACAATGGGTCATGAGTACATCTTCCAGCACTGGAAATTAAAATATATATAGTTACACAGTTCATACTTCAGATATAAATTAATGAATTCTCTTTTCATTCTGAAATATATAAAAAATTAAATCCGATATTTTTAAAATAATAGTATGATATATTTGTTAATTCAAAATTGATGTGATTTTATAATTAGTAGTATGTTTTATATAATTTATAATTTTCAAAACTAAATTTTTTTATAATTTTTTTTAATCTTAATTGACTTTTAAAAATGAAAATTAATACAAATGGAGGATGAAGTATATACTTTAATAGAGGTTGTTTATAATGTTATATTAATATTTATTTTATCAAAAAAAAATATGTATTTAATTTTATTTTTATAATTATTTTAATAATATTTTGAATTTTTAATAATATAATTATTATTCTACTATTATCAACTACATAAATATAAAGGCTTGTGTAATGTAGTTGAAAAATATTAATCGTATGTTGTTACTTCGAACTATAGCGGGGCTCATGTGACATTTTAAGCAATTATAATTGTTTATTTCTGAGGAGAATTGTGGAAACACCTATCATAAAATATATCTTTATGAAATTAGTATTTTATAAACAAATTGTGATGGCTGTTTCGTTCCTTCCCTTCAAAGACAAGAAATGAAGTTGTTATGGCATAATCGTCACTCAAATCATGCACAATTAATTGTATATAATTTGTATCGATGTTTATCGATATGACTTGTTTTTATTAATATAAAAATTAAAATATTAAATTTTATTAATAATAAATTATTATAAAAATACTTAAACTTTTTTATCTTAAGATGCGTGGAGCTTTTTTCTTAAATTTCTCATTTAAGTTAAAATAAATTAATAAATTATTATAATAAATTAAAATATTTAAAAAATATATATTTAATTTGTCAATTAGTCTCTCTCATACTTAAATTACACATACAGACACATGGATTGCAAATAATCACTTGTTTGTTAATGTTTATTTATCAAATTATTATGATAAATTAGGATATTTAAAAAAAAAAGTATATGTAATCTGCCAATTAGTCTCTCTCATACTTAAATTACACATATAGACACATGGATTGCGACTAATAACTTGTTTGTTATTGTTTTATTGTCTGACCATAGATTGCATGATTTTACTAGATTTGATGGCCTAATCAATAATTAATAGTACTCCTAGTCTCCTATAAAAGAAATTAATACATGTGCCGACAAAATTGGGAGTATAATTTTCTGTTAGGCAGACGAATGGCTTAATACCCTTGAACTTCCAACTAATTACAGTCTGCACCATTTTGTCTATGGGACACAAAGTTATAAAAATAAATGAAATAAGTCTAATTTTTTTTTTTAATTTTTTTACTACTAAAATATTTATAATATTTATTTTGACAATTTTTTTTTTTATAGAATTCAGTGATTTATGTATAATTTGAATGCATGTAAATAACAGTGTTTTACAGACTGGACAATACTATTATTTATATGCATTTAAATTATACCTAAATCACTAAATTTTATAAAAAAAATTTTTATCAAAATAAATATTATAAATATTTTAAAAGTAAAAAAATATAAAAATAAAATTGTACCGGTCGTGGGAGAAGTACTCAAATAAATAACACTAATAAAAATAGCATGCATAGCAACATTCTTTGATAAAAAGTGTTTGAACCTTTTTTGTTTGTGAATCTATTTTTCATAGCTAAATTTTTGGAACCTTCGTAAGTTGAAACGAAATAGATGCAGTAAAAAAGGGAGATTAAAAATAAAGAATATTTTACTTTTTCTTTTTCTTTTTTCCCCCGAACCTATACTACTATAATTCAATTATAGGGACGCGTTTTATCGTAGCTAGGGCCTAAGAAAGTTTGAGGAAAAGGCCAAGAAAGGAATTGGGACAGAGACTATGAAAAACTTATCTTTTTAACCGACTTCTTGTTGATTGATAGATTTAAATTATAATCTTGCATAATAAAAAGATAATCTTTTTATTTTGTACATAAATAAATTTAAAAACACTAAATAAACGCAATTAATTATGCGCAAATACATTCCGCACTCGTAGAGAAGAAGAAAAAAAAGAAGAAGACATAATTCAGTAAATATATATATACGTTCTACCCACAAATGCCATCAAAATTTGACTTTTGCTAAATTTTTCTCATTTTAAATTAAGTTTGTCAACATAAACCTAACTTTTACTATATATATATATATTATTTTTACCAAAAAGACAAAAATGATTGTGCGGGTAATTCATCAGTTCATGGACAAACATGGACGGACGATTATATATATATCAAATACAGCATTCCTGTTTTAGCCTCCCCGTTCAAAAAAATACTATTGAATAATTAAACATATATGGAAGTACGTCGTCTAATACTTGACTCTTTTAATTTATTCTTCTTTTTTTTATAAATTTAAACTGAATTTGAAATGTAATTGTTTAATTAATAAGAAAATAATTAAGCAATCAAGAAAATTACATAAGACGTACCTTTTTTCAGGAAAAAAAAAATTAAAGATTAGTGTAAGCTCAACAACTGCGGATAAGAAAATAATTTTAAAAAAATTATACTTTACATGTTACATACTTTATTTTCACTGGTATTTGCGATACGCATTATGCGGGGTGCAATTAAAAAATATAAATTTTGAAAATTATTAGGGGGGAAATATGTTATATACTTTATCTTCACTAGTATTTGTTGGAAGATTTAGATAAAAATGTCCCAAACAAGTGGTAACATTAATTAATTAATTAAGAAGGTGTTTTGTTTTTTTCTCAAAATAATTCAACCCTTCATGTTACACGATCATGTTTATTTTTAATTTTCATTGGATCCAATCTATAGACGGTGGATCGATCTATACCAATTTCAATTCCACCAATGCCGGTAAGGAAAAATGTGGGAGATTATTTTGAAAAATTAGGGCAATAGCACATGGTGGTGCACCCCAAATATCGTGACAAGCATGATAATAATATTCCTTTTTTAATTATGCGTGTCCCTAATTAATTGTCTTTTGATTGATTAATGAGGAACCCTGATCAATTTATTTCATGTCAAGTCTTTGTTTTATAATGAAAACGACCTCCCCCCTCCCCTCTCGACCACATGGATTTATTTGACCCTCTTTAATTTAAATATATGACTTGCTTAATTATGTTCTTAATTACAAATCTAGTTGCTTCAACAACTAATCTTGCATTTTTGCATAATATTTCCGTTTTAATTTACAACTCTTAAGAAATATCTTAAATGAAAAAAGGGAAGATAATTGTTTGTATTTTGTAGAGGTACGTGAGTTGTTTGAAATCAATTAGTTAAATTCAATTCAATGAGATCTTAGCCTAGTACGTAAAATTGAGATACTATGACATTTAGGTCTTAGATTCGATTATCACTCGGGTGAGTTTTTTTCCCTTCACCCATGTAAAGTGTATTTTCTCCTTTATGTAAGACTTGTTTGGTTTGTGAATTTATTTATTACTTTTCTAATCTGGGAGTTTATTTATTTCTTTTCTTGTGAGACTAAATTGATTCTTAATACTGTAAAACGAAGTTTCAAAAAAAAAATAATTCAAAAATGAGAAGAAATATTGCGAGTCATAAGTGTATTCCTGGGAACCAAATTCCACACTTATATAAGGCAAAAATATTTAGTCTAATTTTAATAATTAATTTTTAATAAGAAGATAGAAAATTAAACCAACATTATTTGTGCTCGAGGTTAGATAATGGCTTTCAAGAGGCTTTGAACTTCACCAATGATGCATTAATTTAACGGTTAAAATTGAGACCTTAAAAGTTAAAATTATTAAGTTACAGAGTCGATTCTTGTTCTTAATATTTCTTTTACTACATTTTTATAGTACAAGAAGGGTGGCTCACACCTATTCGTAGCCCATTTAGTCAGGCTTTTCATTTACTCATTTTAAAATAAAAGTAAAAATAAATTGAAATAAAACGCATTTATATTAAGGTTCGCTTAATGTGTGTCTTAAAAATACACATTAGGCTACGAAAACAAAAGATGAAATTCACTAAATATTTTTTTTAATATATTTACACTGAATTCAATACATGTAGTCTATTAATATATTATTTTTTTATATATTAAATTTAATATAAATACATAAATAAATAATATTATGTATTGAATTTCGCGTTTAGCATGTAACTTAAAGACACATTCTAAGAAATTCCTTTACATTATAAGAATTTGAGGGCTAATGATTCAAGTTTTGATTGAACTATTATTAAAGAATTTCCTGTCATGTTGGTGGTTGTCACGTAGCAAGGGGGTTGACGAAAGAAAGTGACAGACGAGTAATCTTCTTTCTATACACTTAAAAAAGGGTTTATGACAGATCTACCCCCACTAATAATACCGTGGCAAAGTAAATCCCAATGGATATTCTGTTAATTGCGCACAACCGATGCAGCGCGGACTGTGGAGATTAAATATAATGCAGCGTCGGAGCCCACGTTGATTGGGACCCACCGTGCCTGTTACGGGGTCGGTTAAGCAGATCAGCCACGTTGCACATGACGGGTGGAGCCCACACGCTGTAAGCGCCAGCTGGCAGGCTAGAAGAAGAAAATTTATTAACCGGTCCTAGACGGGCCAACCGGTATCCCACATCGTCATTTATATAAATTTTAATAAATTAATGAATTTAAATATGAGATTCGGATAAATTTCATATAAATAACCGTAGGTGATTAATAGAGAATATCATCTGACTCTGTCTTTAGGATTTTAAATCTTTTGTAATAAAAATTCTCTATATATAACGATGATTTTTAAAATTTATGACGATAATTTGTTCTATCGTTATAGAATAAAATTATGATATCGGGACAAATCATCGCCATAAATTTTAAAAAATATTGTTATAAATTTCTTAATAAGAATATATAAAAAATTTATTATAAAGAATTTGATCTCTTGCTCTAGAATCCGGAATGATTACTCATAGAAGAAGGCTATGCTTTCAGAGCGGCACAAGAGGGCAGTCACGTGACTTTGCTTCGGGATTCGAGCTACTGTTTCTATTCAATGGGAGTGTAACACGTCACTTGTGTAACTTCAAATTGACGAAAGGGGCTCACCGGATATTTGTTTTATTTTAGTAATTTTTTTTAATATTATTTTTAGGTTTAAATTTATGATTTTACACTTTTAGTCAAGAGGTGTGGGGTCATGAGGAGAGGGAAAAAGAGCAACGTGGGACCCCCCTTGATTGTACGAAACAGTTGTGGACAAAGACATCTGAGTCTGAGACCGTATTGTGGGACCAGGAATAGCATATGGAGACTGAGGAGACAGGGAGTACAAACACGGTACTATTGTTCTTTGCTTCGATTTTTAGGCTTCCGCTAGATTTTTTTTCTTTCTAAAATAACGCAATTGAGATGGAAAAAGATGTGAATAATAATATTTTATAATAATTTATATAATGATTTTCGTAAAAAAGATAGATCCTAAATAAGTTTTATTATTTTTTATAAAAATTACTAGTAAAATTATTGGATATAGGAAAACTCCAATTGAGATCAATTTTTGTGCCTTTTATTAAATTAAATTTTGTTTATTATTTTATAATATTATACTTAAATGTATGCAATCTATCAAGGAGAATAATATTTTTATATAATTTTCTCTCACATAAAAATATAACTTATTTTATATTTATGTGAAAAATAATCATATAAAATATTAAACATATATATAAAAATATAAATTCCCTTTATTAATAATAATGATATTTCCTCGTACTATATAGTATGATAAGCAAATACAATTAGGTCTAATAACGGAGCAAGTGTGGCATGCGTGACCCTTTTTACATACCGAAAGTAGTATCTCATACTCGTTCTGACCATTCATTCTTCCCCTTCCCTTGATTAATTTCTTTTCCATTACTTTTACACAACTATTTTTTATTTCAAGTCAAATAATTTGCAACATTTTCATTTAGTAGCAACACTAAAGAGTTTTAATGAAATAACCATAGTAGGTATATGATTATATATATAAGGGTAATTTTGAATATATATACACACACACACACACACACTCCTCCATCCCATAATGAAGACCTAAACATGCTTTTTACAAAACTTAATAATTTTGTCCGACTCCAACATAACCTAGTCGATCCCAATATTAATGGAACTCAATATTTTAAACTCCATAGTGTTACGGTTGGGTAAGAAATATATTATTTCGCTCTTGCCCTCGACCCAACTATATATATATATATATATATATATATATAGTTATTTTTAAAACTAGTCTTTTGTATATCTATATTAGTAAGGTAAAGGAAAAGGTTTTACCACTTTATTAAGACAGTATTACTGATAAAAAAGAAACTTATTTACTATTCTTTATCCCTTCTTTCTTTTTCTCTCTTTCATTATCTAATTTCTTATATTTTAGGACCAGAATTTTTATTGTTCTAAACCTTTAACTAATCAGTTAATTATTTCATTCCTTTTTTTTTTTTTTTTTTAATTTCACCTTTGAAATTTTATTATTTTTAAAAAATACACACACGTAAGTATATGCCACTTAGACTAGTATATTATGATTTTATAACTATTTAAGCTGTCTCATTAAAAATCATTACATTTATAATACAAGGTTATGCTAATATAATACAAAATACTTTTACACTTCAATCTTTTTGCATAAAGGAAGGAATACATAACAAAAATCATATAAAAAGGAAGAGTATACAACCACTCTCCCATGTTGGTGAATTTTAATTGAAGTAATGGGCAGCGAGTGATCGCTAGAAGGGAAGGTGCATGTGGTTGAAACCGTTGAATGGTCAAGTTCATGGTGGCGTGGCATACCCTCTATTCGTGGCTGTAAGTCACGTGCATACTTTGATCATGCTCGCCCACCTATAATAAATCTATCAACAAAATTCATGTGGCTTATGGCCCCACTAATTATTTTTGGAGTAAAAGACACATTGAGGGCTCTAAATTTGCATAGTTCGACACTTTGCACCCCTAATTAGAAAGTGACATTTTGTATTCCAAAGTTTGGTTTTTGTTCCGAGTTAAATAACCTTAACTCTGGACGAACGAACAATATTTTTAAGTGCATTTAATCTCTAAATACCTCAAACATTGTTATCCAAAGCGCATATGATTGAAAGGGAGTGCTTGATTATCGATTAGAAAAAAGGACCGTGAAAGATGGGGTGTTTTTATGTAATTTGTCTTCTTAGACAAAAATATATAATTCTTCCAAGAAATCTCTAAAAAATTGTTGTAATTATGTGAAAAAAAGAAGTACCTTAATAGGTATCTAACTTACATTAGTACAATATGTTTCATCATTTCAAGTAAAAAAGATAATTTATGTACATTGATCCTACCTAAAATACCAAAAAAAAAAATGTGTTGAATTTATATTCTCTGCGGATGCTTATTAATAATTTTATATTAATTAAAATTAAATAAATTTGACCGAATAAGTACATTTATTTTTGCACCGTTATAATAACAATGCCCTACAACATCAAATCTAATAAAGCTTTATAATCTATATTTATTTCTTATGCTAGCACAAATTATATTAATATTAAAATGTAAAAATAAAATCATTATGTAAAATTTAAATATATAACACGGATGGATACCCAAGGAACAATTTATATCGGATTTGGTAATCCATTTCATCATGCTTAGCTTAAATTGGACCTTGAAAAAGAAAGCCCATCGAAACAGTAGGCCCCAAAATAAGCCTTGGTCCCACTGCATATTTTGTGGCTTTAAAAAAAGTAAAATTACCGGGAAGAAAGCTGGCGTGTCGGTGCCGACACCAAATATCACCGACAGAATGACCTGGTGAAGAAGGACGGGGAACAGGCATAAGTCCAAACTTAACCGGTTAGTGCAGGTAGAGGTTATATGTTAATGTTACAGCGTCGGTGGCGTAAATATCCGACTTTCACTCCTCTCTCGTGCCTCAACTCCGTATCACCGACGGTTTTCCGTTGCTCCACAATTTCGACCGTTGACATTGATTTGTACTCTACTAGTACACAGTTAACATCACCGACGTTTTTTTAATTATTTAATAATTATTATTATTATCCTGTAATACTAATTAATTTTATAAATAATAGTAAAAGTGAACTACACAACTCCATAATTATTATTATTTTTTGAAAGTAGACCTTATATTTTGTCTTAACATGATTAAATGTTTGTTATTCTTAGTAAAACAGTCTAGTATTATTGTTGATGGTGGCTAAAAACTTCTTTTTGAAGGGTAGTATAGTTCTCCTTTCCTCTTCAAATAAATAGCCATGTTATAGTGTGATGTGATGTAAAAACCTTTGGATATTGATACGTACATACCCCCCCCCCCCCTCCTCCTCTCTCTCTCTCTCTCTCTCTCTCTCTATATATATATATATATATATATATATATATATATATATACACACACACACTATATTGTAGTATTGTATGTTAAAAAAGATTACAAATAGATTGTTCTTTTCGTATGTCTTATAAATAGATTTTACATTTATGCGAGAGATGATTTTAATTTACGATAATGTTAAATTCTTTTGCGAAAATAATAAATTTTGAAGGCTCATTACTGGTCGTGTTCTTTTTCTTCTTCTTCCTTTTATTTTGTGGGTGAATAAAAATTAAACACCCAAATATAGAAAACCAGAACAAACTTAATTTCAAAGAGGCACGTGGGTGCCTGACATAAATGTTTGTAGTTAAATTCTCAGGTTCAGTGAATGACATTTTTATATCTATTTAGATTGGAATAGATTCAGTGTTTTCAGGATTTCGGTTGGAAATTTATGCATGATTTTGTTGGCTTTTCTTAGGAACAATGTGGCCTACATCATACTATATAAATTGAAATAAAAACTGATATTTTTACGGAAAAAATAGATATGCATAATTGTGTAATTTTTTAATTTATACAATTTATCAAAATTACGTCGCAGATTATTTTTAATTTAGTGATACCGATGATCTCCTATATCTGTCAAAACGACGTAATTTTAACAGACTGTGTAAATTAAAAAATTACACAGCTGTGCACTTTCATATTCTTCTATTGTTATGTGTATTTTTGATAATTTTACATAATCTTTTTTTACATGAACATAAAGTAAATTTTATTTTCATGTGAGAATAAAGCATGTGAAAATATTAAAAATATATGTTAAAATATCATGTGTGTGTGTGAATAATTTTATAAAGAATCAAGAATTATTGAAATGATAAGCGTATAAAGATTGGTATCCCATGCCCTTTCTACAAAGCCCATAAGGATAACTCCTCATTTACTAGAATCATGGAATTCATGTAATTAACAATTCATTTGCAACTATTCTTAAATCTATTTGATCAAAGTGTGTAATATTATCCCATTTATATGCTTGAAACAATGGCTACACAAGTTTTCAAAAGCATCTGTATATAACACATCGTTAATATCATCAGAGTAAAAAAATAATATTTTATAATAAATAGATATTTACAGATACTTTTGTAATTATTCTAACGACACTTATTATTTTTATAACATTATTTTTATTTTAACAATATCAAACGTCTTAAAAAAACACAATATAAAGACCACTCATAACATTTTTTTCACAACCAATGCAAAAAACATACTATACACACACACACACATATATATATATATGTTTTTTTTTGTTTTTTTTTAATATGAGCTAGACTTTTAACAACCTTGGCTTTGCCAAGATTGGATCCCAAGACCTCATGCATCCAAAGTCTTATGAGTAGTTGTTTTATCATTGAGCCCTGAGGGGTTTGGTTATATATGAGTTATTTGTATGTACACAACTGTGTAATACACGGTCGACTATGACGACGATTTTTTGGGTTATGACGAGAGTTCAACCGTGAAATAATTATGGCTAAACTTCTTTGCTAATAAGAACAATAAATTTTTCTATAACGTGACTTAATATTCAAGTATATATTTTGTTAATGGTGGGTAAATTTAGGAATTTAATATTTTTACAAGCATTTTGCAATGACTGAGTTCCATGTTCACATAAGTGGGAGATGATCGAAAAATAAAAATACTCGTAAAAATAGCAATTCTCTAATTACAGAGACTCCACACACCAGCAAATTAAATGACCACATTTTAACACTTTTCACAACATAGACAAATATATATTAGTTCACTCAATAATCGAATGGCCCAAAGTCCATTTCTACAAATTTGGAGCGACAAGCCCAATCAGTAACTTATATGAACATTTGGACAACTTTTGGAGCCGAAGCACAATGTGTAAGATCAGGTTTTCCTCCAAGCAGCACAGAAATTGGGTCATGTGGTCCATGAAAAATTGATTTTTTTTGTTAAAATATAATATTATTTATTTTTTAATATTTCTAATATATATATATTCAACAATATACTAAGACTCCTTTTGGGGCAAAAATATTATAAAAGCCCAGGCAAACTTAAAAAGTATATTTCAAAACTTACTGTCACATAGTTATATATATTCTTTAAACTAGTGAGTAGAATTAAAGAATAATGTAAATATTAATTTCAAATCTCATCAACTATATATCTCGCCTCAAACAAGATAAAAAAGATTATTACTCATCAACTATATAATTAAAAGTATACATCTGGTTTGGTTTCAACAATTTTTAATTTTATAAATTTTTGGTTTAGCTTTTATATTCATATTAGAATAAATATTATCCAAATTTGAATCAAGTATATATTATCCAAATTTAAATATATTCTTATTTCTAATAGGAAATAAAAGAAGATATTTTTCTTTCTTATTCAAATTAATATAAGTATTATATAAATTTATATTAGTTAAATATATACTATTCAAATTTGTAAAATATTCAAAATAAACTCAATAAATCTTTAATAGAAAAAGTAACTCCTAAGAGTATTTTTATTTTTGGTTTTATCAATTTTATTATAAATTTTTTTTTCACAATTTTATGTAATTGATTAAGATAATATAACACATTATACTATGTCATGTAATCCTGTTAAATACACAGAGTTTATACACATCACAAATAAAATAAAATATCAACTATATAATCAAAAGTACAAACTTGTTTTTACCAATTTTTTATTTTACAAATTCTTGGTAATGCTTTCCTATGTATAAATACTATCCAAATATATATTAATTAAATACTATTCAAATTTAAAAATATATTCATCTATAATAATAATAGAAAAAGGGAGAACCTTTTCTTTTCTATTCAAATTAGTATAAGTATTACAAAAATTTTAAACAATTAAATATATATTATCCAAATTTATAAAATATTCAAAAGAAACTCAACCAATCTCTAATAGAAAAAATAACTTTTAAAAGAATTTTTAGTTTTAGTTTTACCAATTTAATTACAAAACTTTTTGTCATTATTTTATTTAATTAATTAAGACAATATAACATATTATACTATATATTACCTAAATTTATTAAAATTTAAAATTATACCAAATCACACAATTAATTATATTAATAATATATGTGTATTTTTTGAAAACATGATAACTGTAAATTTAGTTAAAAAATTATAGTAAATTTATTACTAACTAATTGTCATAATTAAATTAAAATTTATTACAGCTTGAGTTCCATATTTTTATTTGGATTAGAATTTCAAGTAAATTTTGTCAATATAAACTCTTATATAGAACTCTATTACAAATTAAAATAATTATTTACTCATAATCATAACTAAATATGTGACACCCCCAAATCTAGGCCCACACAGCCCAAACTTGAGTCGTCAAAAGACTACAACAAAATTATTACAATGAAATACAACGTACAACAATACAGTGGATAATACAACACAACTAAGTCTTCATTATTATTGCCACACTATTTTATAACACGTGAAGACTATGATAGCTATCCCCGCACTCTCACTCCATTCCCCGGCTAGACCCCGTTACGTTATCATCTCCTGTTGAAAAACAATGGAACGAAAAGAAAGGGTGAGCTCAAATAGCCCAGTAAGAAATATCATGACTAAGATAATGACGAATAATTTATCATTAGCCTTCAACAGTTGAGTTCTTGATAGAATACAATAGACTACAAGGTTTATATCAAAAACTGCAGTTAAATTCTTAAACAACGTTCAGATCAATAATAGCAGCGGAATGAGCAATCTATTAGAAGAATAATGCAGACTATAATATCCACTCGCTTCTCTTTTTAGTAAAAATATCATCAACTTTTATCATCTGAAATACCATTAGTCAAAATAATACAACTTCACAGTTCCTGGTCATAATCATGCAGATCAACAGTTCATCTTTGCACTACGGGCCAAAGACATTCAATATAACACCAACGGTCATGATTATACCAGATTCAGCCTTTGGTCATAATCATACCAACCAACAGTTCATCTTTGCACTACGGGCCAAAGAGAACATTCACCACGTGCCATAAAAGACACCGAACAGATGTATCGCCTTTAACCTAGTATATCGCCTTTAACCTATCATCTGTTCAACAATTATATCACATCTGTGCCCCCGGCCACAGATATTCACAACAGCTTGATTCTTGATGATTAATACAAATAACAGTGATACAAATGATGAACAGAAGAACAGGATAAACAATAAGTATCGAAAGTTTACTTTGTGCAGATTCAAATAATGTCCAAATTGCCAACATGATGTTGAGTGAAATTTAAAAATGATATTCAAGATCCACAGTTCAGAATAACGATTACAGTTCA
The DNA here is from genome assembly GCA_947179155.2 of Hedera helix. NCBI lineage: Eukaryota > Viridiplantae > Streptophyta > Magnoliopsida > Apiales > Araliaceae > Hedera > Hedera helix. The sequence goes on along the minus strand of OX359271.1, from coordinate 31,683,230 downwards.
ATAGAAATGTTCAGAAAATAGGAAGGTTCAGTTGAAATAATGAAGTTCAACTATTATGGAACATATAATATTTTCAGGAATTATAGAAGCAATAGTTCCATAATAAGTTTCGATTTAGGTGTATGAAAGAAAATAATATCTCTTACCGTAGCAGGTTTGATTAACAAAAGGTGAAGGGAATTAATATCCCTTACCATAGTAAGTTTGAATAATGGAAGATGAAAAAGATGGTATCCCTTATGAGTATAAAGGAAAATGATATCACTTACGAATATGGAATAAAAGTGTCATGTGATAATTCGTGTAGACAAATTATTTCCACACGAGACAAATAAAAAGGGTTATTCACCAACAGGCGATAATCCGCACCGTAAGGTTATTCCCATCAATTTGAATACGAATAGTTATTCACCAAACAGGCGTAATCCGCACCGTAAGGTTATTCCCACAATTTAATAGAATTTGAACACGAAGAGTTATTCACCAAACAGGCGATAATCCGCACCGTAAGGTTATTCTCAAAGATTAATAAGGAATGAATACAAAAGGTTATTCACCAACAGGCGGTAAACCGCGCCGTAAGGTTATTCCCACAATTTAATACATGGAAATAAATGGAACAAGAAAGAAACGATATTATTTTCGAGAATCAAAGAATGATAATCCCTTCAAGTAAGAAAGAAAATAATATCCATTTATGATGATGAAAAGAATGATACCCCTTACCGTAATAAATTTAAGAGTGTGAAAAGAATAATATTCCTTACCTTAACACGTGACTGGATATTGATTTAAATGAGGTTGATCAACCTATATTTTTATAATAAAATTAGTAATTACCACATATAAATTTCAAAGTGTATGATAACTCGTATAATATGAATTATCAAAATTATATATATTTAACATAATTTTTGTAGTATAATATAACTACTTTTAAATAGTTTTAAAAATAATATTCCAAAATAAATCTTCCAAAGAAAGCTTTTAAAAATGAATCTTCTTAAAGAAGAGTCTTCTAAAGGAAGATTTGTGAATACCGTGAAAAATAGGAATTTATGAAATTACTACTCTTTAATAAAAGACTTACTTGAAAATTTTCTGCACTCCTTTTGGCTTTCAAACTCTCAAAATAACCTTACTATTCTCAGAGAAAACTCATAAAATTCTTATAGAAAAATTTTATGTTTTAGGTGTGATTTTTCTATTCAGCTGAACAAGCTATTTATAGGAGAAATAAGGGCACTATGCGGTAGGTGAATTGCTGGCGTGCTGCACGCCAGCCTTGATTTTCAATTGTGGCAGCGCAGTCGGCTGCCAACCCTTCAGCACAAATTCACATTTTGATTTTCATGTGGGCCCCATATGGGTCCCACATGTTACTATTCACGTTACTATTTCAAATAGTAAAATTAATTATTTTTATTTATTTATTTATTTATTTTATTATTTATTTATTTATTCTTCCTATGGGTCCAACATATAAAATAAAATAATGCTACAACAATAATTCAACAATAATGTAATAAACACGTTACAGATTATTATTAATTTAATAATATAAATTACAGTATATTTGCTACTGTGACAATTATTAGGTTCAATAATTTTAAAAACAGTGCAGCAACAATTATTGAGTCAATGATATGAAATATAGTGTAATGACAATTATTGAATCAATAATGCAAAATACTGTGTAGCAACAATAATTGAATTGATAATATAAAATATTATGCAGTGACAATTATCGATGAAATGATGCGTAACAGTTACGGTGTCAATAATATGAGACACTGTGCAATACTGTGTGCTACTGTAGAGTACCGTGTGCTACAGAAAATACCATAATTTACCGTATGCTACTATTCTTTTATCACCGGTATTTTAACAGTTAACACCGTTGACTACTTTTATTTAAAAAGGTTATTTCTGTCGTTTTCTATATCCGACAATTATTCCGTTGTGGGGTCCACAAATAATTTGTTATTTCGGCGCCGTCGTACGGCACGAATATTCCCCGACCAAACGAATATTCCCCGATAAAATAAAATTTGCACATAACATCCTTAACTTTAAACTTTATCGATTTAACCACTTACTGTTTCAGGAAAAAAAAAATATATGAAGAAAAATTAAATTTTATATTTCATAAAATTCGGGGTCTTACAACCTCCCCTCCTTATGAAATTTCGTCCCCGAAATTGACGTACCTGGCATTTCTAAGAGGTATGGATACCTAGACTTCATCTCAGATTCTAGCTCCCAGGTCATTTCCTCAATATCTTGGTTCCTCCATAAAACCTTAACTTGAGGTATAACCTTTGAGCGTAAGATCTGCTCCTTCTTATCTAGGATCTTAACAGGTACTTCCTCATACGTTAAATCTTCTGCTATAACGTCTGGTTCTAACTCAATGACGTGGTTTGGGTCCTTCACATATTTACGTAACATAGATATGTGAAAAACGTTATGGATGCGAGACATACTTGGTGGTAAGGCTAGTCTGTAAGCTACAGTTCCCACCCGATCGAGGATTTCAAATGGGCCAATAAATCGAGGGTTGAGTTTTCCTCTCTTTCCGAATCTCGTAACCCCTTTCCATGGAGAAACACGTAAGAATACATGATCTCCGACGTTGAATCTCTCATCTCTCCGATGAAGATCGGCATAACTCTTTTGTCGTTCTTGTGCTGTCTGTATTCGTTGTCGGATCATTTGGATCTTTTCGGTCGTCAAGCGTACCAACTCGGGTCCCAACAGTTTTGCTTCTCCTACCTCATTCCAACATACTGGAGAGCGACACTTGCGTCCATATAAAGCCTCGAATGGAGCCATACCTATACTTGCTTGGTAACTGTTGTTGTAGGAAAATTCCACCAATGGCAAGTACTTATCCCAACTTGCTTTGAAATCTAGTACGCAAAGTCTCAAAAGATCTTCGAGGGTCTGGATCGTCCTTTCCGATTGTCCGTCCGTTTGAGGATGGTATGCAGAACTAAAACGTAGTTCAGTGCCCATAGCTTTTTGTAGACTGATCCAAAAGCGTGAAGTGAATCTAGGATCTCGATCAGAAACTATGGAAACTGGCATGCCATGCAATCTCACGATCTCATTTATGTACATACTGGCAAGACGTTCAAGTGAAAAGTTTTCTCGTATAGGCAAGAAATGAGCGGATTTGGTCAATCTATCTACGATGACCCAAATTGCATCTAAGCCTTGAGAAACTTTGGGAAGACCCGTCACGAAATCCATATTGATGTGTTCCCACTTCCATTCGGGAACCTCAAGTGGTTGTAAAGGACCCTTAGGTACTTGATGCTCTGCCTTGAGACGTTGACAAGTTAAGCACCTTGAGATAAACTCTGCAATCTCCCTTTTCATATTGTTCCACCAAAATGTATGTCGAAGATCTCGATACATCTTGGTACCTCCAGGGTGGATTGCAAATGGCGTGTTGTGTGCCTCCATCATGATTTTATGCTTTAATTCAGGATCGTTAGGAACACAGAGTCGAGAGTTGACTCGAAGTATTCCTTTCTCGTCGATTCTTGCTTCGGGAATGGTACCTTCTTGTACTTTCTTTATCATGTTTATCAGTTCCGGATCGGTAGCTTGAGCAGCTTTAATTTTATCGATTAAAGCTGGTTCTACTCGCACGTGAGCAATCTTCGAGTGGGTCCCTGGTGTCTTTAGTTCTATCTCCATCTTTTGCAAGTCGTACAAAATACGCTTTTGTGTTGTCAGCAGTGCACTTGTACTCGCATAAGATTTTCTGCTCAAAGCGTCAGCTACAACGTTCGCCTTTCCCGGGTGATACTGGATTGTGTGATCATAATCCTTCAACAGCTCAAGCCAACGTCGTTGTCGCATGTTGAGTTCCTTCTGGGTGAAGAAATACTTGAGACTTTTATGATCCGTATAGATATCCACTTTCTCTCCGTACAAGTAGTGTCTCCATATCTTCAACGCGAAAACGACTGCTGCCAACTCTAGATCATGAGTAGGGTAATTTTTCTCATAATCTTTGAGTTGTCGAGAGGCATAGGCTATAACCTTTCCATGTTGCATAAGGACACAACCTAGACCTTTGCCTGAAGCATCGCTGTATATGACAAATTCTCCCGATCCTGATGGAATGGTCAGAACAGGAGCTGAAACAAGTCTCCTCTTAAGCTCTTGAAAACTTTTCTCGCATTGCTCGCTCCATATGAATTTTGTGCTTTTCCGAGTAAGCTGAGTTAATGGAGTGGCGATTCGAGAAAATCCTTCTACGAATCTCCGATAATAACCAGCTAGGCCCAGAAAACATCGGACTTCGGTTACTGTCTTGGGTTATTCCCAATTTAGTACCGTTTCAATCTTCGCAGGATCGACTGATATTCCTTGACTAGAAATCACATGCCCAAGAAACGTGACCTCCTCAAGCCAGAACTCACATTTCTTCAACTTGGCATATAATTTGTTCTCACGGAGCTTCTGGAGTATCAATCTCAGGTGTTGTTCATGATCCTCACGACTTTTGGAGTATATGAGGATGTCATCAATAAAGACAACCACAAAATGATCCAAATATTCCTTAAATATTCGGTTCATCATGTCCATGAAAGCTGCAGGAGCATTGGTTAGTCCAAAAGGCATGACTAAAAACTCATAATGCCCATAACGAGTTCTGAAAGCAGTCTTTGGAATGTCCTCAGCTTTAACCTTTAACTGATGATATCCAGAACGGAGATCAATCTTTGAGAAATGTTGAGCACCTTGTAATTGATCAAACATGTCATCAATTCGAGGTAACGGATACCTGTTTTTGATGGTGACATGGTTCAATTCTCGGTAGTCAATGCACAATCTCATACTCCCGTCTTTCTTCTTCACAAATAGAACAGGAGCACCCCAAGGTGATGCACTCGGACGAATGAAACCAGTATCCAACAATTCCTGTAGTTGGACTTTTAACTCTTGAAGTTCAATGGGAGCCATTCGGTATGGAGTTTTGGAAATGGGCTTGGTACCAGGTTCAAGATCAATACAAAATTCAATTTCACAGTTTGGGGGTAAACCAGGAAGTTCCTCCGGAAAAACGTCAGGAAACTCATTAACAATGGGAATATCATTCAAGTTTGACGTATTTTTGTTCAAATCAGTGACATGAGCTAAAAAGGCTTGACATCCGTTTTTCAATAAACGAATGGCTTTATGGCTAGAAATAACAGTTATAGATTTCAATGGTTTAGTTGCTTGAATTTGCATGACAAGTTGATTAGGAATATGAAAACTAATAATCTTATGAAAACAATCAATTTTAGCATGATGGGTAGTCAACCAATCAATTCCTAAAATCACATCAAATTCATGCATCTCCAAAGAAATAAGGTCAACAGGTAATGTGAGGTTGTTGATTTGAACTAGACAAGATTTATAGACAGTAGATGTAATGGTCATTTCTCCTAATGGGGTTTCAACTGATAAGTCAAAGTCCAAATTTTCAGGAGTTAAGTTTAAACGCTGAGCACATGCAGGTGAGATAAAAGAATGGGTAGAACCAGTATCTAACAAAGCGTAGACTTCACGAGAATTTATGAATAGCTTACCGGTTATCACCTCGTTCGAGTTTCGTGCCATTTGGGATGTCACAACAAAAGCTCTCCCTTGAACTACAGATTTTCCCTTATCCGCGCTAGCTTTTGGTATCATCACTGCAGCTGGACTTGATTTTGTGGCAGGACAAAACCGCGCAAGATGACCCTCTTTCCCACAACTGTAGCACTTTTTGGACTGCAGTGTACAGTTTGGGCTGATATGACCTTCCTGACCACACCTATAGCATCTCACTGGTGGTCGATCTTCTCCCCTTGAAACTGGGGTCGGTGCTGGTGCTGGTACTGGTGCCCTTCCATAATTATTATGGAATCTCTTTCTTTTGAAATTGTTCCCACTGGATTCTCCTCTTCTGTTATTTGATGTGGAATTACCACCGAAGTGTTGGTTACCTCCTCGATGGTTCTCGTTCCTGTGGTTGTTATCATTTCTCTGATCATTGACTCTTGGCTGTAATTTTTCATCTGTTTGCTCCACCCTTTGAGCCCTATCAACAACATCTGAATACAAATTAAATTTATGAGAGCTAAGTTGTTGACGGATTTCGAATCTTAGACCACGTAAGAACATCCGACTCATCCGTGCTTCGTCATCTACTAGATGAGTCGCAAAACGAGACAGTTCAGCAAACTTAGCTTCATAGTGAGAAACTGTCATGTTTCCCTGCTCCAGCTTAATGAATTCCACTTCCTTCATATGGCGGATGCTTTCTGGGAAGTACTTTTCATTAAATAGCTCTTGGAATTCTGTCCAAGACATCTCAAGTGCTGAAGGGTGGATACGTTTTACCGCTTCCCACCAGTGATCCGCCTCACCTCGAAACATAAAGGTAGCAAAGGGCACCTTCTGATCATCAGCGCATTGTAGGACATCAAGTATTTTTGTCGTCTGCTTCAGCCATGCCTCCGCTTTGAGTGGGTCAGGCTTCCCGTGGAATTCAGGTGGTCCCAATTCTTTAAATTGTTTGACAGTGATCATCCTCAAATTACCAGCGTTTCTACCGTTATTGTTAACTGGATTTCCTCTTGCCTGATTCTGCATGAACTGCATGAAATTCCTAAAGAATCCATCATTCATCATGTTATCAGGAATATTATTTCCTGAGTTGGCAGGAGGATTGTTTGTGGCTTCTTGATTTTCGGCTACATTCGCTTCGGGTATTTCGTAGTTAACCTCTTGATTTCCAGATGCCATACTAAACTGTGGTCACAAAATAAATGTTAGTTCAAATAAACTGACTCATCACTTCATGTCCCTATATTCAAATCAACTCATTAGATAATAAAATCTAATTTAGGTAGGACACACTAGTGACTGATTCTATTCGTCTCTCCCCTCCTAGTTCTAACCCCAGATCTCCATTAAAGACCATATCCCTAAGCTCTGATGCCAACTGTGACACCCCCAAATCTAGGCCCACACAGCCCAAACTTGAGTCGTCAAAAGACTACAACAAAATTATTACAATGAAATACAACGTACAACAATACAGTGGATAATACAACACAACTAAGTCTTCATTATTATTGCCACACTATTTTATAACACGTGAAGACTATGATAGCTATCCCCGCACTCTCACTCCATTCCCCGGCTAGACCCCGTTACGTTCTCATCTCCTGTTGAAAAACAATGGAACGAAAAGAAAGGGTGAGCTCAAATAGCCCAGTAAGAAATATCATGACTAAGATAATGACGAATAATTTATCATTAGCCTTCAACAGTTGAGTTCTTGATAGAATACAATAGACTACAAGGTTTATATCAAAAACTGCAGTTAAATTCTTAAACAACGTTCAGATCAATAATAGCAGCGGAATGAGCAATCTATTAGAAGAATAATGCAGACTATAATATCCACTCGCTTCTCTTTTTAGTAAAAATATCATCAACTTTTATCATCTGAAATACCATTAGTCAAAATAATACAACTTCACAGTTCCTGGTCATAATCATGCAGATCAACAGTTCATCTTTGCACTACGGGCCAAAGACATTCAATATAACACCAACGGTCATGATTATACCAGATTCAGCCTTTGGTCATAATCATACCAACCAACAGTTCATCTTTGCACTACGGGCCAAAGAGAACATTCACCACGTGCCATAAAAGACACCGAACAGATGTATCGCCTTTAACCTAGTATATCGCCTTTAACCTATCATCTGTTCAACAATTATATCACATCTGTGCCCCCGGCCACAGATATTCACAACAGCTTGATTCTTGATGATTAATACAAATAACAGTGATACAAATGATGAACAGAAGAACAGGATAAACAATAAGTATCGAAAGTTTACTTTGTGCAGATTCAAATAATGTCCAAATTGCCAACATGATGTTGAGTGAAATTTAAAAATGATATTCAAGATCCACAGTTCAGAATAACGATTACAGTTCAATAGAAATGTTCAGAAAATAGGAAGGTTCAGTTGAAATAATGAAGTTCAACTATTATGGAACATATAATATTTTCAGGAATTATAGAAGCAATAGTTCCATAATAAGTTTCGATTTAGGTGTATGAAAGAAAATAATATCTCTTACCGTAGCAGGTTTGATTAACAAAAGGTGAAGGGAATTAATATCCCTTACCATAGTAAGTTTGAATAATGGAAGATGAAAAAGATGGTATCCCTTATGAGTATAAAGGAAAATGATATCACTTACGAATATGGAATAAAAGTGTCATGTGATAATTCGTGTAGACAAATTATTTCCACACGAGACAAATAAAAAGGGTTATTCACCAACAGGCGATAATCCGCACCGTAAGGTTATTCCCATCAATTTGAATACGAATAGTTATTCACCAAACAGGCGTAATCCGCACCGTAAGGTTATTCCCACAATTTAATAGAATTTGAACACGAAGAGTTATTCATCAAACAGGCGATAATCCGCACCGTAAGGTTATTCTCAAAGATTAATAAGGAATGAATACAAAAGGTTATTCACCAACAGGCGGTAAACCGCGCCGTAAGGTTATTCCCACAATTTAATACATGGAAATAAATGGCACAAGAAAGAAACGATATTATTTTCGAGAATCAAAGAATGATAATCCCTTCAAGTAAGAAAGAAAATAATATCCATTTATGATGATGAAAAGAATGATACCCCTTACCGTAATAAATTTAAGAGTGTGAAAAGAATAATATTCCTTACCTTAACACGTGACTAGATATTGATTTAAATGAGGTTGATCAACCTATATTTTTATAATAAAATTATTAATTATCACATATAAATTTCAAAGTGTATGATAACTCGTATAATATGAATTATCAAAATTATATATATTTAACATAATTTTTGTAGTATAATATAACTACTTTTAAATAGTTTTAAAAATAATATTCCAAAATAAATCTTCCAAAGAAAGCTTTTAAAAATGAATCTTCTTAAAGAAGAGTCTTCTAAAGGAAGATTTGTGAATACCGTGAAAAATAGGAATTTATGAAATTACTACTCTTTAATAAAAGACTTACTTGAAAATTTTCTGCACTCCTTTTGGCTTTCAAACTCTCAAAATAACCTTACTATTCTCAGAGAAAACTCATAAAATTCTTATAGAAAAATTTTATGTTTTAGGTGTGATTTTTCTATTCAGCTGAACAAGCTATTTATAGGAGAAATAAGGGCACTATGCGGTAGGTGAATTGCTGGCGTGCTGCACGCCAGCCTTGATTTTCAATTGTGGCAGCGCAGTCGGCTGCCAACCCTTCAGCACAAATTCACATTTTGATTTTCATGTGGGCCCCATATGGGTCCCACATGTTACTATTCACGTTATTATTTCAAATAGTAAAATTAATTATTTTTATTTATTTATTTATTTATTTTATTATTTATTTATTTATTCTTCCTATGGGTCCAACATATAAAATAAAATAATGCTACAACAATAATTCAACAATAATGTAATAAACACGTTACAGATTATTATTAATTTAATAATATAAATTACAGTATATTTGCTACTGTGACAATTATTAGGTTCAATAATTTTAAAAACAGTGCAGCAACAATTATTGAGTCAATGATATGAAATATAGTGTAATGACAATTATTGAATCAATAATGCAAAATACTGTGTAGCAACAATAATTGAATTGATAATATAAAATATTATGCAGTGACAATTATCGATGAAATGATGCGTAACAGTTACGGTGTCAATAATATGAGACACTGTGCAATACTGTGTGCTACTGTAGAGTACCGTGTACTACAGAAAATACCATAATTTACCGTATGCTACTATTCTTTTATCACCGGTATTTTAACAGTTAACACCGTTGACTACTTTTATTTAAAAAGGTTACTTCTGTCGTTTTCTATATCCGACAATTATTCCGTTGTGGGGTCCACAAATAATTTGTTATTTCGGCGCCGTCGTACGGCACGAATATTCCCCGACCAAACGAATATTCCCCGATAAAATAAAATTTGCACATAACATCCTTAACTTTAAACTTTATCGATTTAACCACTTACTGTTTCAGGAAAAAAAAAAATATATGAAGAAAAATTAAATTTTATATTTCATAAAATTCGGGGTCTTACAAAATAAATATGCACTCCATTCAAATATTTAGTTTAATAATTAATTGAAATAACCTATAATATATTACTCAATATTTATTATTTATATAAATATTTAATAATCTAATAGCTACAATTATCTTCTCAAAATCCTAATCAATATTATTTATGTTTATTATAATAGCACAAACAATATTTTATTATATGAGGTAAATGAGATATTTTGGTTGGTCTTAAACTGATTTGACTTATGAAATTATACTTGAGTTTAATTGATTGATATTTTTATCTTTACTATATTTTTATTATCTCATAAGATATATATCAAAATCGATAGATTCTCTCTCTTTGTAGGCAACTCATTCATAAGATATATTATAAAATTTGTATATAATTTAATTTCAATATATATATATATAAGTTGTAGTTTCCTCTCTCTAGATCTGTTAATTATTCTTCTTCATTTATTTTTATTTTTAATTTTATTTTTGTCTTGATGACTCAATATATTTTATTACACTAGAAACAAATATGAATATCGTTATTGGGTAATATTATATATCATAATCAGTAGATTCCATTTCTTGTAGACAACTCATTTATATGATTATTATAAAATTTGTTAATAGTTCAATTTCAATGTATATTTAAGTTGTAGTTTCCTCTCTTTGTAGGCATTTAATTGTATTTGGTTCACTATTTGTAGAAAACTTGAAATGTATTATATATTCGTTTGTAATCATCTTTTAGTTAATCTTCTTTATATATTTTAATTTTTTTGTCTTGATGAGTCAATATATTTTTTAAAACACTAAAAATGAGTATGAATGTGACACCCCCAAATCTAGGCCCACACAGCCCAAACTTGAGTCGTCAAAAGACTACAACAAAATTATTACAATGAAATACAACGTACAACAATACAGTGGATAATACAACACAACTAAGTCTTCATTATTATTGCCACACTATTTTATAACACGTGAAGACTATGATAGCTATCCCCGCACTCTCACTCCATTCCCCGGCTAGACCCCGTTACGTTCTCATCTGCTGTTGAAAAACAATGGAACGAAAAGAAAGGGTGAGCTCAAATAGCCCAGTAAGAAATATCATGACTAAGATAATGACGAATAATTTATCATTAGCCTTCAACAGTTGAGTTCTTGATAGAATACAATAGACTACAAGGTTTATATCAAAAACTGCAGTTAAATTCTTAAACAACGTTCAGATCAATAATAGCAGCGGAATGAGCAATCTATTAGAAGAATAATGCAGACTATAATATCCACTCGCTTCTCTTTTTAGTAAAAATATCATCAACTTTTATCATCTGAAATACCATTAGTCAAAATAATACAACTTCACAGTTCCTGGTCATAATCATGCAGATCAACAGTTCATCTTTGCACTACGGGCCAAAGACATTCAATATAACACCAACGGTCATGATTATACCAGATTCAGCCTTTGGTCATAATCATACCAACCAACAGTTCATCTTTGCACTACGGGCCAAAGAGAACATTCACCACGTGCCATAAAAGACACCGAACAGATGTATCGCCTTTAACCTAGTATATCGCCTTTAACCTATCATCTGTTCAACAATTATATCACATCTGTGCCCCCGGCCACAGATATTCACAACAGCTTGATTCTTGATGATTAATACAAATAACAGTGATACAAATGATGAACAGAAGAACAGGATAAACAATAAGTATCGAAAGTTTACTTTGTGCAGATTCAAATAATGTCCAAATTGCCAACATGATGTGGAGTGAAATTTAAAAATGATATTCAAGATCCACAGTTCAGAATAACGATTACAGTTCAATAGAAATGTTCAGAAAATAGGAAGGTTCAGTTGAAATAATGAATTTCAACTATTATGGAACATATAATATTTTCAGGAATTATAGAAGCAATAGTTCCATAATAAGTTTCGATTTAGGTGTATGAAAGAAAATAATATCTCTTACCGTAGCAGGTTTGATTAACAAAAGGTGAAGGGAATTAATATCCCTTACCATAGTAAGTTTGAATAATGGAAGATGAAAAAGATGATATCCCTTATGAGTATAAAGGAAAATGATATCACTTACGAATATGGAATAAAAGTGTCATGTGATAATTCGTGTAGACAAATTATTTTCACACGAGACAAATAAAAAGGGTTATTCACCAACAGACGGTAGTCCGCGCCGTAAGGTTATTCCCACAATTTAATAGAATTTGAATACGAAGAGTTATTCACCAAATAGGCGGTAATCCGCGCCGTAAGGTTATTCTCAGAGATTAATAAGAAATAAATACGAAAGGTTATTCACCAACAGGCGGTAATCCGCACCGTAAGGTTATTCCCACAATTTAATACATGGAAATAAATGACACAAGAAAGAAATGATATGAGAATCAAAGAATGATAATCCCTTCCATTAAGAAAGAAAATAATATCTATTTAGGATGATGAAAAGAATGATACCCTTACCGTAGTAAGTTTAAATAATAGAAGATGAAAGAATATGATATTCCTTACCGTAGTAAGTTTAAGAGTGTGAAAAGAATAATACCCCTTACCGTAGTAAGTTTAAATAATAGAAGATGAAAGAATATGATATTCCTTACCGTAATAAATTTAAGAGTGTGAAAAGAATAATATTCCTTACCTTAACACGTGACTGGATATTGATTTAAATGAGGTTGATCAACCTATATTTTTATAATAAAATTAGTAATTACCACATATAAATTTCAAAGTGTATGATAACTCGTATAATATGAATTATCAAAATTATATATATTTAACATAATTTTTGTAGTATAATATAACTACTTTTAAATAGTTTTAAAAATAATATTCCAAAATAAATCTTCCAAAGAAAGCTTTTAAAAATGAATCTTCTTAAAGAAGAGTCTTCTAAAGGAAGATTTGTGAATACCGTGAAAAATAGGAATTTATGAAATTACTACTCTTTAATAAAAGACTTACTTGAAAATTTTCTGCACTCCTTTTGGCTTTCAAACTCTCAAAATAACCTTACTATTCTCAGAGAAAACTCATAAAATTCTTATAGAAAAATTTTATGTTTTAGGTGTGATTTTTCTATTCAGCTGAACAAGCTATTTATAGGAGAAATAAGGGCACTATGCGGTAGGTGAATTGCTGGCGTGCTGCACGCCAGCCTTGATTTTCAATTGTGGCAGCGCAGTCGGCTGCCAACCCTTCAGCACAAATTCACATTTTGATTTTCATGTGGGCCCCATATGGGTCCCACATGTTACTATTCACGTTACTATTTCAAATAGTAAAATTAATTATTTTTATTTATTTATTTTATTATTTATTTATTTATTCTTCCTATGGGTCCAACATATAAAATAAAATAATGCTACAACAATAATTCAACAATAATGTAATAAACACGTTACAGATTATTATTAATTTAATAATATAAATTACAGTATATTTGCTACTGTGACAATTATTAGGTTCAATAATTTTAAAAACAGTGCAGCAACAATTATTGAGTCAATGATATGAAATATAGTGTAATGACAATTATTGAATCAATAATGCAAAATACTGTGTAGCAACAATAATTGAATTGATAATATAAAATATTATGCAGTGACAATTATCGATGAAATGATGCGTAACAGTTACGGTGTCAATAATATGAGACACTGTGCAATACTGTGTGCTACTGTAGAGTACCGTGTGCTACAGAAAATACCATAATTTACCGTATGCTACTATTCTTTTATCACCGGTATTTTAACAGTTAACACCGTTGACTACTTTTATTTAAAAAGGTTACTTCTGTCGTTTTCTATATCCGACAATTATTCCGTTGTGGGGTCCACAAATAATTTGTTATTTCGGCGCCGTCGTACGGCACGAATATTCCCCGACCAAACGAATATTCCCCGATAAAATAAAATTTGCACATAACATCCTTAACTTTAAACTTTATCGATTTAACCACTTACTGTTTCAGGAAAAAAAAAATATATGAAGAAAAATTAAATTTTATATTTCATAAAATTCGGGGTCTTACAACCTCCCCTCCTTATGAAATTTCGTCCCCGAAATTGACGTACCTGGCATTTCGAAGAGGTATGGATACCTAGACTTCATCTCAGATTCTAGCTCCCAGGTCATTTCCTCAATATCTTGGTTCCTCCATAAAACCTTAACTTGAGGTATAACCTTTGAGCGTAAGATCTGCTCCTTCTTATCTAGGATCTTAACAGGTACTTCCTCATACGTTAAATCTTCTGCTATAACGTCTGGTTCTAACTCAATGACGTGGTTTGGGTCCTTCACATATTTACGTAACATAGATATGTGAAAAACGTTATGGATGCGAGACATACTTGGTGGTAAGGCTAGTCTGTAAGCTACAGTTCCCACCCGATCGAGGATTTCAAATGGGCCAATAAATCGAGGGTTGAGTTTTCCTCTCTTTCCGAATCTCGTAACCCCTTTCCATGGAGAAACACGTAAGAATACATGATCTCCGACGTTGAATCTCTCATCTCTCCGATGAAGATCGGCATAACTCTTTTGTCGTTCTTGTGCTGTCTGTATTCGTTGTCGGATCATTTGGATCTTTTCGGTCGTCAAGCGTACCAACTCGGGTCCCAACAGTTTTGCTTCTCCTACCTCATTCCAACATACTGGAGAGCGACACTTGCGTCCATATAAAGCCTCGAATGGAGCCATACCTATACTTGCTTGGTAACTGTTGTTGTAGGAAAATTCCACCAATGGCAAGTACTTATCCCAACTTGCTTTGAAATCTAGTACGCAAAGTCTCAAAAGATCTTCGAGGGTCTGGATCGTCCTTTCCGATTGTCCATCCGTTTGAGGATGGTATGCAGAACTAAAACGTAGTTCAGTGCCCATAGCTTTTTGTAGACTGATCCAAAAGCGTGAAGTGAATCTAGGATCTCGATCAGAAACTATGGAAACTGGCATGCCATGCAATCTCACGATCTCATTTATGTACATACTGGCAAGACGTTCAAGTGAAAAGTTTTCTCGTATAGGCAAGAAATGAGCGGATTTGGTCAATCTATCTACGATGACCCAAATTGCATCTAAGCCTTGAGAAACTTTGGGAAGACCCGTCACGAAATCCATATTGATGTGTTCCCACTTCCATTCGGGAACCTCAAGTGGTTGTAAAGGACCCTTAGGTACTTGATGCTCTGCCTTGACATGTTGACAAGTTAAGCACCTTGAGATAAACTCTGCAATCTCCCTTTTCATATTGTTCCACCAAAATGTATGTCAAAGATCTCGATACATCTTGGTACCTCCAGGGTGGATTGCAAATGGCGTGTTGTGTGCCTCCATCATGATTTTATGCTTTAATTCAGGATCGTTAGGAACACAGAGTCGAGAGTTGACTCGAAGTATTCCTTTCTCGTCGATTCTTGCTTCGGGAATGGTACCTTCTTGTACTTTCTTTATCATGTTTATCAGTTCCGGATCGGTAGCTTGAGCAGCTTTAATTTTATCGATTAAAGCTGGTTCTACTCGCACGTGAGCAATCTTCGAGTGGGTCCCTGGTGTCTTTAGTTCTATCTCCATCTTTTGCAAGTCGTACAAAATACGCTTTTGTGTTGTCAGCAGTGCACTTGTACTCGCATAAGATTTTCTGCTCAAAGCGTCAGCTACAACGTTCGCCTTTCCCGGGTGATACTGGATTGTGTGATCATAATCCTTCAACAGCTCAAGCCAACGTCGTTGTCGCATGTTGAGTTCCTTCTGGGTGAATAAATACTTGAGACTTTTATGATCCGTATAGATATCCACTTTTTCTCCGTACAAGTAGTGTCTCCAGATCTTCAACGCGAAAACGACTGCTGCCAACTCTAGATCATGAGTAGGATAATTTTTCTCATAATCTTTGAGTTGTCGAGAGGCATAGGCTATAACCTTTCCATGTTGCATAAGGACACAACCTAGACCTTTGCCTGAAGCATCGCTATATATGACGAATTTTCCTGATCCTGATGGAATGGTCAGAACAGGAGCTGAAACAAGTCTCCTCTTGAGTTCTTGAAAACTCTTCTCGCATTCCTCGCTCGATATAAGTTTTGTACTAGAATGAATGATACCGATATCTAGTAATTTCAACTCTTGGTGTTCTATGGGAGTCATTTGGTATGAGACTTTAAAAATGGGCTTAGTGCCGGGTTCAAGATCGATACAGAATTCAATTTCACGGTTTGGGGGTAAGCCAGAAAGTTCCTCAGGAAAAACGTCAGGAAACTTATTAACAATAGGAATATCATTCAAGTTTGACGTGTTTTTGTTCAAATCAATGACATGGGCTAAAAAGGCTTGACATCCGTTTTTCAATAAACGAATGACTTTATGGCTAGAAATAATAGTTATAGATTTCAATGGTTTAGTTGCTTGAATTTGCATGACAGGTTGATTAGGAATATGAAAACTAATAATCTTATGAAAACAATCAATTTTAGCATGATGGGTAGTCAACCAATCAATTCCTAAAATCACATCAAATTCATGCATCTCCAAAGAAATAAGGTCAACAGGTAATGTGAGGTTGTTGATTTAAACTAGGCAAGATTTATAGATAGTAAATGTAATAGGTATTTCTCCCAATGAGATTTCAACTGATAAGACAAGATTTAAGTTTTCAATAGGCAAATTTAAACGTTGAGTACATATAGGTGAGATAAAAGAGTGGATAGAGCCAATATCTAACATGGCATAGACTTCTCGAGAATTGATGAATAGCTTACCGGTCATCACCTCATTCGATTTCTTGATCATCAAGGCTGTCATCATCAAATCGAGTTCCATATACTTCATCCGGATCTTCACGTATTTCAACCATGGGGATACCACGAAATAGTTCTCTAACGAACTGTTTCTCAGATTCTTCAACTTCATCAGTAGTAGCGTACCAATGATTTCCATTAAAATAGTATTTTCGATAGACTACAGTTTCCACGATAGTGACTAACTTAACCTGAATTCCTCTAAATTGTAACGCCCAAAAGTATAGATACATCATTTTTAAATAATCTTGAAAATCATAGCTCGAACACCATAAATCCCAAAGACTTATATGAAACGTCCATATATTCTGATCCTTTGTTATCGAGCATAACCAGGTGATGATATGTTTCCAACTGTCGAGCAAATTAAAGGCAACAATTTCCGCAAGTTCCGGATATCCTTTAAAGAACGAATTTGGAATAACGACGGTAGAACTTTCACCTTCTTCTTCTTTAGATCGGATACAAATAATTTTTGCTTTAGGCAAATTATTCAACTCTGAGTTTGTAGAAGAATTGTTTGTGGCCTCTACATTCACTTCGGGTACTCCGTGGTTAACCTCCTGATTTCCAGATGCCATACTTAACTGTGGTCACAAAATAGATGTTAGTTCAAATAAACTGACTCATCACTTCATGTCCCTATATTCAAATCAACTAATTAGATAATAAAATCTAATTTAGGTAGGACGCACTAGTGACTGATTCTATTCGTCTCTCCCCTCCTAGTTCTAACCCCAGATCTCCATTAAAGACCATATCCCTAAGCTCTGATACCAACTGTGACACCCCCAAATCTAGGCCCACACAGCCCAAACTTGAGTCGTCAAAAGACTACAACAAAATTATTACAATGAAATACAACGTACAACAATACAGTGGATAATACAACACAACTAAGTCTTCATTATTATTGCCACACTATTTTATAACACGTGAAGACTATGATAGCTATCCCCGCACTCTCACTCCATTCCCCGGCTAGACCCCGTTACGTTCTCATCTCCTGTTGAAAAACAATGGAACGAAAAGAAAGGGTGAGCTCAAATAGCCCAGTAAGAAATATCATGACTAAGATAATGACGAATAATTTATCATTAGCCTTCAACAGTTGAGTTCTTGATAGAATACAATAGACTACAAGGTTTATATCAAAAACTGCAGTTAAATTCTTAAACAACGTTCAGATCAATAATAGCAGCGGAATGAGCAATCTATTAGAAGAATAATGCAGACTATAATATCCACTCGCTTCTCTTTTTAGTAAAAATATCATCAACTTTTATCATCTGAAATACCATTAGTCAAAATAATACAACTTCACAGTTCCTGGTCATAATCATGCAGATCAACAGTTCATCTTTGCACTACGGGCCAAAGACATTCAATATAACACCAACGGTCATGATTATACCAGATTCAGCCTTTGGTCATAATCATACCAACCAACAGTTCATCTTTGCACTACGGGCCAAAGAGAACATTCACCACGTGCCATAAAAGACACCGAACAGATGTATCGCCTTTAACCTAGTATATCGCCTTTAACCTATCATCTGTTCAACAATTATATCACATCTGTGCCCCCGGCCACAGATATTCACAACAGCTTGATTCTTGATGATTAATACAAATAACAGTGATACAAATGATGAACAGAAGAACAGGATAAACAATAAGTATCGAAAGTTTACTTTGTGCAGATTCAAATAATGTCCAAATTGCCAACATGATGTGGAGTGAAATTTAAAAATGATATTCAAGATCCACAGTTCAGAATAACGATTACAGTTCAATAGAAATGTTCAGAAAATAGGAAGGTTCAGTTGAAATAATGAATTTCAACTATTATGGAACATATAATATTTTCAGGAATTATAGAAGCAATAGTTCCATAATAAGTTTCGATTTAGGTGTATGAAAGAAAATAATATCTCTTACCGTAGCAGGTTTGATTAACAAAAGGTGAAGGGAATTAATATCCCTTACCATAGTAAGTTTGAATAATGGAAGATGAAAAAGATGATATCCCTTATGAGTATAAAGGAAAATGATATCACTTACGAATATGGAATAAAAGTGTCATGTGATAATTCGTGTAGACAAATTATTTTCACACGAGACAAATAAAAAGGGTTATTCACCAACAGACGGTAGTCCGCGCCGTAAGGTTATTCCCACAATTTAATAGAATTTGAATACGAAGAGTTATTCACCAAATAGGCGGTAATCCGCGCCGTAAGGTTATTCTCAGAGATTAATAAGAAATAAATACGAAAGGTTATTCACCAACAGGCGGTAATCCGCACCGTAAGGTTATTCCCACAATTTAATACATGGAAATAAATGACACAAGAAAGAAATGATATGAGAATCAAAGAATGATAATCCCTTCCATTAAGAAAGAAAATAATATCTATTTAGGATGATGAAAAGAATGATACCCTTACCGTAGTAAGTTTAAATAATAGAAGATGAAAGAATATGATATTCCTTACCGTAGTAAGTTTAAGAGTGTGAAAAGAATAATACCCCTTACCGTAGTAAGTTTAAATAATAGAAGATGAAAGAATATGATATTCCTTACCGTAATAAATTTAAGAGTGTGAAAAGAATAATATTCCTTACCTTAACACGTGACTGGATATTGATTTAAATGAGGTTGATCAACCTATATTTTTATAATAAAATTAGTAATTACCACATATAAATTTCAAAGTGTATGATAACTCGTATAATATGAATTATCAAAATTATATATATTTAACATAATTTTTGTAGTATAATATAACTACTTTTAAATAGTTTTAAAAATAATATTCCAAAATAAATCTTCCAAAGAAAGCTTTTAAAAATGAATCTTCTTAAAGAAGAGTCTTCTAAAGGAAGATTTGTGAATACCGTGAAAAATAGGAATTTATGAAATTACTACTCTTTAATAAAAGACTTACTTGAAAATTTTCTGCACTCCTTTTGCCTTTCAAACTCTCAAAATAACCTTACTATTCTCAGAGAAAACTCATAAAATTCTTATAGAAAAATTTTATGTTTTAGGTGTGATTTTTCTATTCAGCTGAACAAGCTATTTATAGGAGAAATAAGGGCACTATGCGGTAGGTGAATTGCTGGCGTGCTGCACGCCAGCCTTGATTTTCAATTGTGGCAGCGCAGTCGGCTGCCAACCCTTCAGCACAAATTCACATTTTGATTTTCATGTGGGCCCCATATGGGTCCCACATGTTACTATTCACGTTACTATTTCAAATAGTAAAATTAATTATTTTTATTTATTTATTTATTTATTTTATTATTTATTTATTTATTCTTCCTATGGGTCCAACATATAAAATAAAATAATGCTACAACAATAATTCAACAATAATGTAATAAACACGTTACAGATTATTATTAATTTAATAATATAAATTACAGTATATTTGCTACTGTGACAATTATTAGGTTCAATAATTTTAAAAACAGTGCAGCAACAATTATTGAGTCAATGATATGAAATATAGTGTAATGACAATTATTGAATCAATAATGCAAAATACTGTGTAGCAACAATAATTGAATTGATAATATAAAATATTATGCAGTGACAATTATCGATGAAATGATACGTAACAGTTACGGTGTCAATAATATGAGACACTGTGCAATACTGTGTGCTACTGTAGAGTACCGTGTGCTACAGAAAATACCATAATTTACCGTATGCTACTATTATTTTATCACCGGTATTTTAACAGTTAACACCGTTGACTACTTTTATTTAAAAAGGTTACTTCTGTCGTTTTCTATATCCGACAATTATTCCGTTGTGGGGTCCACAAATAATTTGTTATTTCGGCGCCGTCGTACGGCACGAATATTCCCCGACCAAACGAATATTCCCCGATAAAATAAAATTTGCACATAACATCCTTAACTTTAAACTTTATCGATTTAACCACTTACTGTTTCAGGAAAAAAAAAATATATGAAGAAAAATTAAATTTTATATTTCATAAAATTCGGGGTCTTACAATGAATATTATTATTGGGTAAGATTGTAGGTCTAACTATTTTAATAAATAATCATTAAAATCCTCTAAGTCACTTTCTATAGGAGTTTTAACTAATACTCACTCTATTTTAAAATCATGAATAGATTTTTTTTTAATTCGTTCCAAAATTAGCGATATATATATTTTTTAGAATAATAAATTGACATGATGGTTTTAATTTGCCATTGTTTTTTCACTATCATTTATAGTACTACACTATTATTACTTACTTAGTATTAATAGTATATATAATAATTTAAATTACAATTAATAAATAAAATACATTTATAAATTCCGTGCTTGGCACGGGACACCGAATTGATCTATTTAATAATATAATAAACCATTGTCTATATCACTCGTACTTTGCACGAGGTTGATGAACTTGTATAATTAAAAGTACAAACTTAATTTGGTTTCACCAATTTTTGATTTTATAATTTTTTAGTTTAACTTTCCTATTTATATTAATATAAGTACTATCTAAATTTGTATCAATTAAATATTATCCAAATTTAAAAATATTTATATTTTTAATAGGAATGAAAAAAGGAAGATATTTTTCTTTCTTATTTAAATTAGTACAAGTATTATACAAATTTATAATAATTAAATATATAATATGCAAATTTATAAAGAATTAAAAAAAAACCCAATAAATCTTTAATAGAAAAAGTAACTTCTAAGAGAATTTTTATTTTTGATTTTACCAATTTAATTACAATTTTTTTTATCACAATTTTATGTAATTAATTAAGACAATATAACACATTATATTATATATTAGCTAAATTTATTAAAATGCGAAATTATACCAAATCACACAACTAATTGTATTAATAAAATATGTGATTTTTTTTAAAACATAATAACTATAAATTTAATGAAAAAATTATAGTGAATTTATTACTAACTAATTGTCATAACTAAACTAAACTTATTAGAGCTTGTGTTTCATACTTCTATTTGAATTAGAATTTCAAGTAAATTTTGTCAATGTAAATACTAATATAGAATTCCATTACAAACTTAAATAAAAATAAAATAATTATTTTCTCATAATCAGAACTAAATAGACTTGCACTACATTCAAATATTTAACTTAATAATTGATCAAAATAACCTATAATATATAATTCAATATATATTATTTAAATAAATATTTTATAATTTAATGGTTACATTTATTTTTTCAAAATTCTAATTAATATTTATTTATTTAATAGCATAATAAAACATTATTCAAGCTATCCATACTTTGCTCGAAGTTATTGAGCATGTTCTCTTAAAAAGGTGCTACTCTTCCTCTCTTTCTCTCAATCAAATTGCCACCTCATATGAAAGATAATTTCAATGGTTTAAATTTAGCAAGTTACATTT
Organism: Hedera helix; assembly: GCA_947179155.2. Taxonomy (NCBI): domain Eukaryota; kingdom Viridiplantae; phylum Streptophyta; class Magnoliopsida; order Apiales; family Araliaceae; genus Hedera; species Hedera helix. The sequence continues at coordinate 31,660,814 of OX359271.1, read as the reverse complement.
GTGTTAGTGGAAGTGTGATATATAATGCAAGTGCTTGAAAAGCCATAGGTCTTTAACACATGTATGACACATTTACCATGTGTAAGTGAGACTCTGTAAAACTATAAAACAAAGACTTATGGAAATAATAATTTACCATTTTATACTGCGTATTACATAAGTCGTGCCAATAATAAATAACCAAATAACCTTTCACTTATAAAGAAAGACCACGAAATAACCTTCACTTGCAAAGAAAGATCTTTACAAAAAGAATTCCCCCCAACCCCCAAATGCAATGAATCAATACAATATTGACCTACAAATCAATGACCTTGATCTTCTTCGATTTCATTCTACAACTGAAACTAGTACTTGATGTCTACCGCATTGTCTAGTGATGAATCATAGAGTCCTTTGAAACTGATTTAGACGCGTCCATATGGTTAAGCCGGCATGTTCCAAGTAGGAATTCTGGGAGCTCTTCGTGTGTATCAGCCTGCAGCGAAAGTTGAGATATTCACGCGAATATTTCATACCCATATTCGACGGAGGTGATCTTAGAAAAGGAAACCATTGTACAAACCATTACAGTGTGTATGGAGAGTTCTTGTATGTACCATTATGGTGTGGATGGAAAGTTCCCGTACACACCATTATGATGCATACACAACTTTTTAAAGTTCTCCCTACGCTCCATAAGGTGCGTATGGAGGGGATTTTTTTAACTGGCATCCGTTAAATCTGATAGTGAATGCTACAAGATGAGTTGACTACTACTCCATAGCCACCTCTAGCTATGCTACAAAATGCTTGCTATCGCACTATTAAGACAAACACATTTTTGTCCGTCCATAAGAGAAATAGGCGGCCCAGAGTTTGTAATCTAGCATTAATAGTAGAGAAAATTAAAATTTGAAATTTGGAATGCCGATCCCCTATTAACGGATGCCATAGCAAACATTTGTTATATATATATATATACACGTTCTTTAATAATTGGCAATTTGTGCACTCAGAAAACCAAGCCATTAATGGATTTTTTGGGTATCAAAGCAGTTGGACAATTTTGAAGAAGAAGAGCAAGAAGAACATGCAGGTAATAAACTACAAACCTTTATGTTGAGAATTTTAATAGCTTTACCTGTATCAAAAATGCCATTTCTATAACCAGATTGTTCAGGTATTTAAGAACAAGACTAACCACACCCCTTGCCACAGTTGATGACCCCACGTCAATATCAAGCTGAAAAGTTAGATAAATTATCAAGATTAGCATAAGTTGTGTGATACTCCTGGAAAAGTTGGACAAAAAGATTAGTGAGAGAAAGGTAAATGTTAGCTCATGATTTGTAACTATAACGGTTCAAAAATTAGATCCAACTAGTTTTTGTTGAGCCTGACTGCAATAAAACTATCGGGATTTTTAAATTCCATCCCACATGATTTATGAAATAATATTACCTCCAAGTAGTTCTTTCCTTGAAAATAATTAACTTGGAGCGCTTGACCCACCAAACCAGCTTTCTTTCCGACACTCTGCTTTACGATCCATGATCCCTAATAGGACAACCACAAGAAATATTCAAGTCCAATTAGTTCAGGTTATAGCTAAAATTAGGTCATTGTTTTGTCTTCATTTTAGAAGATGGATAGAATATGTTCAACAAAACATAAAATGTGAAGGGAAGAAAAAAGGTTTTTCAGAAATGGTGTCCCAATTAGAGTCATATTTGATTGCTTTTTTACATATACTAACCTCAGAGATATATGGTATGAGCTTAAACCTTGAACTCCTATAGGCATCATCTTCGTTAACAAAGCGCTCTAGTAAAGGATAATCTTTCAAAGGAGCAGTCATCATGTAATATAGAGCCAGACTATAGTGAGTTGTACCAGGGACCTGATTCATGGATTTATCATCATAAATATAACAGTTGTAAATGATCTGTTAAAAAGCCATGAAATCAGCATTGGAAAAAAAAATCACCTGCATATTAACGATGAAGAAGAATTCTGGTCCACCCTGTGCTGCATATTTCTGGCAAATTCCCAATTGAGTTTTCATGGGGGAGAATATCGGTTTAGTCACATCAATACGTGCATGTGTGCATGTGTGGAAATATTTGTTTTTATATTTACTAGTTACATTAAAATATTGCAGATTGAATTTCTATGATATAAATCCGTGACTAATCAAGAAAAGCTAGTAAAACCATAAATCAAACCTGAACAATGCCTCCAGGGCGGCCACCAAGATCATCCTCACGCTTGTCAGAGTTTAACCAATCTGCAGCGACCAAATCCATCAAGGTTCCTTTTGCCTTGATCTGGTGAGGAGACAATTTAAATGCACTTCAGATCATAAAGGTAAATATAGAAAACAAAGATGTCTCATAATTAGTAGTGAAAAAACAAATGTCCATTCCACACACGAAACCAATGTAGTAGGCACAACAGTTATAACAATGACGACAGATGGCAAAAAGTTTGAACATTGTCATCATTCAAGGAATCCTTAAAGTGGCAGAAACACAGATAAATGGTTAAGGGTGACGATTTAAGTTTCAACATTAATTTGTAGATATATATTATCTTTTTTTGTCCAAACGACTATCTTTAACATCAATAAGGTTAGAGGTACACATCTTTCCAGAATATATTTTAGACTGTTTGATTTAAAAATACAATGCATATGTCCAACACTGGTCATTAAGTATTTTAAGTTTAGCCAATTACGTATGACATGTGGATTTCAAGTTTCCATCTTGTTTCCACAAAAAATAATTTGAAGAGAAAAAACGTACCTTCTGACGGTCTTCGAGATAACTCTTTCCTCGAATTAGGAAAGTCAAAGGATCAGCAGCTGCCCAACTGCAAGGCAGAGTACAACTCGAGTCATTTGGGAGAGTGGATCCATAGCAGCATGAAACATTTTCTTCCCAAGCCAACTCTTGCAAGTCCATATAACCTTTTCTCTGAACTGTAATAAAAGAGAAGGTCCAAATCATTTATGAATCAAACAACTAATTGTACAAACATTCACACCTATTCTCTGCACATCCATCATCCTGATGGCCAAGATGCCCTTAATGGGACTAACCTGCAAGGTTGTGCAACTTTTTCACAAAATTGCCAGTTGTGCGCAGTTTAGGTTGGCAGGTCTCCTGTAACTCAGAATAAAAGAACGACGTCAACAAACAAAATGGCACTTCTGAATCACAGATTGCCTCAAGAAGAATAACAAATAACAATTGTTCAAAATTCAAGTCTTTGGCATTTTGAATTTTTTAGTAATTAAATTTAAATCTAAACATTCCCTCCAATTAGATTCCCCATAGCAATTGAATACATAAGTTGGAAATAATATTGGAATCACCCTATATATGTGTGTGAAAATAATACTCCATATGTTCCAATTTGAAAGTCATGGTTTTCCATGCTTGTGACACAGAACTTAAGACATTAAAAACATATATTTAGAAATGATATTTATTGATGTAGTTTTTTTTCTAAATTATTATTTTAACATCAAAAATGTAATTACAAACAAAAAATATGAAAAATAATATAACTAAGTGAATTAACAGAAAGTCTTAGCACCGTGTCACAGACAGCGTTTCCAACCATGACATTCAAAGTGGAACTGGAAGAGTATGAATAAAAACTTAACCTAAATTGAGTTTGAAAAAGAAAAAAAGAAAAAGAAGAGACTATGAGGGTGGGTATAAACCATTAAGACTTCATAGCCAATGAGACGATTAGAAAGGAGCGGAAGTTGGAATTGAAATACGGAAGATGAACCCTACTCTAGCTAAATACTGAGGAAAAGAATGCAAATCAAAAGCAAATAACTGCAATGCGAATCAAATGAACAGCTTACTTCAACATTGACCGATAATAAACTGAGAGTTATCTCATCAGAGGAACATAAAAGGTGTACCTATGAATGTACAACTGTGAAGGAAACTATTTCGGAAGTTCACCTAATTTAGATTGTCTATGTCAAAATAAAGATTATCTGCAGAATGCTGCATTATGTGGGACAACTAAACCTAATAAAATTAAATAATTTTATCTGATAGTCAAGTAGCTGTGAATCCTGTGATTGTCAAACTCTGATAAATATTAACATCTGTAGTACAATCAGGGTCACTGGTTCCCCATACTTGGGGCCAAAATTACCAATCAAAAAGGTGGTACAATCAAGGTACAACAGGTATCTATCATCAGTTCCTCATGTCTTGACTAACTACTGAATTCATTGCAGGTTTGAGCTACCATTGAAATTGTATTATAAGCAACTTCCTCTTTCAAAATACAGAGGATGTAGATCATTCCACAAAGTAAAGTTTCAGAGCTAAAAGAGGATATTTACTCTGTCCGTCCTGAAAAGGTTGTCGCCTTTTTTGGCCTGCTTTTGATACAGGTTTTAACACTTTCTGCAAAGCTGTTTATATCTTACAGTATTTCTATAAAGTCAATCATAGTTGTCACGGCGGCCAGCGCTAGGACAAGATGCAGCGGTAGTTGACCGCTAGAACGCCTAGGCAATAAGTAGGCCGTTATGGCGTCCGTATGACGACAAATCGTTAACAATGTGTAATTTATACATTATTTATTTGACTTCAAAAGTATATTTGACAATAAAATTTTATACGCATTAAAACTCAAAATATAATAACTAACACTATAAAATACAATTAAAAACACAATTATATGAATACTTAACAATCAAAATTTAAAAATAAAACACTTGACACTGAAAACTAGTAGAACAAGTCAACAAACGGTACGTAGAAAATAAAGAATCAACCAAGTCAAAACCAAGTCAATACCAATCACACATTACAAGTCTAATAAGTAATAAAATTACACCATGTAGCTAGTCCATGGGTTATGATGAATCATAGGTACAAAATGACTTAATCACTTAACTTGGACCAGCCACCAAGACGTGAGCCTTAGTAACTTGACGTCCAAGGCGTCGCCTTATCCTTCTCTAGTGCCGGGAAGCTTAGGCGATACCTAGGCGACGCCATGACAACTAGGATGTCTATATATTTGTATATTATATTTTTAACTAATAGAAAATAATTTAGAATATAATGTATAAACTATTTAAGGCATATCTCAAAATACACGCACATCCTAAAACGGTGACTGCCCAAGAAAAATCAACTAAGGAAATGATCTCATGTTTGTTCATAATAAATAATATATATGTCGTATATTATCTGGAAAAAGAAGTGAATCAGCTGTATACTGCTGGATCTGTTGTCTAACTTATGTTTTTCCTTGACAAAGCAGCAAGTATTATACTCTGTTACATTGCACATAATCTGTAATCAGTGTTAAATGAAAGGCAAGCCAATCTATTAAAGTTTAAAAATCTCCTTGTAAGATCACTAATTCAAGTTTGGTAACCAACACATACCTGATAGTGACATTCTTGACTCCTATCAGAAGACCAATCATTCTCTAATTGGCCATCCTCGAAAGGTTCAGGGACATCAAAAAATTCGTCAGTTGTATTATTAAATCCTGTGAGACTTGAAGACCCTGAAAGCTGTTTCTCTGCCTCATCTTTCGGTTTTTCATCTCCACTTCTTAAAAGTACTTCTGTTTTTATATCTTCTTTTTCTATTTGAGGCAACCCGATATCTCTTCCAAACTCTGACGGAAAATCAGAAGAGAAGTTCCCTGCTTTTGCTCTAAACATCTCTCTTAGTGCTACAATACATAAAAACAATCATGGTGTGATTTCTGGTAAAAGATTCCAATTATAAAAAAGAAAGAAAAAAACTCTGATTGAAATGTGCAGTCCTTTCCAATCAATAGAGCGGACCTGCAACTCTCTCAAGCATACGAACAGTTCTGGATCTTGCATATGATTTTCGTAAATAGGATTTCCTGAACATCCAATCAATAGCCAACATATGTTTTACAACTGACTCTTTTCCATTGTTCACAGGAGTTACAACATATCCACCACCTGCAGATGATAACAATGCTGCCAGATCAAGAGTTGGGGAAAAAACAGAAGCTTCAAGAAATAATATCCTTGGTTAAGTATATGGAGCCGGTGAAACATTTTAGAATAAAAATGGTGCATATATGATATTCAATTGCTAAACACAGGGTTAATAACAGCACAACAAATATCATATCTTTTTTTTGGACGACCATTGTTACTACTCCATCCGTTACAAATTAAAAGATCATTATTGACTTTTAAAAGTCAATTTGAGATATTTTTAAAGTCATAATTAAGATGATTCTTTAAAAATTATGAAATAATAAATCTTATAATGAGTAATACGTTTTAGATAGTTTACAATATTTATCATTGCATTGACTATAATTAAAAGAATCTATGTCTTTTGAAAATGTTTTGAGTTGACTTCAAAAAGTCAATAATGATCGTACATTTTGGGACGGAGGAAGTATTATGTATTTGCAGAATAACCAATCCGGCATACATCTTCAGATGATAAATGATTCAACTGTTGAAATGTGGTCATAGAGAACACAGAAACTAGTTTAGCATTATTTGTCACATACTACCTGCTGCAAATCTATCAAGTATCTAGATAAACAAGATCAGGAGCAGAAAGGGCACGATAAGTCTTTATACTAATATCTTTTTAACCAGGTTTTAAATGTTTGTAACGTCTCAGTCTTTTGAATTCAGATGGGGCACACATATCCACTTATCTCATACTCATTTAAGGACACATTTTAGGTGCTACACTGCGTGAACTTCACAAGGGACTCTATAGTCTGGTTAATAGGAATGAAATGGTCTTCACGAAGAATCAAATCACTCTGGGAATATTCTCATAGTCCATATAATTAGGAAGGTGGAATGTCATATAAGGATGCTGCCCTGGTGTGTTCCTGACCCATCACCTCAACTCTGCAAGGCTCCCTTTCAACTATGGTGGGCAGGCCACAAAATGAATTAAGCCCACTTGCCAGTTGCCAAAGGGAACATGTTGGGCCATAGCATGGTCATATGGCATTTTAGTAAATAAGTGGTAGCAATAGGACTGTTAGTTGGTAATCCTTATCTGAAATTTTAGGCACATGGGTGTTTCTGAGTTAGTATACCCATGGTGCATTTTAACGTGTATTTGGTTCATGTTTGTAGTCTCTAAATAAGAGAACTGTAATAAGTTTTTCCTTGTCAATGAATTGAATTCATCCAATTCCAAATTTGAGTGATGACGTGCAATCGAGTTTCCCCAAGGTGCAGCATAAAGTTGATTTCATTGCCAGAAGTTATCTCTGGAATGGAGAGCAAAACTAATAAGAAAAGTATACTCTCTTGCTAGTCTTGGTTAACTTAGCCACTGCATATTATTGAACAAGAACAGTTGAAACTTAAGAAGTGCATGTTCTCCCCTTGTTGTATTTCTTCTTTAAAAAGGAAAAGGAAACAGATCCTTCGAGGTTGTTTTCTATCATCTTTTGAGGAGATCTCTTTCAATCACACCTCCGACCTCTCATATTGCCAAGTGTCACTGGTCTTGGCATGAAGGACTAACCAGACAAAGGTTCCCACTTCTTTTGTACCGAAAAAAGAAAAAAAGATGCAAGAAAAAGGGTGGCACAATCAGTAGCAAATCCACAGAATATTGTAATCACTTGGTCTAAATTGACATGCGAAACTTTTGACATAGGCTGAAATTTTGATCTTTCTTTCAAAGGGCAACGGATAGTTTCTGCTTTGGGCCTTGGCAAAGCTTAATTGAGAGCTATCCCGACTAAACAAAATCTAGTTGATGTAGTTCTCACTACTCATAACAATAGTCCTCTTCTGAGAAATATGTATTTTTTAATTTGTCTAGATCTTATAAGGTAAAGACTAGTGGCAAGTAAAGTAGTATTTTCAAGTAGCAAACCCAATAAACTGAGGGAAGATATGATAAGGTAACCTAAATAGCTCACTACCATGTCTATAGACTTGATATTCCATATCCCATATTCCCATACAACAACAAAAGCATAAGTTACGGACAATTCTGTTAAATTATAGTCGGATAGCATGCTCCTACTGCAGGTCAAATGGCAACATAAAGTTGTAAATATGAAACTTTCTAATTGGAAATTCAAAGCATACATTACTTTTAAGGCAAGCACGAATGTAGCCATGCTGTGGAGGACACTTCCTGTGGTACACAGAATGGTATAGTATTACTGCAGCAGAACCAGCAAAAGAAAGTCAGTGCATCATAAGGATTGACAAAGTTTTCATATTCAATACCATTAATACCGTATGTTCCATCATCCTCCCTCCTCCAGTAACGTCGCAACAAAAAATCTCTTCGATGCACCCCCCTGAATATTTTGTGGAGTTAAAGCAATGGAATATGTTGTGGTTTCAATTATATTTATAGAAGTTACCAGTCTCACCATGCTAACCAATCTTTATATACTTGCAGGTGAATTATATCTGTATGACTATCAAGGTGTTCAACCACTCTGCCTCCATAAAAACAGAAGTCCCATCTGCAAAACAAGATTCTAGTTCTAAGCACAATAAAGGAACAGAGCAAATGCAAAGAGTTGAGTACAGAAAGTGTCTGCCTTGAAACAAAAAGAAAAACTAGAAAATTGAAATTTATAAAACACAAATGTGCTCTTTTCTGCGGTTACATGAAGGGAAACCAAACAACAGGAGGTGGGCCTGAAGATTTGCTTCCAAATTTGTGACCGGCTGTAACCTTTAGAGTAAATTATCGGACCAATAGGCGGATATCTGCCATCTGTTTCCATTTATAAAAGTATTCTTGATTGTCAGATTCTTGAGGCCCTTTAAGTTAGTGGTCAGTTATTAGATTATTGACATGTTGTACCAGCATGAGAGGCAGCCACATTACATTCTGTAAATTAAATCAGAGCCCATCTTTTTTTCTAGTTTCACAGACACAAGTTTCAACACGCCTAATGAGTTAGGATATATGTACACATTTCTTAATAAAATAGCACTCCATGCAAAAGGAAATCACTTTTTTCCAGTCTATCAGAGGGTCTAATTTTAACAGGTCTGACTTTGGGGTTAGCCATGACGCCCTTTTAAATATTACTTTGTCATTGGTTGCACTTGGAAATTAGGAGTATAATTAAGCCCAACCCTACGCTCCTTGGAACAAAGAAAGAAAACGTATGTTTAAGCTTAAAAGAAGCTTCATAACTACCCCAATGGGAGTGGTAGATTTGCTTAGCGAATTAGATTCTAGCAGCATATTCTTGTGAAGCAGGAGCTTTTTCCCTTTCTTATGCATTCTTTTCCTGTTATGTGATGGCATTACCTTTGTTGAAATCCATATTTTTTTATATAATTATTACTTTTAGTGTGAAAGCGTCGTTAAATTGTGCCAGGCAAGGGTAAAATAGGCAGCTGGCATCATCTAGTATATACTAGTGGAAGTGCCATTTGCGTGAAGTTAGTTAGAATATGGTGCAGGATAAGAAAGTAGTAAGCTTTATTTTTCTGCGAGTTACTTCTTCAGTTTTTCTATAAATTAAGGAAAATAGGAAATGCTTTTGTAATCAGCAGAGAATGATGTTATGAATAAAATATGAGAATCTTGTTGAAGCAATCTTCTATCCCTCTCCTTCCACTCAAACTGAAACAAAGTTGAGAATGCTGAGTTTCTTTCTTCTTCCTAAAACTTAACCTATCTCTGTCTAATATCATATCTAACACTTTCTAAGTCAAGGCCATAGAAGGGCCAGACAGATTGTATTGCAAATATCTTTGGGATTACATACAGTAAGGTTTGCGCTCCTTTCTGAATCTTATATGCTTTTTCTTTAAAAAGATATGCTAAACATTAATTTCAACCTATACTTGGGACCTATATTATAGGGTATAAACATGGACCCTGAGCTACATCCCCTCTTTACCCCCGAAGTCATTCCTCAATCTTATCCTACTTAGAGCGCCTTTTGTACCTATCTAAAAAGGATAGAATAAAGAAACATGGGAAATCAGGGAAGCATCAATGGGAGCTAGGTTGTTCGGGTGTTTGAAAATGATAAACTGAAGAAAAATCAAGAACGCAATGATTTTCTTGTTCGTGTGTTGACTGAAGTTTAAGGATTGCTGGTAACAGGCTAGCTTATAGGTGAGCCTAGAGTGAGCAGTCTTAAACCAATTTTTCCCAAACTCAATATTTGTTATCTTTCATTTTTGGGTATGTAACAAAAAACAGTATAATATGATAAAAGCACAATATATAGTTCCAAGAATAAAAAATATTAAGATAAATAAGTTGGAAGAAGGTCACTGCTGTACAGCATCCAACTACAAATTGCATCAAGCAAATGGGATTGAGCAGTTTTGCAGGTTTAACATAAATCTTGCAAATTAAAAAAAATGGAAAACTGCAGTTTCCTTTAATCCGCATATCTGAAGGACTTACAACATAGGCATCTCTAACAGATATAGAACAGCCTTCAACTTTCAATCATGAACCGATAATCAGGAGACTGATCTTCAAACTAGTTTACAGTAGCATTCTAAAATCTTGGTTCCTCTTTCCGCTTGATGAGGGAGACATACCCTCCCTATCTTCTTTATCCAAGTACTATACAAATAAGAGTCTTTAAATGAATGTTTAAAGGCCCTATAAGGTATAAAACTATAGAAGCTTAAGAGAGGCCTTGAAGGGCTCTTTTAAGCTGCTCATGAGCATAATTGTATAAGACTGACTGCCTGTGTGACTGACTGGTCATGCTTAGGACTCTTATTTAAAGCCCTACTATTCCAACTGCCAAAATGAAATGGATTCATAAAGTTGTTTCATTATTGTAAATATATTTATATTTATGATTTTTTTTCTTGTTGATGTAATAACTGTTATGTCATTATATTTTTTATGATACTATGATTGGTAAAAAAATGAAGCATTATATGGGAAATATTCCAGCAATCTTACTCTGATCTTGAGGGACCAATAGACATTAGAGTTCGAAAAACGGCCTCCGAAGTTCCATCAACCACACCGACAGCCATTATTGATGGGTGATTATCCCAATGCTGAGGATAGCAACATATACATTTCAGAAACAAAACATTTACCACATTGAATGATTAACAAATAAAAACAAAAAACCTACCCTCCCACTAGAATCCCTATCTTTTGATTCTTTGAATAGTCGTAAACCTGCATAAGTGAACAAAATATAAATATATATGTACTCATCCATCTGAAAAGCAACTAAGGAACCTAATCATACCATTTTGACAACCAAATATTTTCCATGGAGAAGGATCAATAACATCAGAGGTCATTGCATCTACATTCATTGATGCAGAAGATGTCCAGTCTATGGAGCTTTCACGGGATGATCTCTTCAAAACACAGAGTCCATCAAAAGCTCTGCAAATAATTAGGGATATAGATCGGATATACTTTCAAGAAAAAAGGATAATTGGAAAAACTGAAGTTAAATTCATGTGGAGCCTTTTAAACCTAGACAACACATCATGACTACAAATTTGGATCGGATTCAGATTAAGTTTAAAGAAAAATGAAGGGCAACTGATAAACTGAAGTTCAATTCAGGATGTTAAACGACTTTCCTGAAGATTTGTGACTCATATGAGTTAACTCTGATTCATTGAATACTAGTTACCATGCAGCTCCATGTTTTGAAGTTACAAATTCAATTTGTAAGAATATTGACAAAGATTTTAGTGAACAAATTGGTGGTTATGACAAACATATTTTGTATGTATGTTTAGGTCTTGGATAGGTGAATGGCATCATAACCTAGCATTTGTCCAAGTTGTAAATACCCCCTTTTTATTTCCTAATAAATCTACATTTAGGACATTACTATAAGAGGGGGAAATAAAAGCATCCAAAACCAAAAACTACAAGAGAGATCACGAGGAATTTAAACAGAAAGCAAAATTTCAAAATCACCATGCTGGACTACATAGGATTTACCTAAAAGGTTGCCAGTTTCTCTTTGAACAAGACACAAGGTTTAGAGCAGCATCCTGTAAAGAATGAATCCATCTTGCAGCTTCTTCTGGACTGCTTGCTCCCAACTATAAAATTCAAAATTCCAAGTTTTATGTACTGATTATTATCCAGTGAAAATTAATAATCTTCACAAGAAAATTGACGCACCTTAAGGTGATCATTGTGATTAGAAGTATTGTGCAGGGTGAAGATGAAGAATACCTGAAAGTTGAAAAAAATAATTGCACAATATTAAAAAAAAAGAAAAAAAAGGAAGATGCGTGTCAATCTTGCAGAACTATCAATATGGTCTAGATTCATGTGCAAAGAATTATATCATCAGCTATATACTTTTCTGTAAGAGCTCTCTCTTCCATTGTCTGTGAGTCGAATGCAGGAGTCTATTGTAGCACTTCTCGCTTGCTCCTGACAAGCAAAACAGAATTCATGTAATTGGTAATCATCAATACAGGTTAGCAGGGAAACATTTCTGGCAAAAAAAATAAAAATTTATATGTAAGATGTCACAAAACTGCCAGCCAGTTCACATGCACTACAAAAAATATTTTTTTAGCTTAAAGTTATGTACATGTTGAAAGATATACATTTAGTTCTCCATGTTTACGAGGGACCTTTGGTATATTTTTTTTACACACACACGCAATCTTAGAATCCTAAAACCCCCTAGAAGCTATTACTATCTTTACCGTTGGAGGCAAATGCAGAGAAAACCCCTATGCACGTTCGTTTATTTCAGGTTAGTAAAAGCACTCGGACCCGGTGGTAGAGGCGGAGAAATCTAGCTTCATTAGTTTACACATATACAACGAAGACCACTCTTTTGTACTAAATTTTAGTACGCTCATCTTGTATTAACCCAATTTATTAACAGCAAAAATTACAGAGAGTGACATCAACAAGAATCCTAATTCAAGACATCTACTAACCAAAAGAGATTGGGAGTCAAAGTTTTTAAAACTTCTTATTCTTAATCAATAAATCTTCTAAACTATTTTTAATATCAAGGTTCTAAAAGGCGCTAGGGGGGGCTAAGGCCTAGGCGGGATTTTTTATTTTAAGTCAATTTTAATATTTTATCTTACATTTATCCAAACAAAACAATAATATAAAGGAAAACAATCTATAATAAAGATAATAAAGGTCTTTGCTTAAAGTTCAAACAGAAACATGCAATTATTTAAAGTTCAAACACAAACAAATAATAAAAAATACAAACTAATAGTCCTCATCTCCATATCCCTCTATACCTCTCTCTAACACTTCTTCTCCATATCCCTCCAAGATAATGTCTCCATCGGGCTCACACTCACACTCATACTCCCTATCTCCCCCTTCTTCCGTGTCATCATCAAACAATTTTTATTTTTCTTCATGGAGTTCTCCTACTTTAACATTTCTACTATTTCTCCTAGGCTCTAGCATGTTATCCGCTTCGGATGCTTCACCAACAGCTTCCCAAGTAAGACCCGAACAACCCTCAACTTCTTCATCTATTCCTACGACGTTGTTTTGTAGCTTAGTTATTAAAATTAAAAAAAAACAATTGCAGCGCTAATTTCCGCTTAGGCCCCGCCTAATTTCTCCGTCTTGCCAGCCCAGTTCCGTATGATTTCCTGGAAGAATTTTTTTTCCTCCTTGGGCATAGGCGAGGCGCTAGGCGGCCTAGGCATAGGGCCAAAGGGGGCCTAGCGCCTAGGCGGAGATTAATCGGACCTAGGCGGAGATTTTTAGAACACTTTTTAATATTAGGAATCCAAATTCAATAAGTCCAAACCGTTTCCAAGTTTTTAAACACTCTCAGTCTCTCAAAATTTTAGCATTTTGATTTTTTATACTGTATTTTTCCCACACATTAAAACATTAGTTAGGTAGCTTGGGCAGTATTATTAATACAAAATTCTCATTATCAGATGCCTATTTAACAATTCTTTTTTCACGTGATACTATGAACATTAAAGGACTGGGTACAAATCTACTTAAATATTTTACTTTCAACTGTTATCCTTTTGTGGCCTCTCAACAGCCTCTCTTGCAATGCCCAGATTAAACCTTCATCAAATTCAAATGGTACAGCCTGTACTTCTCAAAAGCTTAGCTATGTCTACTGTGTGACACCAGTGCATAGACTGTCATCAACTGGCCCTCGCCAATCATTCTTATGCTTATTGAGCAGGTTTCCTAAAGTACATTACAAGCGTAACAGTGTTCCAAATTCCAATGTCATTTCTCATGAGCAATGAGCTGCTTCTTAAATTATTATATTAATATGAGGGTAACAAGAGGAAATTTTTTCCTCCAGTATAAGAACACGATAAAGAGTTCATCATAAACTCAGCACGAATAAGAACCCCAGGATATGAAGTTGAATCCCATCCATAGGTGATATAATGATTCCTTCAGTAACAAGTGAGAAATTACATCCCAATGTGAACAAAATAGAAAATAACTTCCACAGATGCATTCTTGACGTATTTTTATGTATTTTATGTACATTCTTCCAACAAAGGCTATGACTTCTCTAACTTGCACAATCTTTTAGCAATTAATACCACTTTCAAAAACAGTGCAAGTGTGTCAAAGTTTAGAGAGCTAATGCCCTTTATATTCAGATGTTGAACTGTTTGATATAGCAAATACTATTGATTATTGAATGGAAAATGATAGGCAGCATATTAGATAAATGAGGCAGAATGGTTAGTATAATTCCTCTGCAGGCACTGATCTACCATAGATTGCCATAGCTGGAATTTTGGGAAATAATTATAAAGCAACTCCAGTGCAAGCCCTATCTTTTCCTTTTTTTCTTTGTTTTACTTTGTCCTCTTTTCTTTTCTCTCTCCCTCTGGCTCACTCCTGTCACAAAGCATAAAAAGCAGATCCCTTGTTTCTTCGTTTTGTTCTTTCAATAAATGTCTTCATTCTTCTATTCCAAGATCTCTGTACCTCTGTTTATTTAATTTGTGCAGCATCTGTCATCTGGTTTCCCCACTTTTGCCCTTTCTCTTTCTTCTAATTTAGAGAATTACCTATAATTATACAAAGTACTCTACGAAGTTTAGGAGTAGGAACCTTGATGATGAACACTGTTTGGAACTTTCCAAGAACTAGCAAATGAAGTCTAATAGAAAATAATTGTGCGCCTAAGGGTCTCACAAAGAAAATGATATCCTTTTATTCGTTTTCAGGTATAACTTGATCACGTAATCCTTATTACATATGTTACCATCTATCATGTTTGACTACATGTACACTTGAATAGTGTTAAATATTTTAAGGTGATGGTCCCATTCAAGTTACCATATGTGGAATATGAAAAGAAATTTGTACTAAATGTACCAAAGTCCTTGTTTTCAAGTTAGTGAGATTGTCATTGCCTCCCAGTTGACAGCTGCCGTTCCCCAAGCTATGGTACAAAATGTTGCTGATGGTATTTTACTAAACAAGAAACCAAAATTTTGGCATGTAATTAAGTATTATATCAGGAAAACAAACAACAATGAGATCTGACTTTTGACATTCAACGAGAAATAATTTTTATTATACTAAAGAACCTATGTTCTAAGTTCATTCCTTAGTACTTCGTATTAGTAACATTAAAAAAAATATCAGCCCAGAACCACTTTAGTATGATTCACCTAAATGGAGTACTTTATTTAATTTTTAGTATACTGCCATATCCGCCTTTGTTCCACTAAAAGGATAATTGAAAGGAAACAAAACTAGAAAGCAGAACGCATAAGTCATAAAATTGAATGTATAATAAATAATAAATGCCCGAACAACATAACCACACCAACGAAAGACATAAGATTCACCAGCATTATTTGCTTAATCAATGTATACTCATCGAAGAAGAACACCCAATAAAACTACTTGTTAAGAAAACAAAAGCTAATCCAAGTTGGACAATAAAAAGAAAATCACATTCCAAGTAACACAAAGTTGATAATAAACTTGATATTGTAACAGAAATCAACCCAAACATACAGAAATAAAATGTCACAAGAATATATATACATACAAATAAATTTTAAAAAAAACGTTTGGGCATGAATAATGTACCTCTTTCTCTGAAGTGGGTATTGATTTCAAGCTCTTGAGAGAATTTCCTTCAAGAATGAAGTACCTTTTACGTGAATATTGCAGCCCAAATCGATTGTACCGAATGAGATAAAGCCAACCCTCCATTTGAGATTTCAAAGGAATACCCTTTTTTTTCCTTATTCCCCAAATTATTTTTCGAATAAATACCTTCAAACGCGATATTTTTCGAATTTATAAGAAACCTTCAAGGGCCAAGAAGGTTGCCTTATATGTATATATTATTACAATGCATATACATATAATATTGTCTCGGATACAGAAACTAATAGTGAAGATGAGAGAAGAGATGATCCTCTGATCCCACAAAAGGGAATCAGAGAATCTATTTGCAGAATTCAAGTGGCGTTTGGATTTTTCCGGCGACGTCGGGATTTCTCTTTCTCTGTCTCTCTCCTTCGATTTAAATGTAAAACAGGAACGGTGTCTGATAAATAGGCATTGTCATTTTACGGAAGTGCCCTTAAGGTTTCCTATTTTTATTATTTTACTCCCATATTTTGTTAAAAATCAACGGTCTGATTTTCCCAACTTTGTCAAAATATAAAGTTAGTCATCTGGTTTAGTTTTATGATGGGTAAAGACTGGAATCATCTTTTAAGGAATAATCTTTTTTGCTCCTCCTTATGTTTTAATCAGTCGGATTATTATTGAGTTTGTGGTTTTATCTTGTTGTGAAAAGAAAATACTTTTGTATTGTTAAAAAATTATCCTTTATTGAAGAATTTATTATTATTATTATTATTATTGTATTCTTGCTCATTGGAAATTGCAGCTTTAATTATTACTAGTTTGTTGACTCCCGAAAATCACGAATAAATTTTAAAAATTACATATCGAATAAATTTTGAAAACAACATATTTAAGCGAATATTTATAATAATAATAATAATAATAATAATAATAATAATAATGCATACCTCTTCATCTAGTATGATAGCATCGGTGTTGACAATCATTTTAATATAATAAGATCATTACTTCTAAAAAATAATTGATTCAATAGATTATTGATTCATACAAACTTATAAAAAAATTGGGTGTAATTTGATTTATATTGAGAGTCCTATTTATAACGGAAATAAGATAACTTTATATTAATTAGGTCTATGAACTAATAAAACTAGAGGTCAAAATATTATAAAATATCCTAGTTAAGTTTAAAAGTAAAATTTTGAATACAATGGAAATAATAATACTAATGTAAATAATACATCGAATGAAATGTTATATAAAACTTTTAAACCAACAAGTTGACGGTTACAAAACAAAGAAAACGGGAATTGGGTCGGCCGATTTTGATTCGCACTCATGAAAAAGCTGAAACCAACATAACGAACCGAATATATAAAGTTATAAATATATTTATATATTTATATTTATAAATATAATTATATAATATACTTTTATTTATATACAATAAAACTCAAATTTTAGTATATAATACAATACTTTATTTACCATATTAAAAAATTTAGGCTTAATGGATGTTTGTTATTCATGAATACTTAATCTCTTTTTAAGCTCTTTATTAATATTTTAATTTTAAGTTATTCTGAAAATAATTTTAAAGTCTTATTTCTAATTATCATAAGCATTTGTCAAATTTTAAAGAGTAGAACTCTCTAGTATAATATATTGTATTTGGTTATTTAATGATTTAATTTTATATTTGATTGTTCATTTGTTTTTATTTCAAACCACCTAAATTGACAGATTTAATTGATAACTGAACAAGTCGATAATCAATTATAGAATAAAAATTTGTGCAGTTTATATTTTTAACTTTTTATAATTGCCCTAAATTATTTGGTTATTTTTTTAAATACAAACCAACCCAACCAAATCGCTGTGCACCCCTAGTTAATACTACTAAGTTGTACACCTAATAAATTCTTGAACTTTACATGTTTAATGTTAAAATCAAAAAGACTATTGAACACAAAAAATATACTAAATTATTGAGTGGATTAAGAACCAATCAAAATGACTTATTTTGTCTTGTTATATATTTTTGTATCGATTGATTCTTCTTTGACATATTACAGTCGGTAGATAATTTTTTTAATAAATGATGCTATAAACATTAAAGAATAAACTTTTACATGAACATTTGGTTTTTGCATTGCATAGAAGGGCAACATGGTAATTGTCAATACCTCATGAGAGTTGAATTAGATTTTATAGAAAAGTAACTTTATCTTTGAAACTAAAGTAAGATACCTTGCAAGACGACATAGCACTTCGTTTCAAAATTAGATGAGTTTTAAAAACAACTTTTATGCATATTAAAAAATTTATAAAACATATCTTTAATATTAATTAAAAATATAATTACCATGACACAATAATACTCGATTAATTTAGAATGTAAGTAATGGCAAGTAAAAAAATTAATTTCATTCTTTAACAAAAATAAAAATATAAAAATAGATTTTTATTTTTAAAATGAACTAAAACCAACAATAAAATAACATTAAGTTCAAAATGCCATTACTTACATTGTAGTATAGGCATAAACAAAGAAATCATTAGAGTATTTGTTAATTCAAAATGGTTAATTAATTTTATATAGGTATAAACATAGAAATCATTAAAACCACCAATAAAATAACACAAGTACTTTTATATTATTAGGGTAGGACAGAAACTTAAGTGACTTGTACAGTAGGTAAATGCCTTCTTTTGGGGTTAAAGTAGGGCACATCCAAAAGGATTCCGGACGGTGTTAATTCTATTTGATTTCTCAAGTCCTTCCTTCCAAAAGGTATACCCAAATCAATGTGGTGCTTATCTGGTTCTCTCTCTTTGGCAGAGAGCACTTTGACCTTTTTGCTTGGTGAAACCAAGATTCCTCACCCATTCATGATGCTAAAGAAGCAGGCATGCAACCTTATGCCAGCTATGTCCCATTGCTTTACAACCTTATGCTTAGACAAGAAGCCATATATGGGTAAATATGATTTTGCAACAATGCCTAATGACAAGGGGCATTTGGTAGGTACTAAATGCTCTCTCGGTTCCAAAATTAAAGATATTCTCAAAACATTCGTTTTACAATTGAAATAAATGCAAAATTAAAAATTAGAAAAGAAAAACCACCTAATTATATAGAAATTCCCTATCAATTTCTTTCTATGTTCTCTTCAGAGAGTTAAAGAACTCACAAATTTTGTTCCCGAGTGTTTTACGTCTGAAAAATACAAAAAAGAGATGTTTTAAGTGTGTTTCTTCTTCTTTTTTCACTCTTATTTCACTTCAATATGAAGAGCAATCAAAATTCTTCATCCCTTGTTGACATTTACATTCATTTGGATCACATGAACAAGAAACATATGTTAAAACGCATAACTACTATATCAGTTCTGCAAATAATACCTTTTCTGTTGATTTCTTTTATCAATCCTACTCTACCCTTCATCCCAGGAAGACGAGATGAGAAGTTTTCTCCCCATTTTGGGAAAAGAAAGAAAACAAAAACAACAGAAATATATATTAAAGAAAAACTTAAATATAGCCACAAGTAAGACAATCTTTTCAGTTCAAAAAGGGTCAAAGAAATAGTATGACCATTATTTTATATTTCACTGGAAAAATTCTCATAGTTCAAAAAAGCATGTCAAAATTTCTACACGTAGTAAAGAGTTCTAGCTATTTTATATCAGCACCAGTCACACGGTCAAGTTGAAATGACTCATCCATAGAGCACTATGTAGAGAAACTCATCTATACCTTTGAAAATCCTTGAGCTGTCTCTACTTGCGTATTAAATTATCCATGTGCATGTAAGCTAAAGAAGCAACGAACAGTTGGAAAAATACATATACCAACATAAATGGCTCGGCATGCATGAAAATTGGATGGAAGTCATAATATACCTGCAAAAAGAAGATTTGAGAGTAGGGAAAAGAGTTAATAGCCACTATGAAATACACAAAGCTTTTATGGCAACTGTGGAAAAAATGGTGATATCGGATTGAGATGGATAAGTGAAGTCAAGGGTTCTATTGGTATCACATGGTCAAATTAGCCACTTTAACATGCAGAAGTTAGAAAGCAATAAAGAAGGCAACTTTTGTGTCTATTATAACGAACAAAGAGAGAATGATAATCTTGATGTGAAATAATTAGCATTGGAAAATGTAAGAGATAAGAATTCCTCAAGTATCAAATAATTTCCACCCTAACTCAAGGACTGGAAAGACTATTTGATCATTAACATCAGCTTGACACCTAAGATAACTGCCAGATTGAAACATCAAGGTGGAAACTAAATCTTAATGCGAGCAATTAGACAAATTTCAGATAAGGAGTCTATGAATGGATGCAAAGTCCTATCTCAAAGAAAATAGACATGCTAAGTAAAAGTAATCTATGACAACTGGGCAGAAGTATTGTAACACCCCCTTCCCGACTAGTGGAAAATGGAGACTACGCACAAACGAACTCTAAGCAGAATATCAAAATAAAAGGGAAGCTCTCTTCACACTTGCCTTGGAATCCTTTTGCAAACCTGCCGGAAGAAAAATACAGCATGGGTCAAATGCCCAGTACAGATATAGAGCGCATAAATAAGAATTGAAATTGAATAACAAAATCAACTGAACCAAACTGATATTAACAAAATCAACTGAACTAAATTACATAATCTTACTGAACTGAACTGAATAACATAATCTACTGAACTGAACTGATCTACTGAACTGAAACTGATCCACTGAATTGAACTGATTTACTGAACAACATAAAAGGCTGAATTAAATGGTTGTGTTTATTTCATATCGAGATCAGAACAAAAACAAAAATATACATTGTCATAAAAATAAGTCAAAATACTGTCATACAGGCAGTCACATATTAGACTGCAGATCCAAATGCAAACAATATCGAAAATGTAAGCTTCGCACTACGAACAACACCAGATTGCAGAACAGAACAAAATAAAATGCTAGGGCCGACTCATACGCCTCCCACAACAAAACACTAAATGTCCACCGAAATACAAAATGGATACGTCGTAGACTGATCACACCACCACAGAAGGTGTCATGCCTTAGTGTCCAGAGACATGCCTGTGGTATCCCCACAGGTGGTTATAGCTCATATATACCGTATGATACTTTCTAACAAAAATATCATGTCATAACGAATACAACACAATATCACAAAAGGTGTTCTAATACGCAGATGCTAAACCGAAACAAATCGACACAAAGTCTCTCAAATATACTAACATGTATGATTCTACAGAATCAAAATAAATACTAGACATGCTTAATAAGTCTAAAGAGTACAAGATATGTTGCGAATATCTAAAATCAAACAAAATTATCATATGCATTTGATTATGAACAATATATTAAGATAATATCCAAATTCTAATGAGGAACAAAACAAACAAATTAAAATCAAATGAGTATCGCTGAAGGAGTACAAAATTCGTACCTAGAATAAGCAATGTAATACCTGAAATTATATTACAAAACTGACTCGTTAAATTCCCTCCGTCGGAACTAATTAAACATAATAAAAGAATTGATAAATAAATAGTTAATCAATTGATTAAGTTTTACACATTTTCTTTCTCTAAGGCGAATCTGAAATCCTTCCGTTCTATACAAAATTCTACCTAAAGTTATACATAGATAAATATTCTAATCATGGTAACGTATATATTAATAAATAATAGTATTTTTGTTCATTCCGAAATACATATAAGTATATTCACAAAAATATTCTTTCCATTTTTTATTTCTATTACAAATAAATATTTTATTATTATTATTATTATTATTATTTTGTCAAAACTTTAAAGTTACAAAAATACTAATTTAATATTCCAAAATGCTAATTACTAACAAAGATATACTAAAATATATTAACTAACAAACTAAAAAGCATACAAAAATTAAAACTACAAAATTAAAACTAATACAGAAAATTAAATAATTACATAAAGAAAGAAAAAGAAACATACCCGAAATTATAAGGTTCGCAGTCCGTCCACGTCCTCGATACCAATTTTTTTAACTAGGGAGGTCCTTATTAAAAAGGTCCTCACACAATTTTTTTTTCTCAAATTGGGTAAAACCTTAATGTTTTTGTAAAATAAAACAAAAATGTGGTCTTTCATATATAGGTTAAGTGGGAAGGGGAGTTAGAAGAGGTGAGCTATGTGGGACTTTTTTTTTTAAAAAGGGCCGGGTATTATATTACCTTCCCCTTAAAAAGGATTCCGTCCCCGAAATCAATAAAATGAGATGAATCTAATTATCAAAAGATGCGAATACTTCGCTCGAATAGAATTTTCACAAAAAAAATAAAATGGTTTTCCTCTGAAATCTTATCAGAACGAATGATAGTGCACCACGTACAACAGATGATAATGATAACTCTTCAACACTGAGACACAAAATACGTTATACACATAAGCTAACTGTCGAGACAAAGCTAACCAAAATGCGACTTCGTTCTAAAATCTCAAATGGATAATAAAACGCGGATTGAGTTTACCCATTAACCAAAATCGTCGAATACTGATTGAGTAGACCTAAATTTCTCCTTAGTCACGACTACAAATCTCCATAATGGTTCGAACGAACTCAGACCCTTGTATGGCCTTCTCACTAACCTCAATCCATTAAATTGGTGCTTATATTTCCTACCATGCAGCGCCTTAAACGAAGTCATCCCAACGCTTGTATGCCAGCTATTATTATAAGTAAATTTAACAAGGCTCAAATAATCATTCCAATTAGCCGATCACTCTAATACACAAGACCTTAACATATTCTCCGAAGTCTGGATAATATACTCTAATGCACGTCGATGCTATTCTATTCTACTGATCTGTCTGCTTTGCGAATCTTCAACCTAGTCTATTATATTTTTTCTATCTAAAATTTTAGATCAACCTAACAAATTTGATCCCTAAGTCATTTTACAATGATTACAATATTTTCAATCATAAGGACTGTTCCGAGTTTATTTAATTTGGATTATTCTAACAATTTTGATCCCTAAGCCCTTGTATAATAGATTCAAGCATAAGGGCTATACAAAATAAAATTACTTGTTATACATTAAAATCTTTTACATAACATTTATAATTAATAATCGAATATTGTCTTACACCTAACACACCCTAGGGCTTAGCATTGCTTGCTGTCCAGCACTACAAAACATTCCTACAGGCTTCGCACTCGGAACAAGCTCGATGGTAAACTTAACTTCTTATTACAATGACAACCTTGATAATTCTTAAATAGATACATCAGAAAACTCACTAACAACTGGAACATTTTCAATACAACTTTCTCAAAGAGGTATCCCTCACAAATGCCAAATACTCCTCACAACTCTTAGCCACCAACTTTCCAACTTCTAAAACAAAAATCTATTTCACCACATTACCCACTCGTGAACCTTGAAACACAAAATCTGGAGAATTTAAATTTCCAAAGATAACATTCTTCACTTAACAATCAATAGTGACCTTGTACTTATCCAATCAGTTCATCCCAAAAATCACATCAAAATCGTATATACGTATAGACAAAAGTTAGCCCCACAAATCTTATTTCCAAAACTAATAGAAATAATCTCGGTACAAATTAGAGAACACAAAAAATTCTCATCGGAGCAGCAATAGACATAGTAGAATATAAGAGCTGAGATGGCACACCAAGATGCCGAACAAAAGAATACAAAACAATCGAATGAGTAGAATCAAAATCAATAAAAGTCTCACGATTGCCAACTAAAAGAGTGCTACATAGGAGTGCACACAAAACCGACCGGAACTGAAAAATCGACCGCACCGAGCCGAACCGTTACTATTTCAAACCGAAAAACATAAAACCGAAAAAACCGAACACTATAAAATTGAAAAACCGAGATTAGTTCGGTCGGTTTGGTTTTACTTCTCAAAAAACCGAAACCGACCGAATCGACCGAACAGACCGAACAATTTAAAATAATAATATAATTTATATACTTTTTAAATAAATATCTTTTATATTGGGCTGCAGATTCCGTGATGGCCATTGGTTCTTTATTAGTGATGCTTGTAGTAAGTTTCTGTTCATTACTATATTTCAATCCAATTTTATTTTCTCCAGTCCATCTTTAATCCAATTTTTGGTCATTCATGCAGTATAGATAATTATATAGTTCTTAGCTTTTGCGGCGTAATGTTTTATCAATATGGTATAAAACATCTATATCATCCTTTTGTTAGTTTTTTTCTACATATTGGAGTTTGCATCTCCACAATGACAGTTGGATTGATTTGTGCATTTGTTGGCACATATTCAGCACTTACAGTCTTACAAACATAGCGGAGAAGAGGATTTTTTGGGTGAGGAAGTCCCAATGAAATTATAAGGCATCCATGTATAGTTAATAATTAGTAGTTATTGAGTTAGTAATTTATTAATTATTACGGAAAATTGACAATATAATGAATATCAAATTATCAATTACGGAATCGAATAACCGAATAAACCGACCGATTTAACCGAAACCGAATAAACCAATAACCGATTACGATGTAAAAATTTGGGCGGTTTTGGTTTTTAATTTTTTATAACCGACTTAAATGGTTTGGTTATTTTTTTCCCCAAAAAACCGACCAAACTGACCGTGTGCACCCCTAGTGCTACAATAGAATATTGCGCATCTGTCACCTAATTATATGACAAGGCGAACACACATCCTCCATGGTGTCGACCAACATTGCTACTATTATCACCGCCTCCAACACCTAAAAGCGAAATTGATTTAAGGTAAATTCGAATACAAACTCATATGATAGGTGAACAAAATTTCAAACAGAACAAAAACCTATCCCAGATGTCTACCCATAACTCACAGGTCAAACCTAAATAAGTTTTCTACAAGAAAGAACCTTAGCTCTGATACCAACTCTGTAACACCCCTTTCCCGATTAGTGGAAAGGGAGGCTACGCACAAACGAACTCTAAGCAGAATATCAAAATAAAAGGGAAGCTCTCTTCACATTTACCTTGAATCTCCTTGCAAACGTGCCGGAAGAAAAACATAGCATGAGCCAAATGCCTAATATGGATATAGAGCGCAGAAATAAGAATTGAAATTGAATAACAAAATTAACTGAACCAAACTGAGATTAACAAAATCAATTGAACTGAATTACATAATCTTACTGAACTGAATTGAATAACATAATCTACTAAACTGAACTAATTTACTGAACTGAACTGAACTGATCTACTGAACTGAAACTGATTTATTGAACTGAACTGATTTACTGAACAACATAAAAGGCTTAATTGAATGGTTGTGTTTATTTCATACTGATCTTAGAAAAAAACAGAAATATACCTTGTCACAAAGACAAGTCAAAATACTGCCACACATGCAGACACATATTGGACTACAGATCCAAATGCATACAAAATCGAAAAGGTGTGCTCGGCATTATGAACAACACCAGATCGCAGAACAGAACAGAACAAAATGCTAGGGTTGACCCATACGCCTCCCACAATGAAATACTAAATGTCCACCGAAATACAAAATGGAGACACCGTGGACTGATCACATCGTCACAGAAGGTGTCATGCCTTAGTGCCCAGAGACATGCCCGTGGTACCCCCACAGGTGGTTATAACTCAAGTATACCCTATGATACTTTTTAACAAAAATATCATGTCACAGCGAATGCGACGCAATATCACAAAAGGGGTTTTAATACGCACATGCTAAACCAAAACAAATCGACACAAAGTTTTCCAAATATACTAGCATGTACGTTTCTACAGAATCAAAATAAATACTAGACATGCTTAATAAGTCTAAAGAGTACAAGATAAGTTGCGAATATCTAACATCAAACAAAACTATCATATGCATTTGATTATGAATAATATATCGAGATAATATTCAAATTCTAATGAGGAACAAAACAAACAAATTAAATCAAATGAGTATCGCTGAAGGAGTATGAAATCCGTACCTGAAATAAGCAATGTAATACCCAAAATTATATTGCAAAGCTGACTCGTTAAATTTCTTCCGTCAAAACTAATTAAACATAATAAAAGAATTGATAAATAAATAGTTAATCAATTGATTAAGTTTTATACATTTTCTTTCTTTAAGGCGAATATGAAATCCTTTCGTTCTATACAAAATTCTACCTAAAGTTATACATAGATAAATATTCTAATCATGGTAACGTATATATTAATAAATAATAGTATTCTTGTTCATTCTGAAATACATATAAGTATATTCACAAAAATATTCTTTTCATTTTTTTTATTTCTATTACAAACAAATATTTTATTATTATTATTATTATTATTATTATTATTATTATTTTCTGTCAAAATTTTAAAGTTACAAAAATACTAATTTAATATTCCAAAATGCTAATTACTAACAAAGATATACCAAAATATATTAACTAACAAACTAAATAGCATACAAAAATTAAAACTATAAAATTAAAACTAATTGGAAGCTGTCGTTAACACTCCAAAATTAATCCTTACTTTCAATAACTAAATCAGTATAATAGCAAGTAAGAGTCGATCCCACAGAGAATGATATTGCTTCAATAAATTCTAATATTTTCTATTTATAAATAACAATAAATAAATAAGGGGGTTTTGAGTTGTAACTTTGTCTAACTGAATTGCAAATAATTAAAATCAAATATTAACGAAAGAAATCAATAAAGAGAAACTTCAGTTCTTCAGTTCAGTATCACATTTTCACCCTTAATAGAACAATCAAGTCTAATGTTTTATCTTTTCTTCTCCTATAATGAGACTAATAACCCTAGGTAACCATAATCGTTCAATTACCCAAAATTCTCCTTAAGTTTTAATCTATTGTAGCAATCGCATCCAATAAACCCCTACTATCATATAACCTAGAACTATCAGTCTAGATTTAATATAATAGTAGCACTAAGAATTAGAGAATTATATTAATCCAAGCAACAATCGTACGATCATTTAACTTGCCTCATTGATAACCATAATAATATTCAAAAGCTTGACCGCGGTTAAATATTATTAATTGTTACTTATGATCAAATACAATATCTTTTACTTAATACTATATCTTAATCTAACAGATAATAAAAGATAATAACACTCAATCAATTTAACTGGCCACATTAAATCAACCAAATCAAATACCATTCACCAATTCTAATGGATCACCAAGAACAAATCTCATATAAAAAACATATGATAAAATAAACTTAATCAAACCATTAATTATAAATAAGATTCAACATCCCTTTAGAACTGAAAATAAAGAACTTAGCCTGACATAGTCGAAATAGCAAATTAATCTTCAATCCTTGCACTAATGAAAATCTCCTCCTCCAAAAGTTAAGTTACAATCATAGAGTTCTATGTATTTATATCCCTCTAAACTATCCTAGAAGTCTTTTCACCGTTCACCTTTAAAGTCCCTCTCCAAATCAACTTCAGAAAATCTGATTAAAACATTCAGTGCGAATCTGCCGACAAGGGCCCCGACCTTTGTTTTACACTGAGAAGTAGGGCCCCGACCCTATTGTGCCTGAAATTACGAAAATGCCATTATCGCTCATTTTTTCCATTTTGTCCATCCGATGCTGTTTTCTGCAAAGTAAACATAAAAACAAGTAAAGTGCTCATAAGAATAACAATCCTTAAGTCCGAAAGCGTACAATTCGTAGGTATAAAACCCACTCATCACTAATACAAAAAATTAAATAATTACACGAAGAAAGAAAGATAGACATACCAAAAATTATTAGATTCGTAGTCCGCCCACGTCCTCGACACCAAAATTTTTAACTAGGGAGGTCCTTTCTAAAAAGATCCTCACACAAAAAAGATTCCTCAAATTGGATAAAATCTTAATATTTTTGTAAAATAAAACAAAAGGGTGATCTTTTATATGCTAAGTGGAAAGGAAAGTTAGAATATGTGAGCTATGTGAGACTTTTTTTTTTAAAAAAAGGGCCGGGTATTACAAACATCTCACTAGAACAAGTACAAAGGCATTTGTACTTGTTTGGAATGGCCATGGTACAATGTATTCCCCCTCCACTCATATTTCTTCATAGTCTTTTTTTTTTATAGCTTTTTTACGTAACGCATTCTAGTTCAATATTTTCAACAAAACATGTTCAACCTACTTCAGGTTATAGTTTGAGGAGGTGTAGACAGAAGGATTGAGGTCATGGTCCTATGGAGTATGGACCCTTATCCTATCCTCTATAACCTCTTTGGCAACAACAATCTTCTCATCTATTACATGTCTTCGACTCTTGAAGCTTTTTTCCTCCTTATTTCCCTCCTAGCCTCTCTAAAGATATTACATTTATGAACATATATTTACATGATAAAACAACTTTTAAAAGAACAAAATTTATCCCCAAACATGGCCTAATGCAAAGGAAACACATTTTTTATCCGCACAATGGATATGCAAATCCACATGGAAATTAAAGGAGAGTTGTGCTCAGGAACTAATTTTTCTTCCCCAAAACCACCACAGTCCTTCCAACGACATCAATGTATGAATAACTAGTCTGCAGATATTCACATGAAGGGTGTTTCAGTTAAATTCTACTTCTAAATGGCAAACAAACAAAATATAGTCTACTCAAGAAAGAAAATATGTAATAGAACTCAGTATTTTAATCAATTGTAAGTCATTAATGTTAAGCATGAATTAAACATTATGATAAAATATAATTTTAAAAAGAAAGTAAGATGCACTGAAACTAAACTAGTGTGTCAACCGGTGTTTTAAAACCTGGCGAGGGAGCTAGGTGAAAGGATCACCGGTTCAACCCTCGGATCAATTGGTTGAACTAAGAATATAATAAAAAGGTTAAAACAAAATATTCATATCCAAAATAAATCATAATCACACATAAATTAGAAATGAATTTTAAAATTGGTATAATAAAAAAAAATTACAAATCACACATGACCTCCAAGGGTGGGAAAAATGACAAGGGCCTTGAGGAATAACCTCGAGATATTCCAATTCCCATACTTGAGGTCAAAATTACCTATCGGCCAGGTCGGGTTTTAAAACTCAAACTCAATTACATGGTAAAACTATTGTATTTTAAAAAAAATAAAAATAAAATAATGGATGGTTCCATGTGTTTAGATGACATATACAAAAATTACCTCTAAATGTTGTTCCACTGGAAAAGGGACCAAAGCAAAAGGGTTTTTTGATCCCTCCGGCACCACTTCCTGAATTGTAAAAAACTTATTGCATCAGTTTATCTGACAAGAGTTGCTAGAAGGGAAGAGAGTCAGGGTAGAGGGGGGCATGGAAGCAAACCTCATATCCTACAGAAATAAGGTCGTGTAGGCTACAAGGTAATTAGAAATATTGTCAAATTAGCTTCAAAATTAATATTTTAAATATTGCCTCCACTAAGGCTTGAAACATGGTTACTCAGGTTTGAGGAATTACTTCAAGAAACTCAGGCTAGAGCTAAATGGCAGAAAATTAAACAAATGATATAAACAAATTTGCAATGCAGTATCCCACCTTGATGGTCAACTTGTCCACACTGTTTCAGTAATTGGACATCCGAAAGTGAAATTCAGGTAACGCCTACCATCATGCGACTCAAAATGAAGTCCTGCAATGGTAGCTCATATCCAATAAAAAATGTTGCTTTCCAGCCCCCAAATATTGGATATTGTAGCTCTATCTGCAGCTCCGACTACAAGCAATATTAAGCGCCTAGTTATAATATAGAGATGAGAAATAGCCACACACCAAGAACTAAGGAACATAGAAAGGCAACTTCTCTTAATTGGTAATTTGTGGAATGCAGAGAACATTAATGCAATGCAAAGGTGCAAGCAGTAAGAAGGATAATAGGAAAATGAAATAACTCATGCATTTTAGAAAGCTGTCAGTATATTACAAGTTCAGGATCCAACAGTTGGAGCATCCTTCATGTCTTTACAGTGTCTTATAAGATTATGACGTCCAATGTCGCAACATTAATTACCTCAGATGGTTATGAAGACAAAATGATTAAGCTTATTAAAAAATATTGGTCAATTTTTCTGTACAACCACTAACAGAGAAATAATGACATCATAGGTACCTTCCTGGAATATGTACGTAAATGTGAGGATGAAATGTTCCCTATTCCATCGCGGTAATAAACAGAGTGTAGCCTTGGGCGTAGTTTTGCAATAAGATGCTTGAATGAAGATACCACTACCAGACCTACCTTGATATTCAACCCTGTCAGAAGGAAGATTCAGAAAATGAGAAGGCGAAAATAATCAAAATATTTATATATGC
This sequence comes from Hedera helix, assembly GCA_947179155.2. Classification (NCBI taxonomy): domain Eukaryota; kingdom Viridiplantae; phylum Streptophyta; class Magnoliopsida; order Apiales; family Araliaceae; genus Hedera; species Hedera helix. Next base: position 31,630,386 of record OX359271.1, on the reverse strand, counting down.
ATTTATAAAATTGCATATAAACCTCAGGAGGATTAAAAATAAGAGGAAAAAAATAGTTTGCACGTACCACATTTACATGAGAATAACTTGCTTTTTAAAAATGTAGCACACACGTATATGCAGTGTATATATATATAATCAAAAAAATTAAAATACAACATATATAAAACTAAAATTGGCAAAATAAAATTCAGTCCAAGACTCTGAAAACAACCATAAAAGGGGCTGCTTAAATTGGGGAGTGGAACTGAGGAAGGACTAAAAGTTACTCTCTAGTCTCTAAACTCAGCTAAACAACACCTTTTATCCCAAACTAGTTGCGTTAGACTGAAAATGGATCCCATACTAGTTAAAGTAAAATCAACTAAACAAGGGCTAAGATAAAATGGCAGATCGGCAGTTAATCATGTGCTTCTAAATGTTTACAATGCTAAGATAAATTAGTTGTAACCTAACCTTGAAAATACGCCTTTAAGTCGAGCACCATAATGAGGCAACTTATAATGTTCTGTAACCTGAAGGTTGCCCCAGTGTGAAATTTCAACTTCGCGAACAAGTTCCTCAACAGCAGCAAACGGATTGTTGTTCTCAAAATGAACAAGTATAGCGGAATATGAATAAGGAGAACTATCCTCATAAGGTCTATACTTTAGTTCTTTGTCTGTAAGCTCGGTGGGTTCAACTGTTGTGAATGTTTTCCATCTTGGTACTTGGTGTCTTAATAATAGTTATCTGTTTTTTGATATGATAAGGCGACGATATGAAAGCACGGTCAAGGGAATAAACCGAGGCTCCGACTGTCTTATCTTTACTGGGAGAGGAGGGGTTGTGTAGAGTGTGTCGGTGAATATAACACCTCAATTGTTACAGATTCACCTGTACTCAATGGATGGACAAAGATACAGAAAGTGTTTGTGGTTCCATTTGGCGAATCAGGCTGGTCTGTTGGGCTCACATTAAGTGGAATATTTGATTTCTTCTTCTTTCCATCGGTGGCCGCTGCTTGGAGCAGTGCTAAATGATCGACCTGTGAAGGAGAAAAACCAATAAGGATTTCTGAAGCATGAGATGTCCCAGTATTTTCAACCTGAAAAAATAGCCCCTTACTCAAATATATAAATTAAGGTTTCTTTGAGCTATTTGCAGTAGGAAAGTTGAAAGTCTATACATACATAGCCTCGACCATTTAACCACGATGCTCTTGTTTGACAATTTGACAATCAATTACAAGTAAACTGTAATTTTTTACCTCCAAATTATACTGAACATCAGAAAGCTTTTGAAGTGTTTAATATACAGGTTTACCAAAATTGCTCATCAACTATTTAATTAGACAGGCAGACGGACAAACAAACCTTTAAATTTTGACAGAATTTACTCAATAATTAAGAACCATCATGGATAGTACTATACATTTTTCTCTTGGATTTAAGATAATTTAATACTAATGTGAAACATTTAACAAAGTATATGAGGTATTAGAAGAGTACCTTTATTGTCAAGGAAACTCTAACTATGTTCAAATTCACGTAGATCTGCGACATAAAAAGCATGTTAGTGTCACATTCAGAACAATGATTTATACCAATTTTCACAAGAGCTAATGAACTCGATTGAAAACTCACTAAATCATGTATAAGGGATAGATTAATATAATATTCCCTCCATTTGCAAAGAAATATTCCTATGTTAATTGTTATTCTATTCTATGAATATTAAGGTTTGCACATAATACATTTAGAAAAATATTTATAAATTCATTTGTAGGATAAAATTATGTGCGAGAGGCAATGCAAACAAGGGCGGACGCACATAGGGGCTAGGGTGGGCTATAGCCCGGGTGAAGTCCGGCGAGGCTGTTGGTTTTCAAGAGGTTGATACCGTGTGCGGTAGAAGCAAGGGCAGAGGCACGTAGGGGCTAGGGTGGGTAGTGGGCTGTAGCCCGGGTGAAGTCCGGCGAGACTGTCGGTTTTCAAGAGGTTGATACCGTGTGTGTTGTGCACCGTGATTTAAAATCAGAGGTATTGATTGTGAACATATTCTTGAGTCTTCTGTGTTAATTAATTGATTTTATGACTTGGAATCATTATTCATGTACTAAGGGTAAATTTCCATAGACCCATTTCTTGTTTACTGTGTGTTTGTATTCTCATTCTAGCTTAACCAATTATTTTAATATCTTGATTCTTTGCAGAACTTTCTTTTTGTCATAAGAGACGAGGATGCCCCACTGAAGATTATAGATTCTGGTCTATCTGATTTCAGTAGGCCAGGTTGTAAAAACTAAAAAATAAAATAATATTTTTTTGATATGAAGCCTTGCCACAGCCCGCAGGTAGGTTTACTATTGAAAGCTGTAACAAATATGGCTGTGCCTATACTAGTAGCTACTCTATTTTAATGGCTTCTGCTACGAGATAGTAGTAACTAGGTAAGCCTATATATATATATATATATATATATATATATATATATATATATATATAGTTAATAGTCCCAACAACTATTAACTATATAAGGAATTCGAAAACATGTTAGTATTTGCTTACGCTATTACACCATTTTTTTAAAAGTCTTTTATACATCTTTCCGAAGGTTTCTTCCACCACATTTGTTTTCTGTTGAATTTTTATGCATTAGATTGTTTGGGGCTTTTTTTGTGCTTAGGTTTTCGTTTTGAAGCTGATGGCCAGTGGTGTTTTCCAAATGGGTTTGTGCCCAAGAAAAAAAAGTGTTGTGAATCCTTTTTTTTTTTTGTATGAATGAGAGTCAGCTAGTACAAATGCATGGTGACTCCTTACAGCTTTTATGTAGCCCAGGATGAAAAATATTCCTGGCTCCGCCCTTGAATGCAAACCTTAACATTCATAACAAAATTAATTTAAAAAGGAAAAAGAAAACCAACAAAAAAGTAGGACTCATTTTTCTAAACAGAGAGAGAATCCAACCTCTGCATATTGAACTTTCTAAACATAAAGTCATCATCAAAACACAAAATTAGAATATGACCAAGTCAACTATGACGCCCCCAAATTCGAGTTCTAATTACCCAAATCCGGTCATCACGATCCAATACAAACATCCACCACTAAACAACATACAATAACTAAATGCGGGATAATAAAGATACGTTGTTTATGCAAAAGGTGTTACTAGTCCTAAGATACAGTAACCTTACAACAAAAGTACACAAATACCCTTAATAAAGTATTTAACCTACTGAACTTTCTTTTATCCATAGTATATTAAGATTTTCTCATGACACAACAAACATTAACTAAAAAGGAAAGAAGTAAAAAAGTCAAATAAGACTTTGATTTCGGGACTTTGGGGTAGAAAAGTAATTGCATTCAATTAAACTTTAACACATGAATGAAGTCTTCAATTTTAGTATGGACCACTTTACATACACAACATCTAACCACAACACAAACTACTACATCCCATCTCATTATTAAAAAGTGGGGCCTGACACGGTACAATTAGAATTGATCCCACGAACTTCTGTCTCACGATCCCTAAAACTACTTATAATCCTTTTATATTTGAGGAAAATAAATCTCTTCATAACTACACATTCGCTAACTGGAGCATGACAAAATTGAAATGGCTCATGACACAAAATAGTGAACCGGTTGGTTACATCTGGACAGACATGAACGCCAACACGAGATGCATGTTCTCATTCGCCTCTTACAAACACATCATCAAAGCTAGGTTTAGACACATTGCTTGGTTCTTTGTCTAGAACTACGTAAATACATCCAATGCCAATTCCTCTAGGTTCAGTGCCCTTAAACATTCCCACATTTGCAATAGGGGATAAGGATTGGGTACTTCCATTATTTCCTTCAAATTTGATAACGCTGTCTAGATTTATTAAATACAATTTTATACACCGTCCATGTCTTTCTTCTAGTCCCTGACCAAGACCTGGCAGACATAAGTAAATTAAGGTGTACTACGTGAATGATAAAATAATAACCAAATAAATTTTTATTAAATAGAAAATGCTGACAAGAAGGATAACACGACCGCCACCAGTTCAAGAGGAGTCAGTTAACACTATACTGGGTCCAGCGAACCCTATGCAGCCGTTTGTTAATCTGCTAATCGATGTCCTACAAAATAGAACCTCAAACCTTGTAGTGGGATAGCCCTCAACGAATCATCTGGCCAACTTCTAAGATTTTAAGACAGTAGGACCTCTTGAGTTTTGAGGGACGACTAACTCGATTGAAGCTCAGACATGGGTTAACGAGATGGAAAAAGTCTTTGAGGTAGCCAGGGTAGTCGAAGAACAAAAGACTAGAGCTAGAGTTAGAGAGGGAGTGATACCGTGGGAGAGGTTCAAGGAACTCTTATTTGAAACTTACTTTCCACAAATGACTCAAGACAGCATGGAAGTCCAGTTTCTGGAGCTAAAGCAGGGCAATATGACAATGCCAGAATACACAGCAAAATTTAACGAGCTGGCGACGTTTGCTCCACACCAAGTGGATACTGAAGTGAGGAAGGCAAAAAGGTTTGAGCGGGGACTAAAATCGTGGCTCTATGGTAAGGTTTTGATGTTCTAAAGTCATACCTTCACGAAGATATTAGAAAAGGCAAACATAGCAGAAGGAGGCAGCGACGCTTTAACCAAGTACAATCAGGAGAAAAAAAGAAATGAGTTTGATGGCGGGAATAAAAAGGGGAGTAGCGGTGGAAGCAACTTTAATAAAAGAAAGTGGAACAACAGTAACACCAATACTGGAAGCAAGCCAGGGGAGTTTAAGAAGAAGAACGAAGTCTGTGGCAACTGTGAAAAAAGTCACCAAGGAGTGTGTATGCGAGGGAATAATGTTTACTTTCAGTGCGGGTAGGAAGGGCACATCGTTCCCAATTGTCCTACTCCGAAGTCGAACAAAGGATGTTTTGTCTGCGGTGACTTGGGTCATCGAATCAAGGATTACCTAAAGAAGAAGATGGAAGGAGCTAGTGGAAACAAGGGGAACAACATCGAAAAGCTCATCAATGGCGGACCGACCCAGTCCAACCGACCAATAGCACGCACGTTCAACATGACGGTGCATGATGTTATGGCATCAAAGGAAGTTGTGTCAGGTACCATTCTAGTCAATAATATAACTTCTTATGTATTATTCGATTTGGGTGCTACCTGTTCTTTTATTTCTAAGGAGTTTGCTCAACGATTAGACTTACCACATGAACCATTAGAAAATTCTCTAAATATAGAAGTTGCAAATAAGGAAGTAATTCCCGTAAGTCACTTTCATAAAAACTGTAGCCTAGAGATAAGGGGTCAAAAAATGTTCCTGAATTTAATTCCTATCCGATTAGGAGAATTTGACATGATACTGGGAATGGAATGGTTGTATAACCATGGGATAGTAATTGACTGTCAGAAAAAATGTGTAAACCTTAAGACTCCAAACAAATCTAAGGTAGGGTTTTACAATCGTAAGTCGTTGAGGCAGTCTATTCATTTCACAATGATGCAGGCCAAAGGAATGTTAAGGAAAAGTTGTGAAGGCTATTTAGCCCACATCATAGACCCGAATAACGAAAACGAAAATAGGACAAATACCAGTTGTAAGTGAATTTATGGATGTATTTCCAGAAGAGTTACCAGGTCTTCCGCCTAATAGGGAGATCGAGTTCGTAATAGATTTAGTACCAGGAACGGTGCCAATTTCTAAAGCACCGTACCAAATGGCTCCAGTGGAAATCAGAGAGTTGATAATTCAACTTCAAGAACTGTTAGACAAAAAGTATATTCAACCGAGAGTGTCTCCGTGAGGAGCACCAATGTTATTCGTGAAAAAGAAGGACGGATCGTTAAGACTTTGTGTCGACTACAGAGAGTTGAACAAAGTAAAGATCAAGAACAAATACCCATTACTTAGAATTGACGACCTCTTTGACCAACTAAAAGGAGCACAATATTTTTTAAAAATTGATTTACGGACCGGGTATCACCAGTTAAAGGTCAGAAAGGAGGATGTGCCAAAGACAACATTTAGGGCGCGTTACAGCCATTACGAGTTTCTGGTAATGTTGTCTGGATTAACAAATACACCAGCAGCTTTCATGGATATGATGAACTTGGTATTCAAGAATTATCTTAATAAGTTTGTGGTAGTGTTCATAGATGACATTCTGGTCTATTCAAAGGCGGAGGAGGTTCATACCGAACACTTATGGGTAGTATTAAAAACTTTGAGGAGGGAGCAGTTGTATGCGAAATTCTCAAAGTGTGAATTTTAGTTGGAAAGAGTACAACTTTTGGGGCACGTCATTGACAAGGATGGAATATCAATAGACCCAGTAAAGGTGGAAGCGATAATAAATTGGGAACGACTAAGGACACCTACGGAAATAAGGAGTTTATTAGGATTAGCAGGTTAATACCGAAGATTCATAAAGGATTTCTCAAAATTGTCGGGACCACTGACGAAATTTGACACGGAAAGCGGTGAAATTTGTACGGTTAAAAAAGTGTGAAGAGAGTTTTCAGGAACTCAAGAAGAGATTGAGTGAGGCACTAGTATTATCATTGCCAAATGATAAGGGTAACTTCGTGGTATACATTCATGCGTCGCACAAAGGGCTTGGTTGTGTGTTGATGCAGCATGACAAGGTAATAGCGTACGCATCACGGCAGTTGAAGGATTATGAAAAAGGGTTATCTGACGCATGATCTAGAATTAACATTCATAGTTTTTTCCTTAAAGATATGGAAACACTATTTATATGGAAAGAAGTGTGAGATATGCACATACCACAAAAGTCTGAAGTATATCTTCACTAAAAAGAATTGAATATGAGGCAGAAAAGGTGGTTGAAATTAATCAAGGACTATGATTGTGAGATTCTATACCATCCCGGAAAGGCCAATGTAGTCGTCGACACTTTAAGTAGGAAGGGTCGGGAAAAGTTAGAAATGTTGACAGCTTAGGAGGAGTTAATCAGAGAAATGGTGAAAATAGAAATAGAAGTGAAGTATCTGGAGGAGTCGGAAGAAAAACTATTTATGATGGAGACTTGTCCAACTTTATTGGACCGAGTAAAGAAAGCCTAGGATCAAGATAAGGAATTCAAAAGTATAAAGAAGCGGGTGATAGAAGGAGAAGATACTAAGTTCAGGCCAGATAAGGATGGAGTACTAAGAATTGAAGGTATAGTGTGGGTACCGACAGTGCCCGAACTAAAAGAAGAGATTCTAAAGAAAGCACACAGTTCAAAGTACTCGATTCATCCAGGCGGTACGAAGATGTACCAAGATCTTCGTCAACACTTTTGGTGGCCCAATATGAAGAGGGAAGTGGCAGAGTGTGTCAGTAAGTGCTTAACTTGCCAGAGAATTAAGGCAGAACATCAAAGACCAAGTGAATTATTATAGCCATTGGAAATTCTAAAATAGAAGTGGGAGCACATAACAATGGATTTTATGGTAGGCCTCCCAACAACTCAGAAAGGATATGACGTGATATGGGTGATTGTGGATTGACTTACGAAATCAACACACTTCTTGTCGATCAAGATCAGATTTAACTTGGATCAGTTAGCCAAGTTATATGTTAAGGAAATAGTCTCAAGGCATGAAGTCACGGATCAGATCGAGATCTGTGATTCACATTAAATTTTTGAAAAAGTTTTCAAGAACGTATGGGAATGCAGTTGAGGTTGAGTACAACTTACCACCCTCAAACTGACAGATAGAGCGAGAGAACAATTCAGATGCTAGAAGATATGTTGAGGGCATGTGTTATGGACTTCAAGGGTAATTTGGATGATCATTTGCCATTAGTCGAGTTTGCCTATAATAATAGTTATCATGGTAGTATCGGAATGCCACCTTACGATGCTCGATATGGAAGAAAGTGTAAAACTCCACTGTGTTAGGATGAAGTGGGAGAACGCAAATTATTGGGGCCAGAATTGGTTCAACAGACAATGGAAATTGTCCATGTGATAAGATCAAGGCTAGTTAAAGCACAACGCAGATAGAGAAAGTACGCCAACTTACATCAACAAAAATGAGATTTTGACGTAAGATCATATGTGTTTTTGAAAGTTTCTCCCTATAAGGGGAAGAAAAGATTTGGGAAGAAAGGAAAGCTGAGTTTGAGATTTATAGGACCTTTTTAAGTGTTAAGAAAGATAGGGGAGGTAGCTTAGGAAATAACATTGCCTACGGAATTGGAGCATGTCCAAAATATTTTCCACGTGTCAATTTTGCGGTCATATAAACAAGACTACAACCATGTAATAGAATATGAACCAATTCAATTTGAAAAGGATTTGACCTATGAAGAAGTTTCAGTTCAGATAATTGACAGAAAAGAACAAGTTTTAAGAAATAAGATAATACCTTCTGTAAAGATAGTTTGGAAGAACCACAATGCTGAGGAAACTACGTGGGAACTTGAGGAAAAAAATGCAAAAAGATTATCCCCATATCTTTGTGTAACCTTGTATTTGTGATTCCGGGAACGGAATCCTTATAGGGGGGGATGTAATAACCAAGAAACTTGCTGTAATTTTTTTTTATAGAATAAAATTATGCAAATTTATTCTGTGCAATTATGTGGTGTGTGTGTATGTGTGTGTGTGTGTGTGTGTGTGTGTGTGTGTGTGTGTGTGTGTGTGTGTGTGTATTCTTATATTATATATATACTTGGGTTTAAAATTAAGAATGTTACGTGATGATTACAAATAATGCGTTACGATAATTTGTACCTAATGAATTGAATAAATTGATTTAGTTAGGGGACAAGGTTGTGACCTTGTGATTTAATTTATTAATGTATTTACATGGGTTATGATTTAATTAACCAATGCTGATTTTGAACTTGATTTGGATGTATTATAATACCATTTAAGTAACTAATTAAATTGATTAATTGGGATTATGGGAGAAAGGTTCAATATTTAATTTATTTGACCCAATGTATTAAAATAGTGTGTTTGGCGTAACATCTTATATTTTAAGCCCAAATTAAGGGGTTAGTAATCTAGTGTCATAATTTATTAAACTTAACACTTGTTACAAGCCAAATGGATTAATTTTTGAATCAATGATCCAATTTAATTAAACCCTAGTAACCCCAAGCCCACACTTAGTATTGGAGCAGCCCAACCTTAGTGCTCCACTTATATCCAATGTTATATTTAATTGAGCCCAAATCATTGACCTAAATGTTAAGGTTATTTCATCAGCTACATAGCAGCCCAACTATTTGTTTCCAATTGTACGTATATCCCTAGCCATGCCACTCAATTTGGGACAAGATCAGCAGCACAAGAAGTGCACATGAACAAATCATTACTTCAGTACTTTTTTAGCACCCAAGAGAGTAGTTGTGCATGGAAGGTTGCCTGCCCAAGGGGCCATTTTCGGCAGCCAAAAAGTGCATGGGCAGAGCAATTAGTTACTCAAGGCTACAACTGTGATGGGTGAGTATAGAGCTGCTGATAGAGCTAGAGATAGCTTGTAATATCTGATAGAAGGAGAATAGTGTTAAGTTGTATGTATTAATCAACCAATTCCTCACAACCTTCACCACCTTGTGTTATCATCCTTCTAAGTGAGAATACAATAGCTAAGAGAGAGTTCTTGTGAGAGAAGAAGGAGAACCCACGAAATTTCAAAGAAGGAAAGTACCCAGCAGCTTGTTTCTAATTCAATACACATTTAAGGTTAAAAGTAATTCTATCCATTTTATCTAGTCCCTTATGTTAATTTATGTTCATCTTAGTTATGCTTCTTGGTTGTAGGAGGCTGTCTGTGAATTTGAGGGTTATAAAGGACCCGGTTGATATAAGGTGGATGTTATGGCTAAAGTATGTACATGCATAAAGAGTCACGACATAGGATCAGAGAGGCAGAGGCTGAGTTGGAGGCACTGTAATGGGAGTGTCAGGATTGGAGTTCCCACTTGTCTGAGCTAAGAAGAGAAGAGGGTTCATCCACTACTATTGATGGAAAAGAGTCGGCCTCAGTCGAAACAAGGATGGGTAAGGCGATCAAAATTTAATGATCAGTACCAGCCTCAGGGTCATATGTGGTAAACTGGTCGGGTCGGTCAAAAGGAATAAGACAGCCCGATTCTCCAAGCCGATATTCTCGGAGAAGTGCTCGATCTCCTAATGAAAGAAGGGGTTATGATGGTCCAAGGACAGAACTAGGTTGGGAAGAGCAGTAGATAATTCCTTACGTGCCTATTTATGACCTTGTCGTGGAAACGATAGCAGACTTGGAGAGGAGGCTGGCAGTGATGGAAGCGAGACCAACGGTTGGGGAGGAGCCAACGACTTCTATCCCCATGCCTTTGAATCCAAAATCTCCATTGTCATCAACAATAAACCAGGAGAAAGCCGATCCGAAGAAGAAGTTGCCACCTTTGAAAATTTATGATGGCTCGGGTAACCCATATGATCATACCAAATCGTTTGAACTGATAATGAAGTACTATAATGATTCGAAGGTTAGGATATGTCAAATCTTCGTGATGACACTCAAGAAAGGTGCAAAACAATGGATGATGTCATTACCTTTAAATTGCATCAGTTTGTGGATGATTTTATAAACGATTTGAAAGTAATAAAATAAGGGGCAAAGTGACTGTGTCCTTGAAGCAGATCAAGTAGAAGCCCGATGAGTCATTGAGCCAATACGTGCAGAGGTTTCGGGATGCAGTAGGAACGATCACTGATTTTAATATGATACAGGCACTGGAATTTTTTACTACAGGGATGGACATCACTCAAAATAGAAAGATGATGAAGGATGTGATGTTCAATCCTCTGAATTAAAGGACCTCTTAGACATGTATGAATGAGCTGAAAAGTTCTTTGCGATCGAGGATGCCATGGATAGCTTGATGTTGAGGAGTAAAGGGAATGATAAAACTTATGGTGGAAATAAAGGTAGAGATAATAGGCCTAACATTTTTGACCGGATGAGGCCAAAGGTAGGACAACCGACTACAAACAAACCACATTTTCAACCTCGAACAGAAGGTAAGGCTTATACCCCTCTGATCACAGATTGGTTCAAAGTATTGGAGGCCATAAGGAATGAATCGATAGCTGTACCGAGACCATCAGGATCGAGGCAAGCTAGATCAAATCTATATTGTCAGTATCACTGCCAGGTTAGACATACAATGGAGACATGTGTTAGGTTGAAGGACATGATCGATTTGAAGGTTCAGAAGGGTGAATTGACCCAGTGTGTTGTAGGAAGGGAAGGGCAAGATCCTAATCAAGAACCTGTTGTGGAAAAAAGGTTAAAGTAAGAAAATCAACCTCGAAGGGTGGTGGATGTTATCATAGGTGGATCAATGCAGAGGTAGACTGGAAAAAAATGTCGATCCCCTTCTGATATAATTCTGGCCTTATCGGATCAGATACCTAAGGTAGAACGGCCTTTTCTTAACACGGTTATCTTGTTCTTGAATGAGGATTATCTAGTTGATGTAGTTAAGGCACATGAAGGAGTCTTGGTTATCATTATATAGGTCAGCCCAATAGACATGAAGAGGATCATGATCGATAATGGATCTTTAATAGATGTACTTTGTAACCATGCTTATCAGATAATGGATCTCTAAGGCGTAAAGTTAGAAGTTAGTATGAAGTCACCTTTATATGGATTTGGCAATGAAGTTATGCATGTGGTTGGAACCGTGGAGCTTCCGGTAGTGTTTGGGATAAATCATCGGTAAATAAAGGAGTCTTGGTTATCATTGCACAGGTCGGCCCGATAGACATGAAGAGGATCATGATCGATAACGGATCTTTAGTAGATGTACTTTATAGCCATGCTTATCAGATAATGGATCTCTAAGGCGTAAAGTTAGAAGTTGGTATGAAGTCACCTTTATATCGATTTGGCAATGAAGTTATGCCTGTGGTTGGAACCGTGGAGCTTCCGGTGGTGTTTGGAATAAATCATCGGTAAATAAAGGTATCAGTGAAGTTTTTTGTTGTTTAGGTCAATTCGGTCTATAATGTCATTTTAGGTCAAACGACATTGTCTGCTTTAAATGTTATTACATTTATCCCTCACTTTAAGATTAAATTTTTGACATCGGGGGGAGTCGATGAAGTGAAAGGAGATATTGATATTACTTGGAGGTGTTATCGTCATGTCGTGACGTCATCTGCAGTTGGGGTTAGTAGGTAGAGGCAAACCATGACTGTTGATGTTGAGCCATATTCTATGGGGGCTACTGAACCATTGGCACTGCCCGCGGAGGAGACCGAGGAAGTGGAGTTGGTACCTGGTAACACTTTAAAGTTGATAAGGATAGGGGTCGGGCTACTAAGGGCGGTCAAGTCTGGATTTGTATAGTTGTTGCAGACGTATTCTTATATTTTTACTTGGACACCACGGGATATGCCTAGAATAGCTAAGGATATGGCTATTCATAGGTTGTCGGTTGATCCAAGTAAGAAGTCAGTTCTCCATAAGTAGAAGATATTTGCACTAGAGAGCCAAAAAAATTATAGATAGAGAGCTCAATAAACTCTTAGATGCCGGGGTGATTAAAGAAATTGAGTATCCTGAGTGGTTGGCCAATGTAGTTCTTGTCCGAAAGCAAAATGAAAAGTGGAGGGTCTATATTGATTACACGAATTTGAATAAAGCGTCCCCAAAAGACTTTTATCCACTTTCGTATATTGATTAACTTATTGATGCAACCTCGGGAAATGCAATTTTGAGTTTTTTGAATGCCTTCTCAGGGTATCATCAAATTTTTATGGCAAAGCAAGATATACTAAAGACGACGTTCAATACCCACAGAGCTATATATGCCTATAATAGAATAATATTTGGGTTGATAAATGTTGGAGCCACGTACCAAAGGATGATGAACAATGTCTTCCAAAAGCAGATTGAAAGGAACATGAAGGATATGATTGTTAAGAGTCCTAGGGCACAGGATCATCTTCAAGATTTGGAGGAGTGTTTTTAGACTATTTGACATTACAACATGCATCTCAATCCCACGAAGTGTACATTTGGCCTTGGGTACAGGAATTTTTTAGGGTATTTGGTAAGCAAACTAGGAATTGAGGCTAATCCGAAGAAGATCAAGGATATATTAAATATGAGGTCACCTCATAATTTTAAAGATGTACAGAGGCTTACTGGTCAGATAGCAGCGTTGAGAAAATTTATGTCAAGGTCGGTTGAAAGATGTTTGCCTTTCTTTAATACATTGAAGGGGTAGAAGAATGAAAAGATATTTCAATGGACCTCGAAGTGTGAGGATGCTTTCCAAGAGATAAAGAGATATTTGATGTCGGCTCCCTTGTTACAGAAGCTGATGCTAAGGGAGTGGCTTTACACATATCAGACAGTCAGTTCGTTAGTTGTGGGTGCACTCTTGATCAGGGAGGAAGGAGGGATTTAACGCCTAGTTTATTATGTTAGCCATGTGTTGAGGGATGTAGAAGCCAGGTATCCAAATTTAGAAAAGTGTGCTTATGCTTTGGTGGTAGCAAGTAAAAAGCTTCGACACTATTTTCAAGGCCGGCTTATAGTAGTTTACACGAATCAGCCATTGAAGAAAGTTTTGCATAAACCAGACGCTTTGAGGAGGAAGGTGATGTGGGTTGTGGAGCTAAGTATAATTTGGATTATCGTCCTCGTACAGCCGTCAAGGGCTAAGCTTTAGTAGACTTTATGATTGAATGTACATTCCCAAATGATGATGGGGTCGGTCATGTGGCCGAGGAGGTAGGTGTTATAGTTGAGGGCAGTCGATTTTTACTTTTTCTTGGACTTTCTATGTTGATGGGTCGACTAATGCTGAAGCTAGCGGAGTAGGTATTATTTTAATTAATCTAAAGGGATTTAATGTGCAGCAAGTGATCCGGTTTAAGTTTCGGGCTACCAACAATGAAGCTGAGTATGAGGCAGTGTTGGCGGGGTTACGATTAGCTAAGAGTCTGGAAGTTCTACATCTGCTCATGTTTAATGATTCCCAATTAACGGTGAAGCAAATTCAAGGAGAGTATAAAGCTCGGGGAGCTCGAATGACCAGATATTTGTCCGAGATGAAAATATACAGAGGTTTGAATCTTATGTTTTTAATGGGATTGAGAGAGAAGGCAATACTATTACAGATGCGTTGTCAAAGTTAGCCGCTACACAGTTGGAAGATTTTGGAGGCTCGACGTAACTAGAGATTTTGAATAGGCCTAGTATCAACAGAAGAGAACTTCTATGTATTAAGAGGTCAAACTGTTAGATGAATCCTTACTTTGATTACTTGGTTGATGGAAAATTACCAACAGATTATGGTAAAAAGGATTAAGTATCGGAGTTTATATTTTTGTTTCATTGATGGAGATTTGTATAAGCGAATGTATTCATCACCGTTGCTGAAGTGCTTGCTTCTGTCGGAGAGGCGTCTTATGCACTCAGAGAAGTTCATGAAGAGATTTGTGGAGATCATATAGGGGCTAAAGCGTTAACGTACAAGTTGGTCCAGCAAGGGTACTATTGACCGACTATGTTCTAAGATGCTAAGGGATATGTGCAAAAATGCCCAAAGTGTCAACTTAATAGCTCGGTTTCGCATCAGCCTCCTGAAGATTTGTCATTGGTGCTATCTCCGATTCTATTTATTATTTGTGGAATAGATTTATTGGGACCACTACCAAAGGTGAAAGGATAGCTCCAATATGTGGCGGCGGCGATAGACTACATGACCAAGTGGGTGAAGGCCAAACCACTTCATTATATTATCGAGAAGAATTGTTTAAAGTTTTTAAAAGAGTCAATTGTATTTCGGTTTGACATTCCCATGGTGCTTGTCTCAAATAATGGTCTACAGTTTGTAGGGGCTAAGTTTGACCAGTTCTTATTTGATTTGGGGGTTCAACATCGGAGGACTTCAGTAGCACATTCGTAATCTAATGGCCAGATCGAGGTAACTAATTGAACTTTGCTTAATAGAATTAAAAAATGACTATACAATGCTAAGGGGAGGTGGCTGAAAGAATTGCTGAGTGTCCTATAGGCTTATTGGGCAATGCCACAGACGACTATGGGGGATTCACCTTTTAGGTTGGCCTATGGTACTGATGCATTGATTCCAGTAGAGATTGGGTTTACTTCATTTAGAGTGTTTACTTCTAAGGAATTATATAATGAAGAGGGACTTTGGCTCAATTTGGATTTGTTGGATGAGTTTCAGGATGCTGCAGTCTTAAAATTGGCAACTTATCTGCAGAGGACGGCTAGACATTATAGCCGTTGAGTTCGGGTTAGGCGATTTGAGGTGGGAGATCTTGTGCTTCGGGAGGCCGATGCATCAACTCCATAAAATACGAGCAAGTTGATGCCTAATTGGGAGGATCCTTATAAAGTCATAGAGGTGGTAAAGGCAGGGACTTATCGGCTTAAAAGTATGGATGGGGTCGAGTTAAGGAATACTTGGCATGCTGATCGGCTAAGAAGGTATTATCAGTAATTGGGGGTTATGATTACTTTTTGATCTAAGTATTGTCAGTAATTGGAATTTTTGGTGGCTCGCTTATTTTAAGTTGGTTAATATAGTTGAAAGGATTATTTAGTTGTAACCATTTCAAACAAGTTTCAATGAAAAAAGAATCTATTTTATTTATTGATTTGTTTGATTGTTTACATATGAAGTTCCTAAGTATATTACAACTGTGCAATGAAAGAAGATAAAAGTATAAAAATTTACAAGGTGGTTAAGTGTTGGGTAGGTTATTCATCTTCTGGTTCATCGTCGGGGTCATCTTCGAGCCAGAGCAAGTCATCCTCGGAGAAGCTAACTATTTTTGGGTCTACATCGGCTATTTGAATCTTCAGGAATGCAGCTCGGCAGCCTTTACCAAATTCTAGGACTATCTCTTCAGTCAGCTTAGCAATGGTTCGATACTCAGCAATGATTTATTTTTGAGTGGTGACGATGTCTTTAACCTTGTTTTGAAGGTCGGTGTATGTTCTTTTGAGGGCGTTGGTGTATGTTTGAAGTTCTTTGTGCTCTGGAAAACTTTTTATGTTGACCTCGACGAGTTGTGCGTATAAGTTATTCTTCTTTTAGGTTTCTTGTTAAAGCTGTTCATTTTTTTAGTGGAGTAGGATGAGATCTTTTAGGTGTTGTTCTTCTACCGTGGAGTTTTCGGCTTGGTCCATGTGGATGGATTGCTCGAGAGTTTTAATTTGGCATTGGGCTTCCAGAAGTTATTAACAAAGATTCTCATTTTATTTGGGGAGCTCGTTTTATTATTCAAGTTGTGCATGAAAGGCTAGATTGGCTTCGACAAATTATTGGAGGGGGGCTTGAGTGACGGCGTGGGTTTCGTGAAGTTGTTAGAGGTCAGTGGTGTATTCGATGTTCTTTTCTTCAAGAGTTTTATTTTGGTATTGGAGTTGTTTGAGTTCGTCGGTAAGGGTGGTGTTTGTATTTGTGGCCTTAGCTAATTGTTGTTTGAGTTGAAGAAGCTCGGGATTGTTTTGGTTGACGGAGGAGAGATTTTAATTTTGAATTTTGAGCTCATTGACCTCTCTACAGAGTTGGACACAGTCTTTGATGACGTCCATGAGTTTGGTCTTGTTCTCGGTGTTGTGTTGCTAAAGAAGGACTCGCTCTTTTTGAGAATTTTGTACTTCCTTTTTTAGCTTAGCAATGGTCTGGTCTGACCCGACTCCTGTTTCTTCTCTTTGTAGAAGTTGGCTGTTTAGAGCCAGGAATTGCATAAGGAGACAAGATAAGGGTTAAGGTTGGGATATGGTTGCAAGTAAAGAGGGAATGTAAAATTATTATAGAGATTTACCCGACCTTGGTGGATCATTGAACTGAGGATTAGGTCTTGATTGGAGAGTTTAACGAAGGTGGAGTCATCGAGAGGAAAATTGTGTTGAATGTTGTTTGATTTGATGATGATGACTGTTGTGCAAAAAGGACTGGGCTAAATGTGCTTATGTGGTTATTTGACAAAGTGATTTTATAATGTGCTTAGACACTCTGAAAGTGCATATGTGTTAATATGCTTATGTGCTTACTTGATTATGTGCTTAGATGTTCTAAAAGTGCTTATGTGGTTATTTGACAAAGTGATTATATGTTAATCTAATTGTGGGTTTACATTGTCATGTGTGCTTGATGTATATTACTCATTTCAAATACTGTGATTTGCACACTTGTTTAAACAAATATGATCTTGTTATAAACTATCTGTTTCTTATTAAAGAGAATGAAAGTTATCTGGTTATAATGTTGTAAAGTCCTTTTTTAATTATATGTGTACAAAGGACTTAGATTTTAAAGATCAGAAATGTTAGGTTGATCTTTCAATAGAAGTCATTCTGTATAAACGTTGTATGATATAAGCAGAGTTGCTTAAAGATGAATCAGTGTTGAATTTGTGCATGACAGAGTCTGTAAATGTCCTTTCAATATGTAATGATGATGTAATAATGTAAGAAATGACTTAGTTAGAAAAGATCAAATATGTTAGGTTGATCACTCTATTAAATCGTAGAGTGGACTCAACGATTCCAAGCAAAGAAGACTCAACGTTTCTGTATAGATCGTAGAGTTAACTCTACGACTCCTTACCAGGATAAATCTACGATCATCAAAGAGAGTCAGAAGTGCAAGAAGTCTACAGGATATACAAGCAAAATTAAAGAACTGTTCAAGTACAAATCGTAGAGCTGAACTCTACGACCGTCGAACAGTCAGCCAAGCTAGCCTGCAGATAACGCTGATCCAGAGAAGAAATGTACTCTACGATACACACTCTCTAGCAAAATCGCAGAGTAAACTTGATGAGCAAGCTTACAAGGACTGGAATTTACACAGATAGAAGAGATCGTAGAGTGGAACAGAATGACAAGGCAATACAGAAGATTGCTATACACATGGAACAATCGTTGAGTAGAATTAAAGGATGAAGCAACACAGACTGCAACTCAACGATTCCACTAAGAAGCACTACAGTTAACTAACTCTACGATCTGATCAAACCTACAAGATCGTAGAACGAAAACAAAGCAAAGCATTGCAAGCACAAACTCTACGATCTGACCAGAACAACAAGGTCGCAGAATTAGAGAAAAGATCGTTCTAACTCCTCAAGTAACTTTCATGAAGCTGAATTCGCAGAAACAAAGTAGACAGTCTATCACTCAACGAATTCATTAATCAGGTCAGAACAAGTAGACTAACAGGACGGCTATATGGTGCAAGAGAAAAGAGATTACTCCTCGCCCAGATTAAAGAAAGTTTAAGTGCTGTTGAGATACAGATGCATGTCAGAGTCGTAGCAGACTTTGTGCCTAAACGACTATAAGTCAGGACCCACTGCTCAGGAAAATGGTGAATAAAGTCAGACCAATAGGACATCTCTGAATGCATCAGAACAGTTGGTTCTAAAAGTCAAGAAAGGTATTTATTGATGAATCAGAAGATTAATTAACAAAGGAAATAATAATCCTTGCTGAATAACTCTGGGAGTGCAACGGCTATAAAGTCAGAGAAAGCTGAGCTACAGGTCAATATATCAGAACATGTCAGAAAAGGGAAAAAGCACTGACACAAGCGGCAAGAAAGTCAACATCGAAGATATTAAAGATCTGCACAAAGCCAAAGGAAACCAACGGGATTTCTTTCAACGGTAAAATTTGCTCAGAGTTATAAAGGCTTACATAACAAACAGAAAAGAAGTTGTTGAAAAATACACGAGAGAGATGATGGTAGACAACAACCGATCGTAGAGTGGAACAGAAAATAAAGATGCTGAAGGACTCTACGATCCATCAGAACACTAACACTGAATTGAGAAAGACATAGAGATAAATAACTCTATTACAGGAGAAGTGTTCAGAGCTGCTAGGCACATGGAAGAGAGAAGCTTAAACGCCAACTTGATACATACATGGTAGCAACTGAGTATCAAAAGGAAGGAGCATCACAGTCATCTCAGAAGCCGATCTCGAGAAGCTATAATCTGTCTATGATAAGAAGGAACAACTGAGTACCAAAAGAAAGGAGCATCACAGTCATCTCAGGAGTTCATCTCGAGAAGTTATCAAGTACCAAAGGAGCTGAAGTACAAAAGCCTAGCAGCACAATGGGTGATCACAAGAAGATATTGAGCATATAAAGAAGTCAAGCATCATTGCCGAACTCAATATTATCCCAGGAATGATCACACCCTGCTACTGAGTGTTTAAAGACAATAGGACTTAAAGTACAACTCAGTAGCAACTCCAACCTCTTTCAAACGATCAGGGAGCCAAGTCTGTTGGACTTGAAGAGGGCAGTTGTCCTTGTCATAGTGACTAAAGGAGCCAAGTCTGCTGGACTTGAAGAGGGCAGTAATGTCCTTGTCTTTGTGACTAAACTAACCAAACCTGCTGGGTTTGAAGGGTTCTTAGTGAACCAGAGTTTCCAGGCTAATGAGCTTGAAGGGTTCCGTATGAACCATCCTTAGTGGATTTCCTACTAGTTGTAGTAGAAGAGTGGAGTAGGAGTTATTCAGTCTCCGAACCACTTTAAACTCTCTGGTGTTATTTACTTTCAGTCATTTACATTCTGTTATATATATATATATACATATACATGACTGTCAATTGATTTACCTAACAAGTGACTTTCTCCAATAGTCTTAACTCAACGGAGAAGTGTTACAAATCTTTAAGGGGTGTTTTCAAACTAATATTCCGCTGTGCAAACAAATCTTAATTAAGTTTATTAATTGCAATTAAATCTTTGAACTTAATCTTAAAAGAAAAAGTTTTTAAGAGATCTATTCAACCCCCCCCCCCCTTCTAGATCACTTGTGTGCCTCTGGGAACTAACAATTGGTATCAGAGCAGGTTCTCACGAACTTTTAAAGCTACGCTTTGAGTAGATCCTATGGCACTAGCAAATTTCTGTTTTTGAGTTTAAGAATTGAAGTAAAACACTTCGATTGAACAAGCTTACAAAATAATGTTTTTCTTTCAGGTACTAATTGAATGTTGAGTGATTCCCTGTCTGATGCTGAATATTAATTGATATTAATACTTCCT
The DNA here is from genome assembly GCA_947179155.2 of Hedera helix. Classification (NCBI taxonomy): domain Eukaryota; kingdom Viridiplantae; phylum Streptophyta; class Magnoliopsida; order Apiales; family Araliaceae; genus Hedera; species Hedera helix. Next base: position 31,610,312 of record OX359271.1, on the reverse strand, counting down.
AATACAAATTCAGATGATCTCAGCAAAGAAGCTATCGAGTGAACTTTCAAAGTTAATCTGGTGCTGCAAGTTGAAGAAATCAAAAGGACGTTCTGTTGACAAGAATTATTAATTGATTCACTTGAAGAATACAAACGTGTATTTCTGCCTTCAAACTACTGGGAAGTTCAAATCTTGATGCCAAAGGACACCAGATCCTATTCTTCTCTAAGGAAGCATCACTGTACCAAGCACTAACAAATCTACTTCTCACCGGTTCTAAAAGTTTGAAGCAGAAGCAAGCTCAACAGAAATCTATGCTTGAATTGTTAAATAATTTTTCTATCTACCAAATGTCAGCAACTGGAATCAGTTTCTAATCTATATTCACTCGATGGGCTCAGCATTAAGCTTTCCGATAAGCTTAAGGTCTTTTATTCTAAGGATCTTATCTAAAGATGTGTGTCTAAGGAAGTGCTTCATTTATTTTAGAGCAGCATCAAGAGTTCTGTCAAGCCATTTTATATGGCAATCAACGATGAAATCTACAAACAGCTTTTCTAATTTCCTCCAATCAAGGATCTCTAGCTTGACTGGTTTTTAAAGGAATCTAATTCAAAAGTCTTCAATGGTCTTCTGTAACTACTTCTCTGATATTGGGAGGTAGATCAAATTACAGCTGTATACCTCACTGAAATGTCCTTGATGATGAATCTCAAAGTCATTTACCTAAATCACAGATATCAGGCCCGAGACCTGGAAATCAACTCAGCTCGGATGAATGAACATATATGTATATCTATGATCACTGGATCTAAGATTCATTCTGCAGATCATTAAAAATCAAGAAGAGTTGAAGAATCTCATTCATGTACAAAGCAGCTCATATAATGAAGAAGTCCTTGCCAGGCACACCATGTGTACATGCTCAGACTTAAAAGGCAAATGCTCTTAGTGTCAAAATTCTTCAAAACTATCTATGAATGAGAGGGGTGAGTAGATCAAGGCAAAAATGAGTAATCATGAATGATTTACCCTAAGTTTCAGAAATCACCCTTCAATCTGTGAAAAGGGGAAAAGTTCATCTCAAAGAAAAGATCACTCTCATAACCTTTGGCAGTAGGCTCTCCAAGGTGGAATGCATCAGAAGAAACTCTAAGCTTGAAGTGATTGAAGTATCATCAACTTGATTCCATGAAGAAGTCAGCTCTATGAAATGCTAAACCAGAAGTCTTTGAATAAGCATACATCCTCACAAGTCATTCCGGATGAAGATAATCCAAGCAAATCAACAGAAAGGAAACATGCTGTAGCATCGAGAGAAAAGCTCTACGATATGAAGAAGATGGAGAAAAGTGTTCTGAGACTCAACGATAAACTTTGTAGAATACCTTACTCAACGAATTTGAAGGAAGTCAATCTATGATAGATTGAGTGAAGTCTAAATACTGATGCATGAAGAAGATTTGAATCTTGGGATTCTCTAGAAGAGAAAGAAGCTGGTCATAAAAGGAGGCATCTATTAATCTTTACCTCACCTATTGATTTAGTGAATCTTGTTGGAATTATTGTCACTAATATCATGGTAAGATAAAAGATCATTCAAGACAGAAGAAAGTTCATCTTGCAAAGAAGGATCGTAGAGTCTGTCAGACGATCGCAGTATAAGGCTTGGCAAATTGAAGTGTCTTCTCCAAAGAACGTAGAATTGACTCCTCGTTATAAAGCTCGCTCTCAAGATCGTAGAGTCAACTCAGTCAGACACTCTACGACTCTCTATATCAATTCTACGAAACCAGCAAAATCAAAGAGCAATCTCTTCATAAGAAATCAGAGTCTTGACAACGATCCTTACAAATTCCATTCAGAAGGCTGTCCTTGAGCTGTCAAACAGGCTTAACAAAGATCTCTGAATTCATCTAAAGCCTCCAGTATTAACAGAGATCGTAGAGCAGTACCTATCATAACTCTACGATTACACTTCAGACAAGATCGTAAAGTAGCAAAGCCAAGTCGTAGAGTAAGAAAGCAAGCTCAGAAGTACAAAACTCTTCAGAAGACAATTTGGATTATTCTATGTCAACTCTACGTCTTAAGAAGGAAAGCAGAAGGTAAATCGGTTATTCATTGGACTACCTTTCTCATTCCAGTCACAAAGTCCCAAAACAATGTGATTGATGAACCAAATGCACTTATCTATTCGATCATAATCTCTAAATTCTATGACTGATAACCAAGCAAGCCATATCATCCCAAATCATAGAGTCACCATGATCATCTTCCTGATCGTAGAACATTGAGTCTACGTTTGCATCTCATAACAATATCTTTCCCATAGACTCCTTCATAGCCTTTTGCTAGCATACAATTCACACCAGTTTATCAAGGTCATCTATTGAAAGAATGATGGTTGAGTATCTTGCAGCCAACTCTACGAACTGGTCAAGCTTACTACAGAGAAAGTGAACCTCACGCCCTTCAAACTCAAGTGGGTTAGAATACTTGATGTGCTTCAGTTATGGAAAATAAAAAGGTTAAACCCACGTTCTTCAAATGAGTATCTGACACGTATACTCTGCAAAAATAAGAGGGAACTAGCATAAGTCTTGATTTTAAACTGACAATGGTCATTTCCCGTCAGTTGTCAATACCCATTCTCCCAAAACTCATCAAAACCCTAGAAATCGAAAACTCTTCTTAAATCGATATTTGTGTCTCTCCCTGTGCTATTTCCAAATCAGTTTAATCATGGCATCTCTTCAAGTCATTCCTGGAAATCTAGTTTGTTTTGAAAAATTCGGAGATACAGAGCAGAAATTCAAAGATATTATTCATCTGGTCAAGAATGCTGGTTTCACCCAATGTTTGGAAACCAGCACCAGGATTTTCTCCACGCTTGTTAAAGAATTCTTTTCAAACGCTGATTATCGAGGTAACACCCTCTTCTCAAGGGTTAAAGAAATCGTAGTGCAAATAGGAGTTTCTGAAATCAATCTCAGTCTAGGTATTCCAAGCGGAGGAATTACTTCTCTTGACAAGATTAACATTGAACTTGGACTGGAATTGATGGGCTATGAAAAGAAGTCTTCTCTCAAAGGAATCAAAAAGAAAGATTTCCCTCAGCAGTATGAGTTTCTGGCTGACATTGTTGGAAAGAGTATTCTGTGCAAAGACACTACATATGATACTATCAGTGAAGATCAACTGAGGATGATGACTGCTATTGCTCAAAGAAAGAAAATCAACTTCGGAGCAATTCTCTTAGGATGGATAAAGAGATGGATAGATGATTCAAAGACAAGAGCTGAAGCTGGAAAGCCAACTCCCAAGATGCCCTATGGGAGATTCATAAGCATCATTTTGAAGAAATTGCTGGCAAATGAAATTGGGGAAGATGAAGGAGAAGTTCTAAACTGCAATAAAAGAATTACTCCAAGGTTGTTTGAAGATTGGAAAAAGAACCCTCATGCCAATAAAGGTAAGAAGTCACGAGGTTCTATGAGCTTCAGCAGTAAGATGGAGGTGAAATCGAAAGGAAAAGGAAAAAGGAAAATGGAAGAAATATATGAGGAGATATTACAGGAGGAAAATGAATAATCAAGAAACAAAACTCTTGTGATCTATGATAGTCAGGAATCAGAGAAGAAAAGAAAATTCATTGAAATAGAGAAGGCTGAAGAAGAGAAAGATGTCTGTTCAGGGAAAGCTAAGAAGGAAAAGATGAATCCCAAAGTATCTGAAGTAAAGAAGAAGAAGAAGAAAACAGAAAAGAAAGTTCCTCACATTGCTCCAAGAAGAAGTTGGAGAATCAGAGAACAGTGGAGAAGCTCAATCACTGCAGGACCACCTCAGGTGATAGAAATTGATGATGATGAAGCAAGTTCGGATTCTGAAGAAAGAACACCTGGCAGTTCAAAAGAGGAAACATCTACAGGCTCTTCAGAGGAAAGATCAGAATATCTTAAAAATAGCCTGTCTGAAAAGGAAAAGGAAATCTTTTTGGGTTCTGATCAGGAAACTGAACCAGTTGAAAAAGACTCAACACCTGAGTTCAACAAGGATAATGATGTAGCTGAAGAAGATGATGTATCAAGGGAACAATGCTCTGCAAATTCTGAAGCTGAGAAGATTGAATCAGATGAAAAAGGAGACTGTCAAGAAACTATGGTGAAAGAAGATAAACACCTTCAAGAAGAGACCAGCACTCATGATTTGGATAAATCAAAAGACGGGTCAAGAAGGTCAAGAAGAGGATTAAGTGGCTTTATGAAGAACATAGGCAGGAGTTTAAAAACAAGTCACAAGGAGAGACAAATAAGGATGAAAGCTGAAAAGAAGCTGAAGAAAGTAACACTGCTGAGAAAACTGGAAAAACAGAAATTTGAAGCATATCGATTAAAGTAGATCAAAAGGAGACGTAGAGAAAGAAGGAAGCATGCCAGCCAGATGGAAAAATGCTCTATTACTTGGGATAATAATCATCTGTTGAGTTTCATTCCCATTTTACCACTTCTAAGGGCAACATTTATGAATGATCAAAGTTCTATTAGTTGGAGCTACTCAACTTTTCCAAATCTTTCATTAGTAGCTCAACATTTCACAAAGGCAATGACCCTTGCAACCACACTGATAAGCAGTGAACCCTTCTATTCTCACTACCAAAGTTGTCAGGAAATATCCATCTGGAATCTGTCCAGCTCTGTGGAAAATCAAAATGCAGAAATCAGAAAGTCCTCGGCTGTGACTTACTAAACTTTTAATCACCCTGCACCACTTCCCTGTTCGTAAAGTCCCAAAACTTTGCAAACATTTCTCAAAATACCAATTCTCCAGTCATAGAGTCCCAACACTCTATGGACCATGAAAATTTACTTACTCTTAGTCTCGTAGAGTCTCAAAACTCTGTGATAGACTTCAAAATATCCTTCTAAATCCACAGTAACTCTGCAAGCTCCATACATTTCATAATTGATGATGTCAAAAAGGGGGAGAGAATACAGGGGGAGCTATGAAGAAGGAGGAGCAACCAACTAAGGGGGAGACAGCTAAGGGGGAGCTATGAAGATCAGATTCAACCAGCTAAGAGGAAGACAGCTAGCAAAACTGAGTGGGAGAAAAGTTAAAACATGAAGAGCAGCTGTAAGTATGTATAACCTTTTGTAAAAATGCTCATTTAATAAAATCACTCTTTTGCACTAGCCATACAGTATTTCACTGTATCGTAAGACATAATTTACCTGTCAAGTAGATGCATTATATGAATGTCTTATAAATAAGTCTATTAGTTTTGTCATCATCAAATAGGGGGAGATTGTTGAATGTTGTTTGATTTGATGATGATGACTGTTGTGCAAAAAGGACTGGGCTAAATGTGCTTATGTGGTTATTTGACAAAGTGATTTTATAATGTGCTTAGACACTCTGAAAGTGCATATGTGTTAATATGCTTATGTGCTTACTTGATTATGTGCTTAGATATTCTAAAAGTGCTTATGTGGTTATTTGACAAAGTGATTATATGTTAATCTAATTGTGGGTTTACATTGTCATGTGTGCTTGATGTATATTACTCATTTCAAATACTGTGATTTGCACACTTGTTTAAACAAATATGATCTTGTTATAAACTATCTGTTTCTTATTAAAGAGAATGAAAGTTATCTGGTTATAATGTTGTAAAGTCCTTTTTTAATTATATGTGTACAAAGGACTTAGATTTTAAAGATCAGAAATGTTAGGTTGATCTTTCAATAGAAGTCATTCTGTATAAACGTTGTATGATATAAGCAGAGTTGCTTAAAGATGAATCAGTGTTGAATTTGTGCATGACAGAGTCTGTAAATGTCCTTTCAATATGTAATGATGATGTAATAATGTAAGAAATGACTTAGTTAGAAAAGATCAAATATGTTAGGTTGATCACTCTATTAAATCGTAGAGTGGACTCAACGATTCCAAGCAAAGAAGACTCAACGTTTCTGTATAGATCGTAGAGTTAACTCTACGACTCCTTACCAGGATAAATCTACGATCATCAAAGAGAGTCAGAAGTGCAAGAAGTCTACAGGATATACAAGCAAAATTAAAGAACTGTTCAAGTACAAATCGTAGAGCTGAACTCTACGACCGTCGAACAGTCAGCCAAGCTAGCCTGCAGATAACGCTGATCCAGAGAAGAAATGTACTCTACGATACACACTCTCTAGCAAAATCGCAGAGTAAACTTGATGAGCAAGCTTACAAGGACTGGAATTTACACAGATAGAAGAGATCGTAGAGTGGAACAGAATGACAAGGCAATACAGAAGATTGCTATACACATGGAACAATCGTTGAGTAGAATTAAAGGATGAAGCAACACAGACTGCAACTCAACGATTCCACTAAGAAGCACTACAGTTAACTAACTCTACGATCTGATCAAACCTACAAGATCGTAGAACGAAATCAAAGCAAAGCATTGCAAGCACAAACTCTACGATCTGACCAGAACAACAAGGTCGCAGAATTAGAGAAAAGATCGTTCTAACTCCTCAAGTAACTTTCATGAAGCTGAATTCGCAGAAACAAAGTAGACAGTCTATCACTCAACGAATTCATTAATCAGGTCAGAACAAGTAGACTAACAGGACGGCTATATGGTGCAAGAGAAAAGAGATTACTCCTCGCCCAGATTAAAGAAAGTTTAAGTGCTGTTGAGATACAGATGCATGTCAGAGTCGTAGCAGACTTTGTGCCTAAACGACTATAAGTCAGGACCCACTGCTCAGGAAAATGGTGAATAAAGTCAGACCAATGGGACATCTCTGAATGCATCAGAACAGTTGGTTCTAAAAGTCAAGAAATGTATTTATTGACGAATCAGAAGATTAATTAACAAAGGAAATAATAATCCTTGCTGAACAACTCTGGGAGTGCAACGGCTATAAAGTCAGAGAAAGCTGAGCTACAGGTCAATATATCAGAACATGTCAGAAAAGGGAAAAAGCACTGACACAAGCGGCAAGAAAGTCAACATCGAAGATATTAAAGATCTGCACAAAGCCAAAGGAAACCAACGGGATTTCTTTCAACAGTAAAATTTGCTCAGAGTTATAAAGGCTTACATAACAAACAGAAAAGAAGTTGTTGAAAAATACACGAGAGAGATGATGGTAGACAACAACCGATCGTAGAGTGGAACAGAAAATAAAGATGCTGAAGGACTCTACGATCCATCAGAACACTAACACTGAATTGAGAAAGACATAGAGATAAATAACTCTATTACAGGAGAAGTGTTCAGAGCTGCTAGGCACATGGAAGAGAGAAGCTTAAACGCCAACTTGATACATACATGGTAGCAACTGAGTACCAAAAGGAAGGAGCATCACAGTCATCTCAGAAGCCCATCTCGAGAAGCTATAATCTGTCTATGATAAGAAGGAACAACTGAGTACCAAAAGAAAGGAGCATCACAGTCATCTCAGGAGTTCATCTCGAGAAGTTATCAAGTACCAAAGGAGCTGAAGTACAAAAGCCTAGCAGCACAATGGGTGATCACAAGAAGATATTGAGCATATAAAGAAGTCAAGCATCATTGCCGAACTCAATATTATCCCAGGAATGATCACACCCTGCTACTGAGTGTTTAAAGACAATAGGACTTAAAGTACAACTCAGTAACAACTCCAACCTCTTTCAAACGATCAGGGAGCCAAGTCTGTTGGACTTGAAGAGGGCAGTTGTCCTTGTCATAGTGACTAAAGGAGCCAAGTCTGCTGGACTTGAAGAGGGCAGTAATGTCCTTGTCTTTGTGACTAAACTAACCAAACCTGCTGGGTTTGAAGGGTTCTTAGTGAACCAGAGTTTCCAGGCTAATGAGCTTGAAGGGTTCCGTATGAACCATCCTTAGTGGATTTCCTACTAGTTGTAGTAGAAGAGTGGAGTAGGAGTTATTCAGTCTCCGAACCACTTTAAACTCTCTGGTGTTATTTACTTTCAGTCATTTACATTCTGTTATATATATATATATACATATACATGACTGTCAATTGATTTACCTAACAAGTGACTTTCTCCAATAGTCTTAACTCAACGGAGAAGTGTTACAAATCTTTAAGGGGTGTTTTCAAACTAATATTCCGCTGTGCAAACAAATCTTAATTAAGTTTATTAATTGCAATTAAATCTTTGAACTTAATCTTAAAAGAAAAAGTTTTTAAGAGATCTATTCAACCCCCCCCCCCCCCTTCTAGATCACTTGTGTGCCTCTGGGAACTAACAATTGGTATCAGAGCAGGTTCTCACGAACTTTTAAAGCTACGCTTTGAGTAGATCCTATGGCACTAGCAAATTTCTGTTTTTGAGTTTAAGAATTGAAGTAAAACACTTCGATTGAACAAGCTTACAAAATAATGTTTTTCTTTCAGGTACTAATTGAATGTTGAGTGATTCCCTGTCTGATGCTGAATATTAATTGATATTAATACTTCCTAATACAAATTCAGATGATCTCAGCAAAGAAGCTATCGAGTGAACTTTCAAAGTTAATCTGGTGCTGCAAGTTGAAGAAATCAAAAGGACGTTCTGTTGACAAGAATTATTAATTGATTCACTTGAAGAATACAAACGTGTATTTCTGCCTTCAAACTACTGGGAAGTTCAAATCTTGATGCCAAAGGACACCGGATCCTATTCTTCTCTAAGGAAGCATCACTGTACCAAGCACTAACAAATCTACTTCTCACCGGTTCTAAAAGTTTGAAGCAGAAGCAAGCTCAACAGAAATCTATGCTTGAATTGTTAAATAATTTTTCTATCTACCAAATGTCAGCAACTGGAATCAGTCTCTAATCTATATTCACTCGATGGGCTCAGCATTAAGCTTTCCGATAAGCTTAAGGTCTTTTATTCTAAGGATCTTATCTAAAGATGTGTGTCTAAGGAAGTGCTTCATTTATTTTAGAGCAGCATCAAGAGTTCTGTCAAGCCATTTTATATGGCAATCAACGATGAAATCTACAAACAGCTTTTCTAATTTCCTCCAATCAAGGATCTCTTGCTTGACTGGTTTTTAAAGGAATCTAATTCAAAAGTCTTCAATGGTCTTCTGTAACTACTTCTCTGATATTGGGAGGTAGATCAAATTACAGCTGTATACCTCACTGAAATGTCCTTGATGATGAATCTCAAAGTCATTTACCTAAATCACAGATATCAGGCCCGAGACCTGGAAATCAACTCAGCTCGGATGAATGAACATATATGTATATCTATGATCACCGGATCTAAGATTCATTCTGCAGATCATTAAAAATCAAGAAGAGTTGAAGAATCTCATTCATGTACAAAGCAGCTCATATAATGAAGAAGTCCTTGCCAGGCACACCATGTGTACATGCTCAGACTTAAAAGGCAAATGCTCTTAGTGTCAAAATTCTTCAAAACTATCTATGAATGAGAGGGGTGAGTAGATCAAGGCTTGGCACCACAGAATCTTGCTCAGGTAGCAGAACCTTGGAGTGGTGGCCTTGTTCAATTTGAAGATGGAGAAGAAGAAGTCAACCGAGAAGGTGACATTGACTTCATGACAAAAGACGATGGAGCAAATGAGGTGTATGTAGGAGTTGGGTAGAAGTTGTGAAAGGGCTATGCTAGTGAGGGTGAGGAAAGTATTTACAAAATCGTAGAGGGGGAATCAGAGTCATACCTTAGGGCTTGGATATGTAAGGCGATGTAGTTCATGTCCACCCTAAAGTACATTTTATTAGTATGGTGGGGGGGGCTACAAGTTCATATTGTAAGGGGGTTTTGAAATCGTTTTTGATGGAATCTATGTTCTCTAGTTTGACTGTGGAGGTGGTGTTGGCGTGATCGAATGCTTGGCATAACTATACTGGGCTCGAATGGCATTTTCAGCCTTCTTGGCCTCAGTAAGGATATGGCTTACATGATCTTCAGTGATGAGGCTGATGGGCTCTTCGAAGAAGGGAGGGGAATCTTTTTTATGTGCCATGGCATCTGAGTATTAGTGGATGTCCGGCGTATATGGCGATTTTAGAATAATTTAAAAAATTGAAAGTTGTTTGTGTTACTATATTTTTACTCGTATGATTACTAATTTAAAACACACACACACACACACACATGCATAATAAAACTCTGGTATATGATTACTAATTTAATAATAGAAAGTGTATTTATGAATGAATTAATTGTTTGTGTTACTATATTTTTACTCGTTAATATACTCTTTTTTTTTCTAGTTGTTCATATCATATATGTATAACAAATTTGTGGAAAGTATTCATAGTGTTTTTTTATTATAACATAATGTTACTTCTAAGTTATAACAATTTTATAGATGTATTAGTAATAATATTAATAGTGGGTAAAAGTTGCGATTTGAACTTTTTAACTCCTTTTATTATTATCTCGCTAATTTACTTATTTCATTATTTGAATAGCATATTAACCCAGAAAGGAAAAAAAAAACTAATCGTAAATTATTAACCGAAACCGTTAATAATCGAACAATTTAGTTAATCGTGGTAACAATTACTTCTATAATATTAACTGCAACATACGGTTTGATCACGCTTACAGCTTGTAACCACACCATGCACACCCGAAAATGTGTAGCAAAAAGAAGGCAAAAATCAAATAGGACATCCATTTTTGGGACATAGGAAGTGTAAAAGTAACTACACTCAATAAAATATTAACACAGGTCATATGAAATCCTATAATTACTTAGTTTAAGAATAAATTATGTTTTCTTTCACTTTCTCGGTAACTAAACGGAGCTCACAATGAATAATCTGACCAATTTTACAGCATTAAAGGAACAAGTGTGCCAAATATGAAACGAAGAACCTAAAATTTCATAATATTGTTATTTGTACATGTTTATATTATTGATTGAAATGATTAATAAGTATCAGATGATCTTACTTTGCATTCCGCATTAAGGATCAGAAGCTCGGGTGAGGACGATGTGATGAGAAAAGAGAGGTGGGACAAGGCAGTGAGAGAGAAAATTAGGACTAATCCAAGTCTCACCACAGAAGCCATTGCTGTGATTTTCTTCCAGTTTTGGACTTTGGATAATTTTAAATTTAATATTTTTATGCTGTGTTTAAATACACTAAAAAAAAATGTAATGAAAATGATGGGAAGGATATAATCATATGTATTAATTTATTATCATTTCGACTATTTTATGTTATGATTAATCTGTTATTTAATTTTATGAATTATATTTTGTCATTTTAAATGTCATTTGATAGTGGATTACCAGTAGAAATGTTGTACTCCATTTGTTCCGAATTATAAGATAACTTTCTAAAAGTCAATTTAAGATATTTTTAAATTTAAAATTGATATAATTTATTTAATTTTTCAAAACTATTAATCTTATAGATAATAGTACTTTATAAGTAGTTTATGATATTCATAATTATATTAATATAAACTAAATGAATTTATCTCAATTTTGAGCTTGAATATGTTTGAAATTGACTTTTTAAAAGTCAATAATGATTTTATAATTTAGAACGGATGGATTATTATAAAATCTTCTTTTGAGGTATCAAATAATTAAAAAATATATATTAAAACAATCAAAATGATAATAAATTAACGCAAATGATTTTATTTCATCCATAATTCTTATAAACAAACGTAGTATAGAGGTATAGAAATTGAATACTACTTTCGTTATAAATTATAAGATTAATATTGACTTTGTAAAAGTTAATTTAGAATATTTTAAAATTTTAAAATTAATATAATTAATTTAAATTATAAAAATAATAAATCTTACGATTAATAATACTTTTTAGGTAGTTTATAATATTTATAGTTATATTAACATAAACTAAATGAATTTATGTTAATTTTAAGTTTAAAAGTATTTAAAATTAATTTTTAAAAAGCCAATAATAATTTTATAAATTGAAACGAGGAGAATATATAACAAACATAGAGTTATACAAGTTACAAAAAAATAGAATAGATTGTTATGATAATAAATAACAAGCATATAACTTATAGGCCAGACTTGTACAACAGATCGACCTAGCTTTGTCCGGCCTGGGACTGGCAGGCTTTGGCCATTGACCAGGCCAGGACAAGCCTTGACTTTTGGATTTGGCAGGCTAGGTCAGACCGAGTTTCTGAACGAAAATATGGTCTGTTTAGGCCTACGGACCATGCCAGCACTTGGGCCAGGCCAGATAAGAGTAATCCCAATATTCTCTTTATTGTTCATACTGTTGAAGCTATTGTATTCAATTCAAAACATGCAATCAGAATGCATATAATCATAGACAGGCCCATATAATCGCAACAAAACTTATAATCTTATACGCACATATATATGAATCATCAAATGAAGAGTTGAAAATTAAAAGAGTGTGGGTAAATCCCATCTAATGACATTAGTATACAATCAGAATGCATATTATCATAGATAGACCCATATAATCGTAACAAAACTTATAATCTTATATGCACATATATATGAATCATCAACTCAAGAGTTGAAAATTAAAAGGGTGTGGGTAAATACCATCTGATGGCATTAGTAGGTGCAGAGCATGTGCTCGGACGGATTATTGATGATTTCAGCATAAGAGGATCCTCCAAAATCACTATCAAAATTAGGGCTTTCAGGTGGCCCTGATTCGGTGGTTCGGCCCTTCGTTTACGAGGTGTGGATGTTCGCCTGACCGGTGTGCTTAGCATCTTTGCTTGTCGGCTTACCGCCTTACCCTATTAGCTCTTGGCCTTTGTTCACTTTTAATTTATGGAATTATGCGTAGGCGCAGGAGTCAGGACACTAGGTCTTGAAGTCTTGAAGGTGCCATCTTTGACTTTGTCTTGGAAGTTGGCCCCTTGGTTGTGTACTGCCGTCCAACTGCTCATATGACTAAATTTTCACATACAATTTTAATGTTGCACATTATTACCAATCCAACCACCTCACTGGCTCACTTCCTCCATATAATATTATAATCATTATAACGTGTTTTATCATTTCATCTAAATAGAGAGAAAATATTATATACAATTCACGGAGTATTAAACAGGAGTTGATGAGAAGCACAGTGACTAGAATATATTATATTTCTAGAACCGTGGTCATGGCCAGAAGGATATATATGTGACTAGGCCCCTGCTATTTCAACTTTGATTTGATGGGATGATATAATACTCTATTTGGATATAATTATATTTAAGTTTAATCCTTAATATTTAATAATACATTCAGTTGAATTATTCTATAAAAATTAAAAGAAAAACAAAGTAAGTATATATCTATACATTCAAGCCACTTTACGTAACCAAATGCACTTGGTCCATTGTATATAATAAATAATAAACCAAAGGTGAGATAAAGATTCCAACTTTTCCAATTGATCAGTACAAATGTTACAAAAAAAATCAAAAAATTTACTAAGGGTGCATTTGGTAACCTTAGCCTCAAATAGTCTCTTAAATAATGGGACATTACAATATTAATCAATCACTATATTTTTTTATGATTGTATCGCCTAAATTAATTTTATGATTGTATCGCCTAAATTATAAAATACATCTTCAATCTTCAAAACAAATATATATATCTTTAATATTCAAATCTTCAAAAAAGAATATCTTCAATATTTATAGATGTGCACTTTCGACAGTTCATGCTCTAACTTCGAGGTCTTCCAAGCTATATTAATCGGTTATTACATCTTGTACTCTTCTTTGTGAGGCAAGATAATCTCTATAGCAAATACATATCTCCAACAATTCTGGGTTAAGTCTACTTCTTTTTTCATTCAATACCCTGTCAGATAAAGAAAAATAAGTTTACGAAGTTACGGTACTAGCTTGAATAGTTAGTAAATCATAGGCCATCTCGGCCAAAGTAGGAAATTGTAGGTTATATTTTTTTCAAAATGCAAGTATATCAAAATTTTCAAATTCTTAGTCAGTTATAAAATTTCTAAAATCAGTATTACAATATAAACCAAGTTCGTTTAAACTGCTTGTGCGTATTGAAGTTTTTGGTTTTTTTGATAATGATTTTTATAATGATGCATACATAGAAGATGAAGGTGTAGGGGGTGGTGCACGTGTGGATGTAGAATAGAATATACAGACGCATATTGTTTATAAAATTTAGTAAATGTATTATTAAACTTTAGTTTAATGTAATCAATTAGTACCTATATTTTTTACTATATCTTCTAAAACACTTTCCACGCCTTCTAATTTTATTACGGGGTTTAATGACGTTGCACAAGTAATAACAGTAGGCATGTCTTCAAAATATTTTTAAAATTTTTCTTCTATATTAAAAATAAGGTCAGCCCAAAAAATATCATATTTATATTGTTTAAACATATTTGTTATTTCAAAACATGAAAACATAACATGATTAATTGTACGATAATAAACACCACTTAATAATTTTGTGTTTTTTAAAAATTTTAAGAATATTTAAAAGTTGACATAATAAAATCCAATCTTCGTTTGTTATTTTATTATCAATTTGTGTATTATAAAACTTCATAAGTATATTTTGACGTTTATAAACATCTCTAAATAAATTATATGTACTATTTCATCTAGTGTTATTATCAAATTTTACTCTTCTAAAATTTTCACCTCTTGCATGACAAAAAGTTTTAAAATCTTGTATTCTTCTATTTGAACCATATATAAAACCAATCATATCACGAATTTTAGATAAAATTGGTTGCAAGTAGGTGAATCCGGATTGTATAATCAAATTTATTATATGACATACACATCTAACATGAAAAAAGGCACTATTTACTATAGGCTTTAAATCATTTTTTAACATATTAACAAAACTAGTATTATTTTTTGCATTATCTAAACTTGTACTCATTATTTTATCTTTAATTTTGAAAGTACGAATTATGGACATAATTTGACCATATATTGATTAACCAGTATGTGGTAATTCAAAATATTTAAATCCTATAATTCTTTTGTTCATAAACATTTCAGAATCTATCCAATGAACAGTAATACAAATATGGCTAATTCTAGGTTGATGATTAGCAGACCAAGTATCACTAGTTAAATAAATTTTACCATCAAAATTATCAAAATATTCAACTAATTCATTTTTAGCTATATTATATAATTTAATTGTATCACGTTTAGTAGTCATTCTACTTACTTGTTTATACTTCTGTTGAAATGCGTCTTAAATGTAGTCGGTACAACGTGTATCGTCAAAAAAATTGAATGGAAGTTCCTTCTCGATCACTAACTTAGGTTGCAACTCCTTTTGTAATATTTGATCGTAACTCCAATTGTGGCTAGAACGATCAATTTGTGATTGAGAGCTTTCATCGATGATTTTATGTTTCTTCAAGCATGAGTCGTAGTGACGAACTAATGTGTTATTTCCTTTAGTCCCAAATAAGTGGTTACACATTTTGCATTGGGCTCTTTTAACACCTTCTGCAATCCACATTTCGATGAAATGATCCCAAACAGTCACTGTACGTTTGCTTTTGCTCACCGACAAGACGTGGAAATGATGTGACGTCTGTACTTGAATTTGGAATGGCACTTTTGAGCATAATATTATTTGGATCATTTTGGATAAAAGTGGCACTTGTGGAATGTTAGAGGAATGAGAATCTATTGTAATAATATGAGTGTACTAATAAAATAAATATTATGATTTATGTGTATAGTAAATTGTAAATACTATATAAAATTATAAGAATTGTAGCAATGATATAAATCAAGAATTTGAGCTTGCAAGTATATTGTTATAACTATATCAGAAGATAGAAAGAGAGATGTATGGAATTGTGAAGTAAAATTATACGATTTTTATAGAGGAAAAAATATAACCATTAGAAAAATAGACGTTAAAAAAAATGAACACTAGAAAAATAATCATTAGGCAAATTGACCATTAGAAAAATAGACGTTAAAAAAAATGACGTTAAAAAAATGACCATTAGAAAAAATAATCGTTAGGCAAATTGAGCGTTAGAAAAGTAGACGTTAAAAAAAATGATCGTCGATCTCTGTCAATGTGTCACTATTTGGACTTTAGAGTATACGTTGATATTTCAAAAGAACCTTCACTTTTTTCGTGATAGGTAATTGAGCTTCTCTCTTATACTACAATATATGATGCCTTTTTCTTGTTGGAACTTGGAATACCCCTTCAGGTTTTGTTCCCATGTCACTTCATGCTGTGTCTTTAATTAAATATTCCCACAAAGGCACAAATCAAACCACAAACCACTAACTCCACATTTCAAAGGTCAAACCATTAGCACCCACTGACCCACATGGTCACACTCCACCGTCCACATCACAAATTGTACTATTAAGAATGACTAATGTCTCACAAGTAACAACCCATCTAACTTTCTCTTTGTAAAAAAAAAAAAAAAAAAAAAAAATCTCTTAATTTCTCTCTCCTCATCAATTAATGTAATCAAATTCAATTCAATACAAACATAAACATATAAACACAACCCAAATATTAACCAACCCCCGCCTTCTCTCTCTCATTACTTTGCAATTTTGCATTTATCTTACTACTTTCACTATATTTCTCTCTCTAACAGTCTAAGGTATACACCTCAAGTCATTACTCATCGGTCCATTTTGATTTATTATCTAAGATTTTGATGCTGACATGAACCGATTTTTTCAAATAGTTAGGAATTTATATGTTATTTATATTATGGCAGAGGAAGGAGATGTGGAGATTTAACTGTTCGGATCTGTTGCTAGTAAAATCATCTTAATTTCTCTCTATTTGTAATCTGTCTTTGTATGTATATATTTATAATGTTTTGATCACATGTTATGGTTTATGTGAGTAGTGTTTGGAGGAGTGTGGTTGAGTACTTGCTATTTTAGATAAAGTTAATTGGAATTGGGGTCCCTGTTTTTTTCTACACTTGAGAAGTTAGTAGACCAAGCTAGACTCAAGCCATAGGTCGGTCCATTCCACGCTTCAAGCCAGGCCTTGGGCCAAGTCAGGCTTATTGGCAGGCCAGTCTAAGCCGGATCTGAGGCAATAAAATGTGGTTTGTTCACAGCCTTCTAGGCCAGGCCGCCCCGGTCCAGGCCTTGTCCAGGTCGGGCTTTGACCAGGTTATGCCTAGGCCGGACCAAGGCCAGGCCGTAGACCATTTGTGCACCTCTACTTATAGGTATGCAGATTAAATAAAAGTGATTCATAACTTAAAATAAGGGAATTGGTATTTTTAACATTGGAAATATCAATTTAGCGCAATATATGGTTTACATGATTATACCATGTGCATAATATATTATAAAGTGGCGTCGAATTAATATTTTTAGTGCTGAAAATATCATCTCCCTAAAACAAGTATGATTTAATTCTTACATATTTATTATAACAATCGGAGTTAGAGCATGAGTGATTGGACTTATCTTGATTCAAATACACCTCATTTAACAAATGAAACTGTAATTTAAATAGAGTTTAACTAGTCCAAACCGACTAATAATTTCAACTAGGCTAGCAACTAATATTACGTTTAGATTGAATGAATTAAATGAGTAAAAGAATGGAATAGGTAAGGGAATAGAAGAAAGAGTTGAATGATTCATTCTATTCTAGGTGAAATAAGTCATTCCTAATGGCGAAGCCAACATTTTTGTTCAATGGGGTCAAAATTATTATTAAGCTATAAATAATTTAGCTGGGTTTGGGGACAACGCTTTTGATCAAATATTTTTTTAGATACTTTTGTACTTTTGGATCACATATATATAAAATATATATTATATTACAATGGAAGTATAATAACTAGTAACATATAATATATATACACCATATTCATGCATAATAGACTTTTTCTAATAACAATTGTTCATAATTAATTAATTATTTTGAAAAATAATTTAAATTAGATTATTATTTAGTTTAAAAATATTATAGAGAGCAATATATATATATATATATATATGATACGAGTCATATGAGGTTAAAATTTGATTGAGAATTTTATAAATTTTTAATTTAACCCCGTATAGTAGAAAATTTATAAAATTTGGGAGGAGTCAATTTAAGAGGTTTTAGGGCTTCCAATTAGTGTGAAGTGTTAAAGAGATAAAAAAAATTAATAGGGTCAAATATGTAAATTATACCCAAATAAATTTAATACATCATATATAAAAAAAAAGAAAAAATTCAGTGGGGTCAATTGATCCCACACCCATACACTTAGCGTCGCCACTATTCATTCCATACCATCTCTCAAGTAATAAAATTTATAAATTTGAGATAGATGAGAATGATCCATTCTATCTCATTCCAATAAAGCAATCAAACACAATTTTTTTTATTTTATTTCTACATTCCTTTCTCTAATCCAAACGTAACATAAATGTTCATGTACAATTTCTCTTATTTTCAAGTATTGGTATAATTATTTTATTGATTGATAATAATTAAATTGGCCTTTTTGAAGTTGATTATTACTTTTTATGGTAAAAATGTTCATTTTAGATGTTAAGATTGACTTATTTCTTAAGAATAAACAAATACCCTACTTGAAAGAAAAAAATCTACAACAAAAGAAGAGAATTATTAGTTATAACAAAATAAATTCAAACAAACTTATAAATTATTTTAATAATAATAACAAGGGATAATCCCTTAATTAGTCCTCAAATTATAATTAATTTTCACGTTTATTTCTTTAATTACTTTTTTACTTATTACCACTTTATAATTTTGCAATCTCAAGCCAATCCCACAAAAAAATATAATTAAAGGGGATTAAATTTAAAAAACAACAATACTTTGATGATTAGACTTGAAAAATTATTACTCATAATTTGGGAACTAACTATGAAAACCAAATACAGTTTGGTAAATAACATGAAAATCAACTATAGTTTGAAGTTGATATACGCAAAAAAGAAAAAAAAAAAATTGGGGTTTGAGAGGAATAAATCTCTTTATAACTACACATTCGCTAACTGGAGCATGAAAAAATTGAAATGTCTCATGAGACAAAACAGTGAATCGACTGGTTACATCGACATGAACCATAATTTAGAGAAAACTTACTAATCTAATGTAAACTATCACCTAATCTATAATTTTAGGAAACTGATATTTTTATGTCTTTTTGATATTTTCAGTTGAAACTCTCTCACGTGAAAATAAAGTGAATGGGTCCTTTACATAAGTATACAACTTTTAGAAAATAATTACAAAAATAGTACACTAACAAAAATAATTAAAAAAAAGTGCACTAACAAAAATAATTACAAAAAGAATGCAAATGAGAGAGAAAGAAGAAACAGAGGAGAGGGAAAAGAGGACACCTGTCCCTCCCTCCCCCCCTCCCGCCTCCTCCCTCCCCCCCGCTCCCGCCTCCCGCCTCCCCTCCTTCGTCCCCCATCCCCCTTCCCCTGCCACCTCCTTCCCCCCCTCCCCGCTTGCCTCCGTCCCCCCTCCAGTCTGCCTCCTCCTTCCCCTTCCCTGCCTCCCTCCCTCCTCCGTCCCGCCTGCCTCTTCCTCCCTCCCCCCTCCCCGCCTACCTCTTCCCTCCTCCGTCCCCCCTCCCCACCTCCCTCCTCCGTCCCCGCCTCCCTCCCCCCATCTCCTCCCTCCTCCGTACCCCCTCACCGCCTGCCTCACCCCTCCCCTCCTTCCTCCACCCGCCTCGTCCATACAAAAGTAACTAACCCTGTAATACAAAGGTAACCAAACCTTAATAAAGAAGGTAACAAACCTTTAATATAAAGGTAACCAAACTTTAATACAAGGTAACCAATCCTTAGTACATAGGTAACCAAACTTTAATACACAGGTAACCAAACTCCTAATACAAAAGGTATCCAACCTTAAAACAAAGGAAACCAACCTTTAATACAAAGGTAACCAAACATTAATACGATGGTAACCAATCTTTAATACAAAGGTAACCAAACTTTAATATAAAGGTAATCAACCCTTAATACAAAAAGGTAACCAAACCTTAATACATATGTAACCAACCTGTAATACAACGGTAACCAAAAAGTACGCGAAGGAGGCGGGGGGAGGGGGTGGCCACCACGATCAGATCTGGAGCCACCACGAGGGGAGGAGGAGGGGCAGAGTCAGGAGGATGAGGGGCGGGGATGGGGGGAGGAGGTGCAGGGGTGGGGAGAGGAAGGGGAGGAGGGTCGGGGACGGGGACGGGGATGGGGGCGGGGGGGGTGTCGGAGGAGCTGGGGTGGGGGTGGGGGTGGTGGTCGGGGGGAGGAGGGGTGAGGGCGGGGGAGAAGGGAGAAGGCAGGGGGAGAAAGGAGGAGGAGGTGCGGGCGTGGGGACGGGGGGAGGCAGGCGGAAGGGATGGGGTGGGGGTGGGGGTTGGGCGGAGGAGTGGCGGGCGCGGGGAGGAGGAGTGGCATCACTAACTATGGAGAAGAAAGAAGATGGAGGAAATAAAATGGAGGAGAGAGAAATGAATAAAAAATATCTATTTTGAAATTTGAAATTTGAAACCAACTAACTACCCATTAAATCACTTACCTAAATTAAAGGAATAAAAATGCACTAATTTATAAATTAAATATTGAAGATGTACTAATTTTGTAAATATTTTATGTATGTATTTTTATTATAATATTTTAAAAAATTGTATTGATAAATGTAAATCTCCCATTTATAATTCTCTATACCCAATAGTCCATAGCCTTTTGACCTCATAACTTCCTTATAAAATTTATAGGCCTTTGGGCTTTGACCACTTTCCCATCAATTAAAGGGCACTTGCTCCCCACTTGGGCCAACGAACTATAATTTATAAGCTGCTGGTGAATCAATCCAGTAGCGGAAGAGAGAGAAAATGCTGATATGGTGAAAAAGAAAAGGGAATTCCAAGAAATGCTATTTTAATACAATTTTTTATTATTATAAAAAATTAATATTTTCATAACAAAATTTAATATTTTTATAAAAAAATCATCGTTATAATTACAAGTCTATACTAATATTTTTAATTATCACCATATTCTATAACAATAATTTTTTTATAAAAATATTAATTTTTTTTTTATAGAAATTTCAATTCTCTTTTTATATACTAATACTTTGAGAATCCAAATAGACCCTTTCGTTCTTGTAACAGCAGGAGCCGATTTCTCTCCTGGATTTTTCACCCTTTAGACGCGGGACCATTTTCTCTCTCCCCAGAGGGGAATAATGTAGAGAGGGAGATACACACCTTCACTACCCTCATTGTTATCATCATTCTCACTCACTACCAATTCTTTCTTCTTATCTTTTACATTTCTGAATTTATCATTATTTTACATATAAATATATATTAATATATAGAGAGAGATTGTGTGTTACCTATAATAATACAGTGGGGGAGTGGTGAGTGATAAGAGAACATGGCATGCATGAAGTTGGGATCTAAATCAGAAGTTTTTCACCGGGATGACCAAACCTGGTCAGTCATTTTTTGGGTTTTGTTCTTCCCATTATTTCAGTTTCAATTTTTTTTTGGGGGGGTTTTAATTATTTATAAAATTTGCTCGGTGGGTATCCTCTGTTTTTCATTTGGGACCACACAAATGTGCTTTATAATGGTTCAGTTTTATTTTGCTTAATTGTAACAAATATTTGTGATGGGTTTTTGATTTTGTGACTTATAACTGATGGCTAACCTGTATGTATGTGTTAGTGTAAAATGCATATGAGATTATGAGACAACACGTGTGAACTGTGAACTCAGTATACTTGATCAGCTCTATCTGACCTATCTGAAAATTTTATATTTAAATTAGAGCAAAATAATGGACATTTGTGAAGTTTATACAGTTATTAATCAACACCATGAAAGTTATTTAAAAGAATTGATAGATGTTAATATTTCTGTTCTCCAATCACAATCTGATGCTTAAGTTTGTGAAATAATGTTACATGGTATCTGCAGTAACATTTCTCTAAGTTATTTTGAAATTCATATTTTTCTGTAAACTAAGAAGATTTGTTTTTGGCAATTCATATCTTTCATCAAGAACTGGTATTTTGTCATTTGCTTTGCTGAAAACATCAGGGTGGCCCATGTACGCAGCATAATACAGCTAAAAATGCTAATTGGGACTCTGCATTTTTAATTTTTTTTTGCTAACTGACTCTGTATTTTTACATTGGCTGGGAAAGATGTATATTTATATGATTTTTAAGAAAGCTTCAATATTTAAGACTTGTGACAAAGTGGTCTTCTGTAATTAGATTTACGCCCTAATCTCAAATCATTAGAGACGCATGTGGTAGATACTGGGATGGATGACACCGCCCTTGTTCCGTGTCGTTGTTTATACTTGCTCCATTCAATGGAAAGAGTCCCATTTGCGAATATTAAAGATGTATATCTGTTCCATGTTTACCCATTAACATAATAAGTTGTTAGTTTAGTAGGAGGTGGCATGATAATGACATTATGATGGAAAACTTGAGGACATTATGCCAACTACTATCAATGAAAAGGACTCTTTTGTGGAACAAAAACTACTTGCAAATGGACTCTTTTTGTGGAACTCAACAAGTGATGAGTAATGAGACATGGTCTAATATACATCAAGTTATCCACGTTCCCCTAGTGTCCTTCCATTTCATCTTCAAAGATTAGTATTTCCTACACGAAACCAGTGGCCTCCACTCTGCAGCTTCTAACCTTCTACATCGGGTGTCTTGATGCCTTTCAGAACTTAGTGAGTTGTAAGTTTCTCAGTACCCTATTGGCACTCTGCCTAAGAGGGACTGGAGCCAGAGAACCAGATAGTATCTTATTCTTAGAGTAAGGAATGCCTTGACCATTCATAGGTCCATTTTGGAACAAATATTTTACAATTTCAGGATTTGGTTTGATTAAGATTCTTTGAGTTTCTTGTCTCTCTCATATACGATTATGGCATGCATTAGATATAACATTTGAAACTTCGATGTATTTGTTGCTCTCATATTTCATTAATTAGTATTTTTCTCTATATAAGTTTAAGTTGTGTATTATTTTCTTCATTAATTTGATTACCATCTCATTTGTTGAATACTTATAGTTCGTAATGAAATTCAGATTTGCTCTTGAAATATCCTTGGTTTTCAGTCTGGACCTTGCTGCTCTCTTGCAGTATACATATACATCTTTGACTAATTCCTGACTGTGGTACTAGTTACCAAGAATTTATTTAGCACTTTACTTACTTCTACAAGAGTGAAAAGTTATATATCTGTCTGAGATGCATTACATATTTTGCAAACTTTAATTTCTAGTGTTTGAGCCAACATTAAGTATGAAATTTGCAGGGTGTGCTCCTCTGGCCTTCCAAGCGATGTTTTCATTGAAGTTGAAGATACATCCTTTCATCTTCACAAGGTGTATTTCACTTGTTAATTCATATCATTTTTCTTTTTTCATTTATTCTGTCATGTATGTCAACACTTGTTATCCACTATTTTCCTTATTTTGCAATTTTCCTTTTTGCTGTACTATACTATAGTTCTTCTCTGTCTTGCTTGGGAACAAGTGAAAAAAGGATACATAAACCATGAATTTAAAATTCATGCGAGGTTCGTATCAAAATCAGGCTTAGATAACATTTCATGCCTTACCTCATGTCCAAAAATAGAGACGATATTGTTAATACTGTGCTTCTCTATCCCGTCATTTGTACCAGCATCTCCTAAAGACCAACTTGAGACAAACTATGGCATGTCATTATCATCAAAAAGGGTTCTTATGTCTGGAAGTTACACCTAAGCATCAACTGGATCTAGGCAGTTCCTTTAAAAGAGATTAAAGTTCTCCCTCCCCCCACTCCCCCACCCCTGCTTCATTTTAAAATGTAGTAGTTTAAATGTAAGAATTCAATTGAGTATATTACAGGAATGGAAATAATTTTTGGCCTATGTTTCACTTCCATATACTTCTTCAATGACATACCTGCTATTCTGCCAGGTCTGTAACTATCTGCCTGCAGGGGTCATAAATGAGCGAGAAATTGACTTTGTTTTTGTATTGCATTCATTTTTTCATTGACCCTAAAGAAATTACCCATAACTGTTTACTGTCGGCTGTTTTCACAAGGCTTGAAATAGATAGTTTGTGCAAGCATAATGGTTTAACTGTGATCTTTCACAAATTGTTGAGAATTCAGATTGTTAATGAAGGAGTGATAATCTCTACACATATCGCACCCCGAAGTATACACTTCGTACCCCGAGGTTTGAACGCTCACATCCTACTACCCAAAGTACTATTAAGTAACCATTACGGACCCTTTTCATAATTTCTTTGGCCAAAAAATGGCCACGTGTCTTAATTTCATTGGCCGGGAGTCTGAAAAGAGTCCGTAATTATTACTTAACGGTACTTTGGGTAGTGGGATGTGAGCGTTTAAATCTCGGGGTACGAATTGTAAAATGGTATATACTTCGGGGTGCGATATGCAATTAACCCTTATATAAATGAATTTACCTTGTTATATGTCTACATTTTCTGCATATTCATATTCCCCAGCCCAAAAAAAAATCTTCCTCTATTTTTTTTTTGAAACTGTAGAAGATCTTCCTGTGCAGTTGTCTATATGTTCTTGTTGCATACATGCGCATGTAGGTCTCTGTCTGCCTGAATGTTTCGCCCTGTATCTGCTCATTAAATTGATTTTTATTCCCTTCTCTTTTGGGCATGTCATGCAGTTTCCACTGTTGTCCAGAAGCAGGGCACTGGAAAATCTGATTGGAGATTCTTCTGATGATGAGAAAAAGGGGGTGGATGAGAAAAAATGTGTTTTGCAACTCCATGACATACCTGGAGGAGCGAAAACCTTTCTCCTTGTAGCCAAATTCTGCTATAGTGTTAAAATTGAAGTCACTGCAAAGAATGTAGTGAGTCTTAGGTGTGCGGCTGAGTATCTTGAAATGAATGAAGACTGCGGAGAAGGAAACCTTATCACTCATACAGAAAGTTTCCTGAACGAAATATTTGGCAATTGGGTAGATACGATTAAAGCTCTTGAAAGCTGCGAAGAAGTTCTTCCCCATGCAGAAGAGCTCCACATTGTTTCAAGATGCATTAATTCACTGGCAATGAAAGCTTATGCAGATCCATCTTTATTCAGTTGGCCTGTATCAGGACGCAGTGCCAGTCAGAGCCCAGCAGGCACTATCGTATGGAATGGAATACGCACAACTTCGAAGCCACAACATGTGAGCGAAGATTGGTGGTATGAGGATGTGTCCTTCCTTAGGTTACCTCTATACAAAAGGTTGATCCTGGCTGTTGGTTCAAGAGGTATGAAGCCAGAGAGGGTTGCTGGATCCCTTATATTTTATGTGAAGAAGTATCTCCCCCTGATGGGCAGGCAATCAAACTTTCAGAATGGGAACCGTGCTGTTCCAGGATCAAATTTCTCTGCCTCATCTGAGGCAGATCAAAGGACTCTCCTAGAAGAGATAGTGGAGATACTACCTGATCAGAAGGGAGTAATACCAACCAAACTTTTGCTTAGACTTCTTCGGACATCCATGATCTTACATGCTAGTCCATCTTGTCGAGAAAATTTGGAAAAACGGGTTGGGGTTCAGCTGGATCAAGCAGTTCTTGAAGACCTTCTCATACCAAATATGGGCTATTCAGTGGAGACTCTTTATGACATTGACTGTGTTCAGCGGATACTCGATCACTTCATGCTAATAGACAAGGATGCAGCCGATACTCACTCAAATTGTTTGGTAGATGAGGGACAGTTGATTGGAAATTCCCATTCACTTACCCCATTGACAATGGTGGCTAATTTAGTTGACAGCTACCTGGCTGAGGTGGCACCTGATGTCAACTTGAAGTTACCAAAATTTCAGACACTTGCTGCTGTAATTCCCGAGTATTCCAGGCCATTAGATGATGGAATTTATCGCGCGATTGATATATACCTCAAGGTAAAAGTAGCCTTTTGATCTTTATTTTCACTCTCTATTTTATTTTGTCGAAAGTTCTCTATTAGGCCATATTAGACGATTGTTCTTAGACAATCGTTCTTCAAGTTTTCAACACCAGATGAAACCAGATTGTGAAGTTGCTGTTACTAAAACATTCCTATAGTATTATTTAAGCTAGATGAGTGGAGACTACATAAGTTGGTATCAAGCTCTACTCGAGCATGTGGATGAAAATCAATTTGAGCTTTCTATGTTAAAGAACGACTCTTTTCTTTTAGGAGTTGAGTCAAGTCTAGCTGTAAATGAGCCAAGCTCGAGCTTGTCCGCGAACGGCTCTATTCTCTTACAGCCCTAATTTTTCTGTTGTGATTTTTGTAACTGGATATAGTTTCAATTTTTTTGTCTCGATACAATGGAATGCACCATTTTCATGGGGGTTTAGTTTTATGTTGTTTAGTGAGTTACTTTAGTCTTCTGATTTCTATGTATTACGTGTGAATGTATTGTGTCTTCTTGATGCACTATACTCTACAACTCTATAGTTTATGATATAAGAGAGGAAAGAAAAACATTTCACTAAATTTTGTGTAAACTAGGATTTTTTGTGGTTGATATAAAATCTGAAAATCTATAATCTTGTAGTAGAAAATCAAAAATCTCTTCTTGAATAATTTAGCTTATACCCATCTGATTCCAATATATAAATTCAAATGTAAGCTTCAAAACTCTTTGATTTTGTTGGTCAATTCAAACGCTTGCTTCTAAGTTTTAGCATATGAAATCTTGCAAGAAGAAGTTCTTGTCATATATCAACAATTCAAATACGTCATTTTTTGTTGACTATTTGATCTTGGCTTTCTTCTCTCGAACTTTGGAACATTGTTCTCATTCACATTTACTAGAAGTTGTTGATCTGTACCCTTACTACTTTATACAATGTTTATTTCAGGCACATCCTTGGCTTACAGACTCCGAGAGGGAACAACTCTGCAGGCTTATGAACTGCGAGAAGCTCTCTTTAGAAGCTAGCACTCATGCAGCCCAAAATGAGAGGCTACCACTTCGAGTCATTGTCCAAGTCCTTTACTTCGAACAGCTTAGACTCCGTACATCAGTAGCTGGATGGTTCTTCGTCTCGGACAACCTTGACAACTCACAAAATCCAAGTGGGAATCTCGCACTTCCAAGAAACGAACATGCCATCCAAGGAGTAGGATCCGGAGAAAACCAGATTGTTTGCGTTGACGAGATGAAAGAACGAGTGTCCGAACTTGAAAAAGAGTGCTCAAGTATGAAACAAGAGATTGATAAGCTTGTGAAGACCAAGGGGAGTTGGAACAATTTTTTCAGATTGTTTGGCTTGAAACAAAAGTTGAAGACTTGTGAGCCAAAAGCAGCCAAGAAGCAGTGCAATGCTGAAGAGGAGGTGCCCCCAACATCAAACACAGTACCACTTTTGAATGGAAAACAAGATCAAGCAAAGGGTGAGTTGGATAACTAAATTAAAGTTCTGCAAAAAGAAAAAAATTAACTTTATGAGCTAATCTAGCTAGTGGCTTGAATTTCGTGATGCTGTAATAACTTATTCAGATCTCAGTTTTTCTTTTTTAGTTCTGGTTTATCAGGTCCCATTCTTTAATGTTTTCTTGGACATTTTTGTAGTCCCTTTGTAGTGATGACCGTGTGATGAAAGTAACCAGGTTAACCACTTTCTTGATTTTATGTAGTACTTACTTCTATCTTATTCGTTTTTGTTTTTTAATCTTATTGTTTGTGATAACCTCACTGTTTTAAAAGTTGCTAGGCTGTGGGAGGGCCAAACGTTTTCCTAGGCGATTTTATTTATTTATTTATATTATACATATTTGTTAACATGAAAAGTATCCAAAAAGAAATCTTTCAAGTCTTCAAAAATTTATAGTTTCAAATTAGAGGTTTAGTTCTGTCTAGGCTGAGTTTAGGTGTCCAAACAAATCGAGACGGTAGAGGACTACCTAGCGTCTAGGTAGGGATTAATCAGACCAAGACAAAAAAATTTAGACAAGAATTTTTAGAACACGGGATAACTTTGTGTACTTATAGGACCTAGTGAATAAATTATATAAGGATTATTTATAAAATTATTATTTTCTACCATTCAATCTTGAAAACATAAGAAATTCTAACAAAATTATGATTTTCTACCATTCAATGAAGAATTAAGACGAAATGGAAGTTGTATTTCATTGAAAATGAATTATTACAGAATTTATCAAAGACGACTTGACTAATGAGAAATCTAGAGTACTCTATAGATACTAGTTTATTCTGTAGTTAATCAATCTTTTAACTATGGTTACATTATTTAACTCTAGTTATAACAAACTAAAATCTGTCACCATCACAGTTAAATGTCAGCTATCATTCTGTTAGCATTCTGTTTTCTGTTAACTCCATATGCCTCGTGCATTAGTAACTGATGATGATGTCATCTTAGCACACTTAAGCCAATGTAGCTTGTATTGCTGAGATGATACTTGAACTGGTCTGCTGCATTATTTGAGTCATGGATTGTATCATGAACTGCAGTCATGATTTTAGCATTCTTGAGTCTATCCGGTTGTGATGTATTTGTTTTATCAGCAGCAACAGTTACATGTTCAATATTCTCCCCCACAAGTTGGAGGGGCGCAAATGTTGTGCTCTCCCAACTCGGAGAGAATGAACCAATGAGATTTGCTGCCAAGTCCTTTGTAAAGATGTCTGCAAGCTGGAATTTAGAATATATATGTCCGGGCTGCAAAAAGCCAGTTTGGACTTTCTCCCTGATAAAGTGACAGTCCAGTTCAATATGTTTGGTTTTGGAATGCTGAATAGGATTAATGGCAATATTGATAGCAGTCTCATTGTCATAGAAAATAGTAAGTGGCAGGGAAGTTTGGACTTGTAAATCCTTAAGTAAAGCAGTAAGCCAAATTACTTCACAAGTAGCAGTAGCAAGGGTTCTGTATTCTGCTTCTGCTGTACATTTAGAAACCTCTGTTTGCTTCTTTGAATGCCAAGAGATTAGGGAAGAGCCTAAGAACATACAATATCCAGTGATTGATCTTTTTGTTATTAAGCAAGTACCCCAATCACTGTCACAATAACCTGCGAGTGTAAGAGGAGTATGCCTGGGAAATAACAGCCCTTGACCAGCTGTGCCTTTTAAGATATCTCATAATTCCATGTACAACTTTCATGTGTGGTTCTCTGGGAGCTTGCATGAATTGGCTTAAAACTTGGACTGAATAAGATATATCAGGTCTTGTAACAGTTAATACAGAAGGTCTCCAACTAAACTTCTGTATTGTGAAGGATTTGTCACAACCCGGATTATTATGAGATGTGTCGGATTTGAATGTATAAATATATAAATGTTATATACATTTAGTAAACTAAAAGTGAAATGTGTTATGAGGATGAACATATACATACATACATACATACATACATATATATATATATATATATATATATATGATTGAAAGATAAAATTTAATAGTTAATTAAACTATTGAGTTAACTTGGATGGAATTAGCTACGGAATTACAAATGAAAGGTGGGATTTTATGTGGAGGATAAATATGTATATGTATATGTACATGTGAAATATATGCACATATCGGAAAAATGAGATTTAATAGTTATTTAAACTAATAAATTAACTAGTTTGAATGAATTATGGAAGCAAAAAAAATCAATTAATTAATTGAGATTAAGTTAGAATTATATTATGAAATAATATAATTTGAATATTAAGCCTTGAACGACAATGCATTTCTATTGATTTAAATTTCATAAACGAGGTAATTAATTCGCTTTACTAAATTGGTGAATTAATGTATGTATTTTTATTTTAATAAAAATGATGGAGTTAATTAAACTCATTATTTTAATATATTACATATGAATGTAATATATTTATTTAATGACTTAATATAGTATTATGCCAAATGGATATATATTACATATGAAATGAGGGAATTAATTCACTAATTTTTATTAGTGGATTGATATATTGACTTTAATTAGTTGAATAAAGACATTTATTTAGTTAATGATGATAATTATATTATGTTACAATAATTAAAATGTAGAATGAATAATGGTATAATATTTAATATTATACCAAATGGATGTGAATTAAAAATATGAGATGAGGGACTAATATCTATTAAATAAATATTGGTGACAAGTTAATAAATTAAATTAATATTTAATTTATGGTTAAATATATTAAAATAATATATTGTTTGGAAACAATTTATGGAATGAAGGAGATGATTTAATTATGCAATATTAATTGTATATTTTAAATTGGTTAATTAAAATAATTAATAAAGTAAATATGAATTTTTTTAAATTATTGATTCGTTACACTAAACGTGTTAAACTTAATTATGGATTAATTCCATAATTAGTGAAATGATTTTATACATTATTATAAATGTATAAATTACTAAATTATGTATTTGTTAATAATACATATTATGGTATAAAAATATAATTTTAATAAATAATGTAATATTAATTATATTTCATGTATTGTACAATATGTAAATATAATATATACATGTATTATGTATACATGTAATACATAAAAGAATGTTGAAAACTTGAGCTAAACAAATGCTGAGAATTTGATAGTTAGTGGAAATTGGTTATTGTGCTTAATGGAAGCATGACTAATGGGTTGTTTAATTATAGTTGAATGGTTGAATCGGTCAGCCATTTAGTGTGATTGTTTAGAGTTAAACGGCTGAATCAGTCATATTTTTGGACTGAATGACTAAGTCTAATTTTTTTGGCTGAATGGTTAAGTCCCGACTGAATGAAATTAAAAAAATTATAAAAAAATATTAAATATTATATTAAGTAGTATTAAATAAATTTACAACAACTTTGAATTTTTTCAGATGGGTAAAATAGTAAAAATATGTTATTCAGATGTTTCAGATATGTCACTTATCAAACAACTTTTTTCATTCAGTATTCAGAAATCTACTTCATTCAGCTTATTCAGATTACTTAAGCATTCAGAACTATTTCATTTAGTTTTTATCAAACACCCTCTAAGCTCTCAATTTCTCATCATTTGCCACCAAGTTGCTTACTAACTTAGTGGAATTCTACAACTCATTTGAGTTGAATTCAGATCATTCACCATCCAAAAATAGTCGGGAAATTTCTAAGTTCAAGTTTCCAAGGCTCCATATCAGAACTTAACCCAAACTTTACCAAATTGAAACACGATTGTTAGAAGAAAGTGATTCAAGCTGAGAATTAAAAGCGGATTGATCAAATACTCATAAAGAAGAATTTAATTCAGTTTACCAACAAAGTTGAATCAAGCTTCAACCATCAAATTACAACAAAGAAAGGTACAAAGCTATTTTCTTTGTTAATTTATAAGAAATAGTTGATTATAATGGTTTATTTCTGAGAAATTATTGTGGTATGATTGAATTGGATGTGAACTACGAAGGGTTCAGTTGATATAAGGTGGATTGAGTATGAAGGATGTTCATGTACATTGAAATTAAGAAGAAAAAAAAAACTAAGTTTTTCATATATGCACATTAGGTGTTTGTAAAAATACCTAAATGAAAATAATTTGCTAAAACATGGAAAATTGTTGGTTAGGATTGCATGGGTTATGTATTGGGTCATATTATAAATCATTTAGACTCATGTGGTATGAATTAATGTAATTAGAAAGCTTAAAGAGTTTGAATTCTATATTCTGCAGAATTATTTTTCTAGAGCAGTCATACAGCGCCGGGGCGCTGGTTTTACAAAGGAAAACAGTGTCAGGGCGCTGATTGCCAGAATTTGTTTTTAAATTTTATTTTAAAATTTGAGTTTTCTAAGATAATTTAATCCAACATGGGATGATTTTAATGTATGAAACAAACTATATATGGGATGTTAAGTCTAAGTTGGATAACAAATTATGGATGTTAAGTCTAAGTTAGATAATAAATTAAGGATTTGAAGTTTATCTTAATGTGTTATATTAGAACGAATGAGAATGTGTCCGAATGTATTAAGTTAACCTACGTAAGGTATAAATACCTGAAGTGCAGAATGAAATAAAGATTATTAAATTAATCTAGGGAAAAAAATGTTGAGTCTCGAATAGAAATGGATGAACGCGTTATAACCCGAATTGTATGGTTTAGGTTGTACGACGAATAAAATGTTGGATTATATAAACCAACAAGTACAAGATATGCATCGGCCATATGGTTAGCATAAAGCGGTGAACGTCGAGCGTAAATATTAGCAGGATTAGTTAATCATGCAAGTTCTTTTAGTAACTTGCTAAATTATTTGACTATGTTGATATACATGAATCAATTACTCAACTATATGTAAATCTTTCAGTGTTATGTGAAGCATGTGAGCGTGATTAAAGTGTGCACGTTGTGCAACTATGCGATATAATTGTTAGTGTTTAGTTAATGAACGAACTAACTATTTTGTGTAGAACTTGAAATTTTGTAAATATACAGTATGAATTGTATGATGCATATATAGATGCATATTATGAGACATATGACGCATATGTAAACGCATTGCATTAGATTTATGATGGAGGTATAAAATGCATATTATGAGATACATAACGCATAGATAAAATGCATGATATGTATGAAATGTGGGGCATGAAATATGAAAACTGTTAGACTTACTGAGTCATCGTGCTCATTCTTGCAAATGATTTTATTTCCAGTTAAATGAAGACGTTTCTGAAGAACATGGCAGTAAAATATTGAAGTTCGCATAGGAAGCAATTATTTGTTGTATTTCCTTAACTGAGTATATGTTAAGTCAAAACGACTTAATGTATTGAAATTGAAGTACGTTATAATAACTTTGAAGTAATTCGAATAAAAAGATATTCATTTTAAAACTGAGTTTAAAACCTTACATTTATATTGTAAGATAATACTATACGGTTGTGATACTATATGAAGGATGGTATTAGTAATATATGCAACTTGCTGTATTGAGAGTGCAACTTATGGTTTTGAAAATCTAGTTTATTATGAAACTCATTTAACTGGCTGGGTTACAATAAAGCGTATTAAAGAATTAGTCAGATATCAAATATTGAATTCTATATATTCATAATTAATATATATTTAGATAAATCATGGTATGCATATGATTTTGAGATATAGAATGAATTGTAAAGATTGTAATTCTGGAATATAGTAAATTATGAAGTTTTAAATAACTAAGTTGCAATATCTATATTGATATTAAATAATGTTGTAAAAAGTTTTAAAATTTTGCGAATTTTATCAATTATAATATTAAATAATGATGACTGAGGTTGTATTAACGCACAAGATCGGGTTCAAAAATAGTTCAGATTTTGGGGGCGTTACAGTTGGTATCAGAGCTGATAGGTTATAAAACTCAAGTAAGAGTACCTTAGGCTATAACCCTAGCGAAAATGACGAAGATGATTAAAATAAACTCGGATAGAGTTTAAGTAATAAGAAATGAATTTAAAAAATTCATAAACGAGTTAAAATATATATGAAAATATTCAAAGAAGAATCTTACAGAGCTTTAAGGAATATGAGCTACCTGACTCTAACAATAGAGATGAAAATAAAATAAATAAAATCATAACGTGAGATAATTAAAGAGGAAAAGGAAGATTGAAGGATGAGAAAATCAAAATGTAAATAACATCACGAGGTGATCGGAAGGAATTGTAAAATGATAGATAATCTGTTAAATGATTGGAAAGTTATAGCATGACACTATAAAGAGGTATGGTACTATGAAATAATACAAATTAACTCAAGAAAAGTTATAAGTGATAGAATACGGATTGAGAAATTTGTATTAAGCAAAATGAAAGTTAGAAGTTTGTTGGTTTTCAATTGAGGACTCATATTGTGGTTGAGTTGACCAATTCCTTGTATGGGCGAGGAATTTATGGTTTAACGACCACTTAGCTTCCTATATTGACAATCATTAAAATCTTGTGTCGCGGTAATCATTATATATATGGCAATAATGTGATTCTTTTCTCATATTTATATATGATGATTAGAAAATATTAAGATTAGGTGCGAGTTCTTGAAACTCATACTTATGGTAAGTTTTTGACTCATAAACATATGGTATGTTTTTTAGCCCAAAGGTGTAAGGGCAGTTCCTAATTTATTTTTGAACTACATACTCCAGTGACAAGTTCCTAAACTCATATTCTTGTGACAAGTTTCTGAACTCATAATTTGTGATAATTTTGATGAACTATACTGGTAATATAGGAAGGTTATAGGGTGAAAGTTAAGAATTCTCAGTGAATGACGAATGTTGTGGAATTGAAAATAAATATAGTTATAAAATTGAAGGTGATTAAGGAGTGTGGACATTCCAAATCTTCTAGTTATGCTAGATTTCAATTTTTTTTGACATCGTGCTTATTTGTGTACTTATGTGTTTTCGGAAAAGATTGGTTCAATTGTTGAACTGATAAGTTTTTTAAAAGTTATATTGTTTATATGTATATATTAACTGTTTTGGCTAGACAAAATTTGATTTAAAATTATTGAAAATGTATTTATGAAAATTTTCAACACACTATTAATACGGTGTTGAATGATAAATGATGGAATCCTCAATGGTTGTAAACGGTGCGGTATTATGAAGTCATAAATGATTTTTGTTTATTTGAACTAAATAAAAATCATGAGTTGATGCCACTAGTTTCGACTAGACACTTTTTCATAAGAAAGGATAAAAATTTGAAAATTGATTTTAAGTGTTTATATATTTATGCACGTATGTGCTCATAAAAAGTTTTGAGCCTATAACTGTTTTAAAAGTTCTGATTGCTATTCGTACTGTTTGTATGAGTCTAAGCTATTTGATTTGGCCAGATAAATGTTGAAATATATTTTATGGAATCTATGTATTCTTTGAAAATTATGTCAAACCAAATTATTTTGGTGCGGAATCTTGTACTAAGGCTGATATGTGAACAACCATGTAAAGGGGAAAAATTATCAGTTGTTTTAATTATGGTCAATGCGTTGACGTTTAATATGTATGTGCACAATACATAGGTATAAGAGACTGATCCCCTTGTGTACGATATAAGATTTTATAGTCTTTATGAATGTTTCAGGTTGTAGTAGATATACTTGTTAACCTAGAATGAATTCAAAGGTCTTTTGTGACCCTTCATCATAATATGAATTTTTTTTAAAGAAATCTTGTACTTCATACTGCTTCGCAATTATTAACCAATTGTTGAAGACTCTTGAAAGAAATTTCAATGCTCTGGAATTGTATGTTTAAAAGTGTGAGCTTTTTAGAGAAAGGTGATAGAAAAGTACATATAAAAATGTGTGTATAATATTTAAAAACCTTTTTTGATTAATATAATGAGCAAAGACTTGTAAGTTGAAATTTTGATGACAAAATTCTTAGAAAAATAGATGAATGTAAGAACAGGATAATTATGAGGTTAATAATCTATGATATTAAATCATTATGACGCTTGTAGCGTAAGATAATCCTTAGACAAGAAAATTGATGCGTAGCTATTAAGTTTCGGATAATGTTCAAAATATAAATTAAATACGAGTAAATGTTGAAATATAAAACCTACAAAAATTAATTGAGACAATAGATAAAATATGTAACATAACACCTATGTTAGAGCGGTACATTGAAATTATTCAACGATAAAATTACAAAAGAGATTAGAAGTAAACCGAGTAAGGACATTTAGGTAATTGTGATTTCGGGGATGAAATCTTTATAAGGGCGAAAGAATGTGAAAAGCAGGATTTTCAAAAATTAATAAAATAAAATTTTAATAAATAAAATTCTTATTATGAGACGTGTCGGGTTTAAATGTATAAATATATATATGTGTTATGTATATTTATTAAACTAAAAGTGAAATGTGTTATAAGGATGAACACACACACACACACACACACACACACACACACACACACACACACACACACACACACATATGTGTGTGTGTGTGTGTGTGTGTGTGTCACATTTATATGATTGAAAGATAAAATTTTATGGTTAATTAAACTATTAAATTAATTTGGATGGAATTAGCTACGGAATTAAAAATGAAAGGTGGGATTTTATGTGGAGGATAAATATGTATATGCGCAAATGTGAAATATATGCATATATTGGAAAACTGAGATTTAATAGTTATTTAAACTAGTAAATTAACTAGTTTGAATGAATTACGAAATGAATTATGGAAGCGTAGAAAATTAATTAATTAATATTAATTAATTGAGATTAAGTTAAAATTATATTATGAAATAATATAATTTGAATATTAAGTCTTGAATGGAAATGGATTTATTATGAATTCAATTTCATAAACGAGGTAATTAATTCGCTTTATTAAATTGTGAATTAATGTATGTATTTTTATTTTAATAAAAATAATGGAGTTAATTAAACTCATTATTTTAATATATTACATATGAATGTAATCTATTTATGTAATGGCTTAATATAGTATTATGCCAAATATGTGACACCCCCAAATTTGAGCTTACACAGCCCAAACTTGAGTTGTCAAATTACATAACAACTTTTATAATATGGTACAAGCATGATAATACAGTATTTAATAATACACAACTAAGTTTTTACTATTATTATTACACTATTTTAGAACATGTAAAGACTATTACATCTATTACTCGAACCTTCACTCTATCCCCCGGCTAATCCCAGTTACTCTTTACTCTCCTGTCGAAGAACAATGGAATAAAAAAAAGGGGTGAACAACTAAATTCACCCAGTAAAGAATATCATGATCAAGATAATGATGAATAAATTATCAATAGTCTTTAACAGTGATAAATTTTTGATAGAATAATATAAACAGTAAGTTTTAAATCAACAACTGCAGTTAAGTTCTTAAACAAAGTTTAGATCAACAACTGCATCGATGTAACAACCATTAGGAGAATCATGTGTATTATGATGTCTACTAGCTTCTTTTTTTCAGAAAAATCATGATCAACCTTTATCATCTGAAATGACACTGTTTATGATCATGCCAAATAACAGTTATTCTTTGCCTTAGGCCAAAGAGAGCTTTCACCGCGTGCCCTAAAAGACACATCACCACTATATCTCCTTTACCTTATCATCTGTGCGTCAGACCACAGATATTCACAACAATTTAATTCTTGATGATTTGTTCAAATAACAATGATACAAATATTGAACAAAAGAAAGAAAAATATAGGATAAACAATAGACATTAGAGATTTACAAAGTTTATTTTGTACAGATTAAAATAATGACCAAATTATTAATATGTTGAGTCAAATTCGAGAATGATATTTAAGATTCATAGTTCAAAAATAACGGTTAAAGTTCAATAGAAAAGTTCAGGTAAATAGAAAGGTTCACATAAAATGATATTAAATGAAACGCAAACTATTAAGGAACATATAGTCATTTCAAAAATTTTATCGAATAATACTTACTATAGTAAATTTAAGAGTATGAAAGAAAATGATATCCCTTACCTTATCACGTGAAAAGAGATTGCTTTAAATATATTAGATCAACCTATATATTTATAATATAATTAGTAACTACCATATATAAATTTCATGCTATATAATAACTCATATATTATGAACTATCAAAAGTGTTTATATAATATAAATCTGTGTAATGTATAGAATAAAATATAATAACTTTTAAAATAGTTTTTGAAATAATATTTCAAAATATAATCTTCCAAAGAAAGTATTTCAAAATAAATC
This sequence comes from Hedera helix, assembly GCA_947179155.2. Taxonomy (NCBI): domain Eukaryota; kingdom Viridiplantae; phylum Streptophyta; class Magnoliopsida; order Apiales; family Araliaceae; genus Hedera; species Hedera helix. The sequence goes on along the minus strand of OX359271.1, from coordinate 31,572,542 downwards.
TTCTGAAGGAAGAGTCTTATAAAAGAAGATTTTTGAATACTGTGTGAAGTGAATATTTGTGCAAATACAACTTTTTTAAGAAAAGACTCACTTTAGAAGTTCTTGCACTCCTTTTCGCTTTACCAACACTTTGAGTAACTTTATTATACTCAGAATATACTCACAATATATCAGTAGGAGAGGAGAAATATGTGAGTTTAATTGCTCAACCGAGCAATTTATTTATAGGGGAGAAGATGGTACATGAAGTTTGCAAAATGTGTTGGAAGGGCACACTAAGTTTGACAAAAGGGGAGCTAGTGGGCGGTGGGCGTCTGATGACAAGCCTACCAAATTTGACAAAGCAAGCATGATTTACTAAAGAAAATAAGAGGGGGATCCCATTTTTTTGTTTTCCTGGAAACTTTCTAAAGAATTTTGATAAATGATAGGTCCTACCCATTAATCATCTCACTTAATTTCCTTATACTCCCCCCACGTGATCCTGCTTCTTCCTTTAAAATTATATTCTTTAATTATTCATCAATTATTATTATATTATATCCAAAATATCAACTAACATTTAAAACTAATAATTAAAGTAATGTTACAACAGTAATAATAATAATTCAAAAATAATGTAAGAACACGTTACTGTGACAATTATTAATTTAATACAGTGCATGAGTTACTATAACAATTATTGGTTCAATAATTTAAAATATAGTAAAATAACAATTATTGATTCAATAATATAAAATATTGTGTAACAACAATTATTGATGAATACTGTGCAATAACCAATTTATTAGATCAATAATATGAAATATTGTGTAATACTGTGTGCCACTATGAATTACCGTGTTTTACAGTAAAATACTATGAAATATCGTATGCTACTATTCTTTTGTCATCAGGTATTTTAACAGTTAAAAGTGATAGTAACATTAATCATTTTTATTTAAAAATTTTACTTTTATCATTTTATTTATCTGACAATATTTCGTTATGGGGTCCACCAATGATTGGTTATTTAGGCGTCATCGTACGAATATTCCCGACAAATCGAATATTCCCAGACAAAATGAATATTCTCTAACAATTTATATTTTGCACATAAAATTCTTATCTTTATCCTTTATCAATATATTACCTTAATGCTTCAGAATAATATATGAGAAAAACTAAATTTTATTCAATAAAGGTCGGGATATGACAACATCTCCTTCTTATGAAATTTCGTATCTGCAATTGATTTACTTGGTGTGACGCCCCCAAATCTGGGCCTACACAGCCCAAACTTTAGTTGTCAAAAGACTACAACAAAATTATTACAAGTAGAGCAACGTACAACAATACAGTGTATAATAATACACAACTAAGTCTTTCACGATTATTGTCACACTATTTTACAACACGTGAAGACTACGATAGCTATCCCTTGGACTCTCACTCCATCCCCCGGCTAGACCCAACTACGTTCTCATCTCCTGTTGAAAAACAATGGAACAAAAAGAAAGGGTGAGAGCTCAAATAGCCCAGTAAAGAATATCATGACTAAGATAATGACGAATAAACTATCGTTAGCCTTCAACAGTTGAGTTCTTGATAGAATACAATAGACTACAAGGTTTATATCAAAAACTGCAGTTAAATTCTTAAACAATGTTCAGATCAATAATAACAGCGAAATGAGCAATCTATTAGAAGAATAATGCAGACTATAGTGTCCCCTCGCTTCTCTTTTTAGGAAAAATATCATTAACTTTTATTATCTGAAACACCACTAACCATGAGAATACAAACTCACAGTTCCTGGTCATAATCATGCAAATCAGCAGTTCATCTTTGCACTACGGGCCAAAGATATTCAATATAACACCAACGGACATGATTATACCAGTATTCAGCCTTTGGTCATAATCATACCAAACAACAGTTCATCTTTGCACTACGGGCCAAAGAGAACTTTCACCACGTGTCATAAAAGACACCGAACAGATGTATCGCCTTTAACCTATTATATCGCCTTTAACCTATCATTTGTTCAACAATTATATCGCATCTGTGGCCCCGACCACAGATATTCACAACAGCTTGATTTTTGATGATTATTACAAATAACAGTGATACAAATGATTAACAGAAGAAACAAGATAAACAATAAGTATTGGAAGTTTACTTTGTGCAGATTTAAATAATGTCCAAATTGTCAACATAATGTGGAGTAAAATTCAAAAATGATATTCAAGATCCACAGTTCAGAATAACGGTTACAGTTCAATAGAAATGTTTAGAAAAATAGGAAATGAATACAAAGAGTAATTCACCAAACATGCGGTAATCCGCGTAGTTAGGTTATTCTCAGAGATTAAAAAGGAAAGAATACGAAAGGTTATTCACCAACAGGCGGTAATCCGCACCGTAAGGTTATTCCCACAATTTAATAAAAATTGAATACGAAGAGTTATTCACCAAACAGGCGGTAATCCGTAGTAAGGTTATTCTCAGAGATTAAGAAGGAATAAATACGAAAGGTTATTCACCAACAGACGGTAATCCGCGCCGTAAGGTTATTCCCACAATTTAATACATGGAAATAAATGACACATCTTATGAGTAAGAGAGAAATGATATTATTTTCGAGAATTAAAGAATGATGATCCCTTACCGTAGTAAGTTTGAATAGTGGAAGATGAAAAAGATGGTATCCCTTACATTAACACGTGACTGGATATTGATTTAAATGAGGTTGATTAACTTGAATAGTACTCGTACACTTATAGATCGTCATAAATACTCAAGATGACTTAAGCACACTTAGAGAGAACTTACACAAGAAGTATTTAGAGAGTGAAAGAAAGAACAAGTAAGGAAGTTTATGAAAAATCCTAAAGTTAAGGCTTCTATGTATAGCCAAAATCTTATCATAACCAAGATTTCCTAATTTAATCCAAACCGTTCATTTCAAGATAATGTTTAATCCTTATCACTCATTTCATCTTTTAAGATTTCTTAAATTTAAACCATTCATTTAAAGATCATCTTTAATCTACACCATCCATTTCAAATTCTATATTATCTCTAATCTATACCATTCATTTCATCTTTTAAGATTTCCTTAATTTAAACCATTCATTTAAATATCATCTTCAATCTACACCGTTCATTTAAAATTCTATATTTATTACATTATCTTTTATATTATTTATTATAATAAACAAATAACTTTATCAATTCAATTATTCAACAATAATTCACACTTATTCATTATTATGACTAATTGTTATAAATACAGTGTAATTGGCTCTCTGAGTTAGATATCAAATTAATTAATAATGAAATACAACAGTTTAATTAACATCATAATAGAGATAACAATAATGCAGAAAGTATATAAAAGAAATAATACGTTACTGTGTAATAACAATTATTGATTCAATAATGTGAATTACTGTGCATATGCTACTGTGACAATTATCATTTTAATAATATAAATTATTGTGAATGTGACAATAAAGTCAAATATTGTACGATAACCACTTTATCAGTTCAATAATACGAAACATTGTACTATGTCGTGTACTAATGTGCAATATCGTATGCTACTGTGTAATACCATGTGTTACTTGTAATACCGTATATTACTATTCTTTTATCACCGGATATGTTAACAATTAAAAGTGATAGTACCATTGACCATTTAAAAATTGTTTATGTCATTTTCTATATCTGACAATTATTCGTTGTGGGGTCCACCAATGATTGGTTCGTACGGCGCCGACGTACGAATATTTCCCGACAGAACGAATATTCCCCGACCAAACGAATATTGTCCGACATAATATAATTTACACATAACATTCTTAACTTTTAACTTTATCAATTTAACCACTTACTGTTTCAGGAAAAATATATATGAAGAAAAATTAAATTTTGTATTTCATAAAATTTGGGGTCTTACAACCTCCCCTCCTTATGAAATTTCATCCTCGAAATTGACGTACCTGACATATCGAAGAGATAAGGATACTTAGATTTCATCTTAGATTCTAACTCCCAGGTCATTTCCTCACTATCTTGGTTCCTCCATAAAACCTTGACTTAAGGTATAACCTTTGAGCGTATGATCTGCTCCTTTTTATCTAGGATTTTAACAGGTACCACCTCGTACGTTAAATCTTCTGCTATAATGTCTGGTTCTAACTCAATGACGTGGTTTGGGTCCTTCACATATTTACGTAACATAGATATGTGAAAAATGTTATGCATGCGGGACGTACTAGGCGGTAAGGCTAGTCTGTAGGCTACGGTTCCTACTCGATCGAGGATTTCAAATGGGCCAATAAATTGAGGGTTGAGCTTTTCTCTCTTTTCGAATCTCGTAACCCCTTTCCATGGAGAAACACGTAAGAATACATGATCTCTGACGTTGAATCTCTCATCTCTCCGATGAAGATCAGCAAAACTCTTTTGTCGTTCTTGTGTGGTCTGTATTCGTTGTCGGATCATTTGGATCTTTTCTGTTGTCAAGCGTACCAACTCGGGTCACAACAATTTTGCTTCTCCTACCTCATTCCAACATACTAGAGAGCGACACTTCCTTCCATACAAAGCCTCGAATGGAGCCATGCCTATGCTTGCTTGGTAACTGTTGTTGTAGGAAAATTCCACCAATGACAAGTAATTATCCCAACTTCATTTGAAGTTTAGTACGCAAAGTCTCAAAAGATCTTCGAGGGTTTGGATTGTCCTTTCCGATTGTCCGTCCGTTTGAGGATGATATGCAGAACTAAAACGTAGTTCAGTGCCTAAAGCTTTTTGTAGACTGATCCAAAAGCGTGAAGTGAATCTAGGATCTCGATCAGAAACTATGGAAACTGGCATGCCATGCAATCTCACAATCTCATTTATGTACATACTGGCAAGACGTTCAAGTGAAAAGTTTTCTCGTATATGCAAGAAATGAGCTGATTTGGTCAATCTATCTACGATGACCCAAATTGCATCTAAGCCTTGAGAAACCTTGGGAAGACCCGTCACGAAGTCCATATTGATGTATTCCCACTTCCATTCAGGAACCTCCAGTGGTTGTAATGGACCCATAGGTACTTGATGCTCTGCCTTGACACGTTGACAAGTTAGGCACCTTGAGATAAACTCTACAATCTCCCTTTTCATATTGTTCCACCAAAATGTATGTCGAAGATCACGATACATCTTGGTACCTCCTGGGTGGATTGCAAACGGCGTGTTGTGTGCCTCCATCATGATTTTATGCTTTAATTCAGGGTCGTTAGGAACATAAAGTCGAGAATTGACTCGAAGTATTCCTTTCTCGTCGATTCTTGCCTCAAGAATAGCATCTTCTTGTACTTTCTTCATCATATTCATCAGCTCTGGATCAGTAGTTTGAACAACTTTAATTTTATCGATTAAAGCTGGTTCTACTCGTACATACGCAATCTTCAAGTGGGTCATTGGTGTTTTTAGCTCTATCTCCATCTTTTGCAAGTCGTACAAAATACGCTTTTGTGTTGTCAGCAGTGCACTTGTACTCGCATAAGATCTTCTGTTCAAAGCGTTAGCTACAACGTTCGCCTTTCCCAGGTGATACTGGATTGTGAGGTCGTAATCCTTCAATAGCTCAAGTCAACGTCGTTGTCGCATGTTGACTTCCTTCTGGGTGAAGAAATACTTGAGACTTTTATGATCCGTATAGATATTCACTTTTTCTCCGTACAAGTAGTGTATCCAGATCTTCAACGCGAAAACGACTGCTGCCAACTCTAGATCATGAGTAGGATAATTTTTCTCATAATCTTTGAGTTGTCGAGAGGCATAGGCTATAACCTTTCCATGTTGCATAAGGACACAGCTTAGACCTTTGCCTGAAGCATCGCTGTAGATGACAGATTCTCCCGATCCCGATAGTATGGTTAGAACAGGAGCTGAAACAAGTCTCCTCTCGAGTTCTTGGAAACTTTTCTCGCATTCTTCGTTCCATACGAATTTAGTGCTTTTCCGAGTAAGCTGAGTTAATGGAGTGGCGATTCGAGAAAATCCTTCTACGAATCTCCGATAATAACCAGCTAAGCCCAGAAAACTTCGGACTTCAATTACTAACCGAGGTTGCTCCCAATTTAATATTGCTTCGATCTTTGCAGGATTAACTGATATTCCCTTACTGGAAATTACATGCCCAAGGAACGTGACTTCCTCAAGCCAAAACTTACACTTCTTTAGCTTGGCATACAACTTGTTCTCACGTAGCTTTTGGAGTATTAATCTCAGGTGTTGTTCATGATCCTCACGACTCTTGGAGTATATGAGAATATCATCAATAAAGACAATTACAAAATGATCCAAATATTCCTTGAATATTCGGTTCATCATGTCCATGAAAGCTGTAGGGGGATTAGTTAGTCCAAAAGGCATGACTAAGAACTCATAATGCCCATAACGAGTTCTAAAAGCAGTCTTTGGAATGTCCTCAGCTTTAACCTTTAACTGATGATATCCAGAACGGAGATCAATCTTTGAGAAATGTTGAGTACCTTGCAATTGATCAAACATGTCATCAATCTGAGGTAACGGGTACCTATTTTTTATGGTGACATGGTTCAATTCTTGGTAGTCAATGCACAATCTCATACTCCCGCCTTTCTTCTTCACAAATAGAACAGGAGCACCCCTAGGTGATGCACTCGGACGAATGAAAACCGGTATCCAACAATTCCTGTAGTTGGACTTTTAACTCTTGAATTTTAATGGGAGTCATTTGGTATGGAGCTTTGGAAATAGGCTTAGTATCGGGTTCAAGGTCAATACAGAATTCAATTTCACGGTTTGGGGGTAAGCCAGGAAGTTCCTCAGGAAAAACGTCAGAAAAATCATTAACAATGGGAATATCATTCAAGTTTAATGTGTTTTTGTTCAAATCAGTGACATGAGCTAAAAAGGCTTGACATTCGTTTTTCAATAAACAAATGGCTTTATGGCTAGAAATAAGAGTTATAGATTTCAATGGTTTAGTTGCTTGAATTTGCATGACAGGTTGATTAGGAATATGAAAACTAATAATCTTATGAAAACAATCAATTTTAGCATGATAGGTAGTCAACCAATCAATTCCTAAAATCACATCAAATTCATGCATCTCCAAAGAAATAAGGTCAACAGGTAATGTGAGGTTGTTAATTTAAACTAGGCAAGATTTATAGACAATTGATGTGATAGCTATTTCTCCTAATGGAGTTTCAACTGATAAGTCAAAGTCTAAGTTTTTAGAAGTCAAATTTAAACGTTGAGCACATATAGGTGAGATAAAAAAATGGGTATAACCAGTATCTAACAGGGCATAGACTTCACAAGAATTTATGAATAGCTTACCGGTTATCACTTCATTCGGTTCTTGACTGTTATCGTCAAATTGAATCCCGAATACTTTAACCAGATCTTCACGTATTTCAACCATGGGAATACCACTAAATAATTTTTTAGCAAACTGTTTCTCGGGTTCATCAACTTCATCAGTAGTAATGTACCAATGATTTCTATTAAAATAGTATTTTCGATAGACTACAGTTTCTACGATAGTGACTAACTTAACCTGAATTCCTCTAAATTGTAACGCCCAAAAGTATAGAAACATCATTTTTAAATAATCTTGAAAATCATAGCTAGAACACCATAAATCCCAAAGACTGATATAAAAAGTCCATATATTCTGATCCTTTGTTATAGAGCATAACCAGGTGATATGACTCTCCCAATTAGTAAGCAGATTAAAGACAATAATTTTTGCAAGTTCATTACAACCTTTAATTTCTTCTCATAATGGATCTGGAACGACTGTAGTAGAGCTTTCACCTTCATCCTTCCTGGATATAATACGAATAAATTTTGCCTTAGGCAAAAGATTCAACTCTGAGTTTGTAGGAGAATTGTTTGTGGCCTCTTGATTCTCAGTTACATTGGTTTCGGGCACTCCATAGTTAACTTCCTGATTTCTAGATGTCATACTTAACTGTGGTCACAAAATAAATGTTAGTTCAAACAAACTGACTCGTCACTTCATGTCCCCACATTCAAATTGACTCATTAGAAAAAATATCATTTAGGTAAGACGCACTGGTTGTTAATTCTATTCGTCCCTCCCCTCCTAGTTCTAATCCCAGATCTCCATTAAAGATCATATCCCTAAGCTCTGATGCCAACTGTGACACCCCCAAATCTGGGCCCACACAGCCCAAACTTGAGTTGTCAAAAGACTACAACAAAATTATTAAAAGTAGAGCAACGTACAACAATACAGTGTATAATAATACACAACTAAGTCTTTCACGATTATTGTCACACTATTTTACAACACGTGAAGACTACGATAGCTATCCCTTGAACTCTCACTCTATCCCCCGGCTAGACCCAGCTACGTTCTCATCTCCTGTTGAAAAATAATGGAACAAAAAGAAAGGGTGAGAGCTCAAATAGCCCAGTAAAGAATATCATGACTAAGATAATGACGAATAAACTATCGTTAGCCTTCAACAGTTGAGTTCTTGATAGAATACAATAGACTACAAGGTTTATATCAAAAACTGCAGTTAAATTCTTAAACAATGTTCAGATCAATAATAGCAGCGAAATGAGCAATCTATTAGAAGAATAATGCAGACTATAGTGTCCCCTCGCTTCTCTTTTTAGGAAAAACATCATCAACTTTTATTATCTGAAACACCACTAACCATGAGAATACAAACTCACAGTTCCTGGTCATAATCATGCAAATCAGCAGTTCATCTTTGCACTACGGGCCAAAGATATTCAATATAACACCAACGGTCATAATTATACCAGTATTCAGCCTTTGGTCATAATCATACCAAACAACAGTTCATCTTTGCACTACGGGCCAAAGAGAACTTTCACCATGTGTCATAAAAGACACCGAACAGATGTATCGCCTTTAACCTATTATATCGCCTTTAACCTATCATTTGTTCAATAATTATATCGCATCTGTGGCCCCGACCACAGATATTCACAACAGCTTGATTTTTGATGATTATTACAAATAACAGTGATACAAATGATTAACAGAAGAAACAAGATAAACAATAAGTATTGAAAGTTTACTTTGTGCAGATTTAAATAATGTCCAAATTGTCAACATGATGTGGAGTAAAATTCAAAAATGATATTCAAGATCCACAGTTCAGAATAACGGTTACAGTTCAATAGAAATGTTTAGAAAAATAGGAAATGAATACAAAGAGTAATTCACCAAACATGCAGTAATCCGCGTAGTTAGGTTATTCTTAGAGATTAAAAAGGAAAGAATACGAAAGGTTATTCACCAACAGGCGGTAATCCGCGCCGTAAGGTTATTCCCACAATTTAATAAAAATTGAATACGAAGAGTTATTCACCAAACAGGCGGTAATCCGTAGTAAGGTTATTCTCAGAGATTAATAAGGAATAAATACGAAAGGTTATTCACCAACAGACGGTAATCCGCACCATAAGGTTATTCCCACAATTTAATACATGGAAATAAATGACACATCTTATGAGTAAGAGAGAAATGATATTATTTTCGAGAATCAAAGAATGATGATCCCTTACCGTAGTAAGTTTGAATAGTGGAAGATGAAAAAGATGGTATCCCTTACATTAACACGTGACTGGATATTGATTACATTATCTTTTATATTATTTATTATAATAAACAAATAACTTTATCAATTCAATTATTCAACAATAATTCACACTTATTCATTATTATGACTAATTGTTATAAATACAGTGTAATTGGCTCTCTGAGTTAGATATCAAATTAATTAATAATGAAATACAACAGTTTAATTAACATCATAATAGAGATAACAATAATGCAGAAAGTATATAAAAGAAATAATACGTTACTGTGTAATAACAATTATTGATTCAATAATGTGAATTACTGTGCATATGCTACTGTGACAATTATCATTTTAATAATATAAATTATTGTGAATGTGACAATAAAGTCAAATATTGTACGATAACCACTTTATCAGTTCAATAATACGAAACATTGTACTATGTCGTGTACTAATGTGCAATATCGTATGCTACTGTGTAATACCATGTGTTACTTGTAATACCGTATATTACTATTCTTTTATCACCGGATATGTTAACAATTAAAAGTGATAGTACCATTGACCATTTAAAAATTGTTTATGTCATTTTCTATATCCGACAATTATTCGTTGTGGGGTCCACCAATGATTGGTTCGTACGGCGCCGCCGTACGAATATTTCCCGACAGAAAGAATATTCCCCAACCAAACGAATATTGTCCGACATAATATAATTTACACATAACATTCTTAACTTTTAACTTTATCAATTTAACCACTTACTGTTTCAGGAAAAATATATATGAAGAAAACTTAAATTTTGTATTTCATAAAATTCGGGGTCTTACAGAAGAGGTCGGGATACTTTAATTTTATTTCAGATTTTAGTTCCCAAGTTATTTTCTTAGTATCTTGGTTCCTTTATAAAGCCTTGACTTGAGGTATAACATTTGAGCGTATGATATGCTCTTTCTTATCTAAGATCTTAACAGGTACCTCCTCGTACGTTAATTCATCTGCTATAACGTCTGGTTTTAACTCAATGATGTGATTTGGGTCCTTCACATATTTACGTAACATAGATATGTGAAAAACGTTATGGATGCAAGACATGTTTGGTAGTAGAGCTAGTCTATAAGCCACAGTTCCTACTTAATCGAAAATTTTAAATTGACCAATAAATCGAGAGTTGAGCTTTTCTCTCTTTCTGAATCTCATAACTCCTTTTTCATGGGAAAACATGTAAAAATACATTGTCTCCGACATTGAATCTATCGTCCCTTCGATGAAGATCAGCATAACTCTTTTGTCGTTATTGTGCGGCTTATATTCGTTGTCAGATCATTTGGATATTTTCTATTTTCATGCGCACTAACTCGGGTCCTAATAATTTTTCTTCTCCTACCTCATTCCAACATATTGGAGAACGACACTTTTGTACATACAAAGCCTCGAATGGAACCTTGCCTATACTTGCTTGATAACTGTTATTGTAGGAGAATTCAACCAATGATAAGTACTTGTCCTAACTTCCCTTGAAGTCTAGTATGCAAAGTCTCAAAAAATCTTCAAAAGTCTGGATAGTCCTTTTCGATTGTCCGTCCGTTTGAGGATGTTATGCAGAACTAAATCATAGCCCGGTGCCCATAGTTTTTTGTAAGCTGATCCAAAAGTGTGAAGTGAATCTAGGGTCTCGATCAGAAATTATAGATACTGGCATGCCATGTAATCTCACAATTTCACTTATGTATATACCGGTAAGACGATCAAGTGAATAGTTTTCTCATATAGGCAAGAAATGCGTAGACTTGTTTAATCGATCTACAATGACCCAAAATACATCAAAGCTTTGAGAAATGTTAAGAAGACCCATCACGAAATTCATATTGATGTGTTCCCACTTCCACTTGAGAACCTCAAGTGGTTGCAATGGACCCTTAGGTACTTAATTTTATGTCTTGACACATTGACAAGTCAAGCACCTCAAGATAAACTCGGCAATTTCCTTCTTCATATTGTTTCACCAAAATGTATGTCGAAGGTTACGATATATTTTGGTACTACCAGGATGGATTGCAAATGGTATATTGTGTGCCTCTATCATGATTTTATTCTTCAATTTGGGATCTTTAGAAACACAGAGTCGAGAGTTAACTCGAAGTATCGCTTTCTCGTCGATTCTTACTTCCAAAATAGTACCTTATTGTACTTTCTTCATCATGCTCGCTAGTTATGGATCAATAGTTTGAACAACTTTAATTTTATCGGTTAAAGCTAATTCTATTCGTACATGTGTTATCCTTATGTGGTTCTTTGGTGCCTTTAGCTCCATCTCTACCTTTTATAAATCGTACAAAATGCGTCTTTGTGTTATCAGTATTGCATTCGTACTCGCATATGATCTTCTATTTAATGCGTCAGGTACAACGTTCGCCTTTTTCAGGTGATACTGGATGGTATGATCATAATCCTTTAATAGCTTAAGCCAACATCATTATCGCATGTTGAGTTCCTTCTGAGTGAAGAAATACTTGAGGCTTTTATGATCCATATAGATATCCATTTTCTCCATGTATAAGTAGTGTCTTAAAATCTTTAACGCGAAAATGATCACTGTTAACTCTAGATTATGAGTAGGGTAATTTTTCTCATAATATTTGAGTTGTCGAGATGCATAAGCCATCCTTTATATGTTACATAAGAACGTAACCTAGACTTTTTCCTAAAGCATCACCGTAGATGACAAATTCTCCCGATCTTAATAGTATGTTCAAACATAGGAGCTGAAATAGGTCTCCTCTTGAGTTCTTGAAAGCTCTTTTCCATTCCTTGCTCCACGCAAATTTTGTGCTTTTTTGAGTCAGCTGAGTTAATGTAGTGGCGATTCGAGAAAATCCTTCTATGAATCTCCGATAATAACTAGCTAAGCCTAGAAAGTTTCACACTTTAGTTACTGACTTTGGTTGCTCCCAATTCAGTATTGCTTTAATCTTTACAAGGTCAACCGATATTTCCTGACTAGAAATCACATAACCAAGGAATGTCACTTCCTCAAGCCAGAATTCACATTTTTTCAGCTTGGCATACAGTTTGTTCTCATGAAACTTTTAGAGTATCAACCTCAGGTGTTGTTCATAATCCTCACGACTCTTGGAGTATATGAGAATGTCATCAATAAAGATAACCATAAAATGATCCAAATATTCATTGAATATCCGGCTCATCATGTCCATGAAAGCTGCAGGAGCATTGGTTAGTTCAAAAGGCATGACTAAGAACTCATAATGTCCATAACGAGTTCTGAAAGCAATCTTTGGAATGTCCTCAGTTTTAATCTTTAACTAATGATATCCAGAACGAAGATCAATCTTCGAGAAATATTGAGCACCTTGCAATTGATTAAACATGTCAACAATCTGAGGTAATGGGTACCTATTTTTAATGGTGACATAGTTCAATTCTTGATTGTCAATGCACAGTCTCATACTTCCGTATTTCTTCTTCACAAATAGAACATGAGCACCCCTAGGTGATGCACTCGGACGAATGAAATTAGTATCCAATAATTCTTGTAGTTGAACTTTTAACTCTTGAAGTTCAATGGGAGCTATTCGGTATGGGGTTTTAGAAATAAGTTTAGTACTGGGTTCAAGATCAATACAAAATTTAATTTCACAGTTTGGAGGTAAGCCAGGAAGTTCCTCAAGAAAAACGTCAGAAAATTAATTAATAATAGGAATGTCATTAAGGTTTCACTTGCTTTTTTGCAAATCAATGACATGAGTTAAAAATGCTTGACATCCATTTTTTAATAAACAAATGACTTTATGACTAGAAATAATAGTTATAGATTTTAATGGTTTGGTTATTTGAATTTACATGACAGGTTGATTAGGAATATGAAAACTAGTGATATTTTGAAAACAATCAATTTTAGCATGATGGTTAATCAACCAATCAATTTTTAAAATTATATCAAATTCATGCATTTCTAAATAAATACGATTAACGGGTAATGTGAGGTTATTGATTTAAACTGAGCAAGATTTATATACAATAGATGTAATGACTATTTTTCCCAATGAGGCTTTAACTAATAAGTCAAAGTCTAAGTTTTTAGAAGTTAAGTTTAAACGGTGAGCACATGTAGATGAGATGAAAGAGTGGGTAGAGTCAGTATCTAGCAATGCATAGACTTCACAAGAATTTATGAGTAGCTTACTAGTTATTACCTCGTTTGGGTTCTATGCCATTTGGGATGTCACAACAAAAGCTCTTCTTTGAACTACAGATTTTTCCTTATCCGTGCTAGCTTTTAGAGCCATCATTGCAACTGGACTTGATTTTATAACAAGACAAAATCATGTAATATGTCCTTTTTTCCCACAACTGTAGCACAACTTGGACTGCTGAGTATAGTTCGGGCTTATGTGACCCTCCTGACCACATTTGTAGCATCTTACTGGTGCTCGATCTCTTCCCCTTAAAACTGGTGTCGGTACTGATGGCGGTGCCTTTCCGTAATCATTGCGGGATCTTTTCCTCTTGAAGTTGTTCTCACTTAATTGCCCTCTATTGTTATTTGAGTCGGGATTACCACCGAAGTGGTTACCATTTCTAAAATGGTGATTATCTCCTCTATAGTACAATTTTTGGTGATTGTTGTCGCTATTGCTTTCTCTCTGCTGGTTATTGGCTCTTAGCTGTAATATTTCATTTTATTACTCCACCCTTTGAGCTATATCCATAATATCTGAATATAAACAAAAAATTTGAGAGATGAGGTGTTGGCGAATTTTGAGTCTCAAACCTCGTAAGAACATACGACTCATTCATGCTTCGTTAACCACCAGATAGGACGTAAATCGGGATAACCCAGCAAACTTGACATCATACTGTGAGACAGTCATGTTCCCCTACTTCAACATGATAAACTCCACATCTTTCATGTGACGGATACTTTTTGAAAAATACTTCTCGTTAAACAATTCCTAAAACTCTGTCTATGACATCTCGAGTGCCAAGTGATAGGTATGTCTTACCGCTTCCCACCAATGATCCGTCTTTTTTTATAACATGAATGTGGCGAATGAAACCTTTTGATTCTCAGGGTAACGTAAGATATCAAATATCTTTGTTATTTGTTTGATCTATGCCTCTGCCTTGAGTGGATCGGGCTTTCCTTAAAACTAAGGTTGTCCCAACTCTTTAAATTGTTTGATAGTGACCATCTGTGCATTGCCAGCATTTCTACCGTTATTGTTGACTGGATTTTCTCTTGCCTGATTCTGCATGAACTGCATGAAGTTCCTAAAGAAATCATCATTCATCATATTATCAGGAACATTATTTCTTGAGTTTACAGGAGGATTATTCGCCGCTCCCTAAGTCTCAGCCGCATTCGCCTCGAGAATTAGATAGTTCATTCCCTAATTTTCAGAAGTCATTCTTAACTGCAGTTACAAAATAAAGGTTAGTTAAACAAACTGACTCATCACTTCTTGTCCCCACATCCAAACTGACTGATTAGATAATACAAATTAATTTAGGTAGAACACATTAGTGACTGGTTTTATTTGTCTCTCCCTTTCTAGTTCTAGCCCCAGATCTCCATTAAAGATCATATCTCTAAGCTTTGATACCAATTGTGAAACCCCCAAATCTAGGTCTACACAGCCCAAACTTGAGTCGTCAAATTACACAACTATTATAATACGGTACAAGCATGACAATATAATGTTTAATAATATACAACTAAGTCTTCACTATTATTGCCACACTATTTTACAACATGTGAAGACTACTGTATCTATCACTCGGACCTTCACTCCATCCTCTGACTAGTCACAACTACTCTTTCATCTCCTGTTGAAGAACAATGGAATAAAATAAAAGGGTGAGCTCAAATACCTCAGTAAAGAATATCATGACTAAGATAATGATGAATAAATTATCAATAGTCTTTAACAGTGATAAGTTTATGATAGAATAATATAAACAACAAGTTTTAAATCAACAACTGTAGTGGTATAACAACCATTAGAAAAATCATGTAGATTATTATGTCTAATAGCTTCTCTTTTTCAGAAAAATCATCAACTTTTATCATCTGAAACACCACTGGTCATGATCCTATCAAACAACAGTTCTTCTTTGCCTTAGGCCAAAGAGAACATTCACCACATGCCCTAAAAGACACATCACCATTATATCGCATTTACCCTATCATCTGTGCACCAGACCATAGATATTCACAACAACTTGATTCTTAATGATTTGTACAAATAATAGTTATATAAATGTTGAACAGAAGAAAGAGAAATATATGATAAATAATAGACATTAGAGGTTTATAAAGTTTATTTTGTGCATACTCAAATAATATCCAAATTGTCAATATGATGTGGAGTCAAATTCGAGAATGATATTTAAGATCCATAGTTCAAAAATAACTGTTAAAGTTCAATAGAAATGTTTAGATAAATAGGAAGGTTCACATAAAATGATATTAAATGAAGCGTAAACTATTAAGGAATATATAATCATTTCAAAAAATTTATCGAATAATACTTACCATAGTAAGTTTAAGAGTATGAAAGAAAATGATATCATTTACCTTATCACGTGAAAAGATACTGTTTTAAATGTAGTGGATCAACCTATATATTTATAATATAATTAGTAACTACCACATATAAATTTTATAGTGTATAATAACTTGTATATTATGAACTATCAAAAGTGTTTATATCATATAAATCTGTGTAGTGTATAGAATAAAATATAATAACTCCCAAAATAGTTTATGAAATAATATTTCAAAATAAAATCTTCCAAAAAAAAGTATTTCAAAATAAATCTTCTAAAATAAGAGTCTAATAAAAGAAGATTTATGAATACCGTGTAAAGTAAATATTTGTGCAAATATTACTCTTTTAAGAAAAGACTCAATTAAAAAATTCTTGCACTATTTTATTCTTTACCAACACTCGAAGTAACCTTATTATACTCAAAGTATACTCACAATATATTAGTAAGAAAAGAGAAATGTGTGAGTTTAATTGCTCTGTTGACTTGGTCACACTCCATTCCTATGTTTTGATGATGATTTTATTTTCTACTAACCATGCAGTTTCTAATATAGCATCCTGGATGGGAAAAACAGTCATATATGTCAATACAGCAAGCTGTGAAGAAAACTGGATATATATGGCAAGTGGCAACCTGGTCTGAGGCGTATAACTGGCACCTAGCAGGCTGCATACCAAAACTGGATAACAGCCGAATCTATTCCTAATGCTGTCATAGTTCAAATGTAAGATCTTTTGCTTGAATTAATAATTCAATCACGGCTCTTATAGGTTGCATAGACATAGGTGCATTATTCATATAAGGTAACTGCATATTCAAATAAGTTTTTAAACCTATTACCTTATCTATTCAAAAGTTCCCATATCTAGATGGATGATTTAAATCTAAACAGACTGACTGGGCATCACGTTAATTATGTCAATAATTGACTGAATATTTTATGGGTTTAAAGATAAGCAATCTGTGAGTATAAAGGTTATTACCTTAATTAAATGGGACGTTAATCTATTCATGGTAATAAGCAAATCATGAGGATCTTAATTCTTGCCATATTCATATCCTGTTAATCAGCGAATAGACCAAATATAAAAAGAGCTAATTGATTACAGATTTGATGGGATTGGTAGTTAACGGTAAAACTCGCTGAGATCAAGTTTCTGACTGGTGATTGAGATATTTCGGAAAACAGTGGTCTGTGTATAAATATAATATACCATCTAAAGAAGAAGGACACAGAAAACATACAAAGCTATCAAACGCATTCTCGCTGAAGCTATTCTCGTTTGGTTTAATATATCACTGTTCCAGTTTCTGAAACCAGGCTTCCTGTTCGTATAAAAAGTATTGTAGTGCTGAATATTTCAACGAGTTTTTTTTTGGTAAAGCAGGCGTAAATCGTTCACATATTACTGTTGATATTTAAATTGTTTAAATTGATCATAGCATTTAGATTGAGCCTTGCATTGAATTATTATTCTTGCTATTGATCATAGGAACTGCTGTATTGTGTCATTGCTAATATTATCCTGTTTAATCTGTTTTGAGTACAATTAAGTTCAAGGTAAGCTTAGGAGCTTGGTGAGTATAATTACTCAAGGTGTGCAAAGTGTGGCACAAGGAAGCATAAGTGCTTGAGAGGATTTGTCCTCAAATTGTGAACTTGAATTGTATAAGGGCTTGAGTAAGTCAGAATTAATTTATAAAAGGAGTCTCCAATACCAATTGGTATTGGACGTGGAGTAGGTCACTAGAATAGAGGTTAGGGACCAAACCACGTAAAAAATCTCTGTGTTTATCCATTTACATACTGCATTGCACTACACGAATTAATCCACTGTGAAAGAATAAACTGAACAGGATCATTTCAGGCTTACTGTTTTTGAACATTCAACAAACTGTTTTCATAGGTTGCTTGGTATAATCTATTTTCTGAACACTACAATCAATTCCAGCATTTTGCACTTGTAATACAGTTGGTTGTTTATAAACCCAGTTAATTAAAACCTTAATACAGTTGACTGTTATCATATCCAGCAGACTAATTTTTCAATTCAGTAAATTGTTAACTTAATACAGCAGACTGGTTAAGAAACTGTTTTATCATTTCACAAAAATTGGACATCGTTTACTCACACACTTATTCAACCCCCCTTCTAAGTGTGCCTACGTATATTTCATGCTCAACCGAGCAATCTATTCATAAGGGAAAGGATGGTACATGAAATTTACGAAATGTGCTGGAGGAGCACACTAAGTTTGACAAAAAGGTGTCGGTGGGTGGTGGGCGTCTGATGACAAACCTACCAAATTTGACAAAGCAAACATGGTTTACTGAAGAAAATAAGTGGGGGATCCCATTTTTTTGTTTTCCTGACAATTTTCTAAAGAATTTTGATAAGTGATAGGTCCTACCCATTAATCATCTCACTTAATTTCCTTAAACTCCCACCACGTGATCCAACTTCTTCCTTTAAAATTATATTCTTTAATTATTCATCAATTATTATTATATTATATCCAAAATATCAACTAACATTTAAAAGTAATAATTAAAGTAATGTTACAACAGTGATAATAATAATTCAAAAATAATGTAAGAAAACGTTACTCTGACAATTATTAATTTAATACAGTGTATAAGTAACTGTAACAATTATTGGTTCGATAATTTAAAATACAGTGAAATAACAATTATTGATTCAATAATATTTAATGTTGTGTAACAACAATTTTTGATGAATACTGTGCAATAACCACTTTATCAGATCAATAATATGAAATATTATGCAATACCGCATGTCATTATAAATTACAATGTTCTATAGTAAAATACTATGAAATACCGTATGTTACTATACTTTTTATCACAGAGTATTTTAACAGTTAAAAGTGATAGTACCGTTAACCATTTTTATTTTAAAATGTTACTTCTGTCATTTTATTTATTTGACAATATTTTGTTATAGGGTCCACCAATGATTGGTTATCTAGGCGTTGTCGTACGAATATTTCCAACAAATCAAATATTTCCCGACAAAACGAATATTCCCCGCAAATTTATATTTTACACATAACATCCTTATATTTAACCTTTATTAAAATAATACCTTAATATTTCAGAATAATATATGAGAAAAATTAAATTTTATTTAATAAAGGTCGGGGTGGATCTTACAAAATAAATATAAATTACATATGAAATGACGAACTTAATTCACTAATTTTTAGTAGTGGATTAATATATTGACTTTAATTAATTCAATAAAGAGATTTATTTAATTAATGATGATAATTATATTATGTTACAATAATTAAAATTTAGTATGAATAATGGTATAATATTTAATATTATACCAAATGGATGTGAATTAACAATATGAGATGAAGACCAATATATATTAAATAAATATTGGTGAGAAGTTAATAAATTAAATTAATATTTAATATATGGTTAAATATATTAAAATAATATATTATTTGGAAATAATTTATGGAATGAAGAAAATGATTTAATTATGCAACATTAATTGTCTAGTTTAAATTGGTTAATTAAAATAATTAATAAAGTAAATATAATTTTTTTAAATTATTGATTTGTTATACTAAACGTGTTAAACTTAATTATGGATTAATTCCATAATTAGTGAAATGATTTTATACATTATTATAAATGTATAAATTACTAAATTATGTATTTGTTAATAATACATATTATGGTATAAAATATAATTTTAATACATACTGTAATATTAATTATATTTCATGTATTGTACAATATGTAAATATAATATATACATGTATTATGTATACAAATAATGCATAAAAGAATGCTAAAAATTTGAGCTAAACAAAGCCGAGAATTTGATAGTTAGTCGAAATTGGTTATTGTGATTAATGGAAACATGACTAAGCTCTCAATTTCTCACCATTTTCCACCAAGCTTCTTACTAACTTGGTGGAATTTTACAGCTCATTTGAGCTGAATTCAGATCATTCACCATCCAAAAACACTCAGAAAATTTCTATGTTCAAGTTTCCAAGACTCCATATCGAAACTCCTCACAAACTTAACCTAAACTTTACTTATGTGTATTCTATGGAACCTATGTATTCTATGAAAGTTATGTCAAACCAACTCATTTTGGTGCGGAATATTGTACTAAGGCTGAGATATGAACAACCCTGTAAAGGGAAAAAATTTATCAGATGCTTTAATTTCGGTTAACGCATTGGTGTTTAATATGGATATGCATAATACATAGGTACAAGAGGTTGATCCCCTTGCGTACGATATAAGAATTTATAGTCTTTATGAATGTTTCAGATTGCAGTAGAAATACTTGTTAACCTAGAATAAGTTCAAAGGTCTTGTGTGACCCCTCATCATAATATGAAAAGTTTTTAAAGAAATCTTTTATTGCATACTGCTTCGCAATTATTGAACAATTGTTGAAGACTCCTTAAAGAAATTTCAATGTTCTGGAATTATATGTTTAGAAGTGTGAGCTTCTTAGAGAAATGTGCATATAGAAGTAGGTATAAATATATACTATGAATTGTATGATGCATATATAGATGCATATTATGAGACATATGACGCATATGTAAATGCATTGCATAAGATTTATGATGGAGGTATAAAATACAGATTATAAGATACTGACGCATAGATAAAATGCATGACATGTATGAAACGTGGGGCATGAAATGTGAAAACTGTTAGACTTGCTGAGTCATCGTACTCATTCTTGCAAATGATTTTATTTGCAGCTAAATGAAGATGTTTCTGAATAACATTACAATAGAATATTGAAGTTTGTATAGGAAGCAATTATTTGTTGTATTTCCTTAACTGAGTTTGAGTATGTGTTAAGTTAAAACAACTTATTGTATCGAAATTAAAGCAAATTGTAATAACTTTGGAAAGATATTCGTTTTAAAACTAGTTAAAAACCTTACATTTGTATTGTAAGATAATACTATACGGTTGTAATACTATATGAAGGATGGTATTAGTTATGTATGCAACTTGCTGTATTGAGAGTACAACTTGTGGTTTTGAAATTTCAGTTTGTTATGGAACTCATTTAACTAGTTGGGTTACGACGAAGCGTATTAAAGAATGATTCAGATATCAAAGATTGAATTATATATATTCATAATTAATATATATATTTAGATAAATCATGGTATGCATATGATTTTGAGATATATAATGAGTTGTACAGATTGAGGTTCTGGAATACGGTAAATTATAAAGTTTTAAATAACTGAGTTGGAATATCTATATTGATATTGAATAATGTTGTAAAAAGTTTTAAAATTATGTGAATTTTATCAATTATAATATTAATTAATAATGAATGAGGTTGTATTAATGCACAAGATTGGGTTCGAAAATAGTCCAGATTTTAGGGGCGTTACAAGATCAGATAGTAACAATCCATCTGTATAATTAAGTTTTGTATGTGTATCAATGGGAAATTAAGAGGTTTAGTATGTAAAAAACCAACTAATGCTAGCATATCCAATGTATATTTTCTCCGATTCAGGAACAGTCTTTGTGATGAACTAGTAATTTTAATGCCTAGATAATATTTAATGTGTCCTAAATCTTTTATACTGAAAGTGGTATCTAAAAAATGTTTAAGCACCTTAATACTAGATTCATTAGTAACCATTATCAGAATATCATCCACATAAATAAGAACTGCAGTAAAAGAAGTGGATATAAAACAAGTAAACAGTGTGTAATCTGCAAGTGACTGCATATAACTCATCTTTAATAAAGCAGTAGTCAACTTAGCAAACCATTGTCTAGAAGCATGTTTGAGTACATATAAAGGCTTATTGAGTTTGCAAACAAGTGGAGTGGAAGGATCTTGTTCATATCTTGGAGGTAGATTCATGTACACTTTTTCATCCAGATCACCATGTAAAAAAGCATTATTTACATGTAGTTGATGAACATACCAATTTTTAGAAGTTGTTATTGCTAGTAAAGTCCTCATAGTAGTCAATTTTTTCACATGAGCAAATGTATTATGGAAGTCAACACCCTCAGTATGTGTAAAGCCTTTGGCCACTAGCCTAACCTTGTACCTTTTAACACTTCTATGACACCCCCAAATCCGAGTCCCTTAAACCATAGGTTCGGTGTTCACGTTACTATCCTACTCTGTTATTACATCCATTAATTCTCAATAAAATCACTTAATTTACCTTTATACATAACTATCACATGTTCTACATACCTTTATACATACACATCTGTACCTGACACATTACAAAAAGATAATATTTGCATTTACAGGACTCTATTACAATACATCTACTATTTGCTGACTTTTCCTTTTCCCTTGTCTGTACTCGACCCCTTGGCCTGCTCAGGTTTAGCTGAAATATCATGTTTAAAAGCAAGAGTGAACATAAAATAGCTCATCAAGTACATAAACAAATGATGACATGATATTTCGAAATGATGAATGAAAATCGTTTACGATGAAGTTGGGTCATTCACAATTAATTGAATCATTTATGATAAACTGAATCATTTTTAATAACTGAATCAACATCAATAAGCTGAATCATTTTTCAATAACTGAACTAATGACAATTCAATAAATTTTCATGAAAGATATAACATGAACTTTACATGATTAATTGGAAACATGAAACTTGTTTGTTGTACGGTCACAAGACCAAGAACTCATTTAAAACAATACCAATCATCACGACTGATATTGCCCAAGTTAGTCATAAGACTGCTTATCCATTTAGATGTGTACTTTGGGTGATTAGCCCATCGTACTTTTATATTGTGCACAACATAAACATCTAGCGACGCAACCATGCCATAAAAGTTACATTTACTTTATCATTTACTCCCCTTTATTAGGGTTGTTCTGTTACAGCATATCACAGAGTCCACACCACAACAATGTGATTTGGGGCACATAACAATCAACATCTGATTACAAAATGAATCATCATATGTGTCTAACCGGAATCAAAATTGGCATCGACCTTTTTCAATAATAGTTCAATGATGAATGACCTTTACATGATCATATGAATGCATAACATGAATAGTTGTCCAATGTACTACAAATGGAAGTTCAGTTAGAAGACTTGCCTTTGTCTTTGTCTACCTCAATTGGTAAAATCTTATCCCGATTGAGTCCTACATAACCATAATATGGGTTCATGCATTAGTTACATACATATGCATGTCGTAACTTGCTATACAAGCTATCATTTAGCTTTATATAACCCTTAACACACAACACATTGTTCTTTTATGTTTTAACATCCACCACATTGATCATTTTTATCAAATTATGATTTACATACATATCCCTATCATTTAATATCAAAACATTTTATTTTGGACTTAAATAATTATTTTTTTCAAAGTCAAAACACTGCGCCCCAGCGAGGAACACTGCGCTGGCCGCAAAAAGCTTGCAGTTTCATTACGCCCCGACGAGCTCTGGTGCCGCCCCAAGCGAATTCCTCTCAGTCCCACTACGCCCTGGCGCCATCTCCAGTACAAAACTCCTCGCTCCGGCTCAATGCTGCTGTGACAGAAAATTTTTTATTTCCAAAACTCTTGCTATTTTTGGCCCTAAGTTGAATTTCTTGATTCTAACACATCACTTAGCACATATAACATGTATTTGACTTGCATGGGCCTTTAAAACATTTAAAAATCTTAAAATGGCCTTATTTTCTCAAAGTTTTTATTTTGGTCGTCGACGAACGTTTTTAAACATTTAAAACTCGCATTTATCGCCATAGACACCAAATGACTTCTAATTCGATTCTAACACGTGTATTTACATGAAACTTAGTTGTTTGACTTCATTTCACCATTAATTATCCAAAAAAGCCAAAAATCATACTTCGGTGGAATTTTGTTAACTTTAACAAATTCCATACTCAAGCTCAACTTGAGTTCTTGAACTCCATGCTCCATATAGTTTACCACATACACATTTAACAACTTTGTGTATTCACATAACTTTTATATGCATCTTCTAATGTACTTTACAGATTATGATTTGGTTTACATGCAAATCATAGGCTAATATTGCAATTTCTTATTAATAAGTCATGCTTCTCTTCCATTAATGAATCTTTGAAGCTATCTAGCATGAAATTTCATATGCTTCAAACATGTTCATCTTTTCCCATAAGGTTTTCATCAAAACTACCAACATATAACACATGATCATCCAATAAATCATGATTTTTTTAGCTTGAAATCAAATATAAATAGTGCACCACCTTTGTAAAACCAAACTTGAGCTTAGGGTTTCATTATGAACTACATATATAGCACATAATCCACATAATCAACACCTATACTCAAAGATACATGCATGGCTAAACTTAATCTAGCATTTAATCACATATACACAAAGTTTTATGGCTTGAACACCTTTATACCTTTTATGAGCTCTCTTTCTTCTTGCTATGAAGTTCCTTAAGGATAGATGATCCACTTTGATGGTGGTTTCAAGCCTCTTGATCACTTTGTTCTTGAATTATCTCAAACCCTAGCTCTCCTCTTCTTTCTCTCTTATCAATTATTTCTTATTTAACTAGCTTGGAAGTGAAATGAAGATAAAGCTAAGTAATCAAGCTTAATACTTAAAAAATATATACATACATGTATTGTATGTAGATTTCCAACAACAAACTCACATTTGGTTAAACTAACCATGCATAGCCAAGGCCATTTAAGATATTTTCCATTACTAAACAAGGATAGTTTGGACATTGAACCATTCTAGGACACAAATGTAATTTCTTAATATGTCAAGGGCACTTTGGACATTTGGTAAAATTCGTAGACAATTAATTTCAAAAAATTCATAATTTGCTTATATTTAATCCAATTCAAGCCCTTTTTAATCCAAATTTGTTTTCTTAAGCTTGAATTTTATTCTTTAATAAAATAATCCATCCATGACTTGTCCCAAAACACTCATCACACTTCAACAATTTAATTTCCATTAATTAATTATCATAATTATAATATTCCAAATTTGCATATCATTACAACTTCCATCAGCATTGTACTTAACTTTGAACACCCATTTACAACCTATGAGATGTTTATGAACTGTTAAAGAAATCAAGGTATATGCATTATTTTGTTCCAATGCATCCAGATCTTTGTTCATTGCAACTACTCATTTTGGATCAAGAACAACTTGCTTAAAAGGAGAGGGTTCAAGTGTGTGATTAAGATTTAAAATGAAAGCCTTATGTGTTTAGTCAAAAACATGATAAGAAAGATATTTAGAAAGAGCATATTTTCCAGAAGCAACCTGAGATGCAATTACTGATTGTGTTATAAAAAGGGGTATTTTTGCAAAAACATCATAATCCTTAAATCAAACAGGTGTTGATCTAATTCTAGTAGACTGTCTAAGAAAAGGAATCTGTGATTGTAAAGCTAGAGTTGACTGTACATTTTCAGAGGAAGTGGGAATTTGTGAAGATTGAATATCATTATGGAAATCAGAAGTTAAAGTAGGAACAAATGAAATTAAAGATTGTTGAAAATAGTCAGACTCCCATGTGTGAAGTAGAAAATTCAGTGACTGCAGATGGAGATGTAGAAGAAATAACTATTTTGAAAAAAATAACATTTTAATGAAATTTGACATTTCTGGAAACAAATATATGTTTAGTTTGAAGATTATATAGTCTATAACCCTTTTAGCCATATGGGTATCCAATAAAAACACATTGTTTTGCCCTAGGTGAAAACTTGTCTGTTGAATGAATTGAAGCATAACACAAACAACCAAATGCTTTCAGATGTAAATAGTTTAGGATTTGAGAGTGTAAAAGTTCAATAGGAGTTTTGTTATGTAGAATGGGGGTAGGTAATAGATTTATGATGTAGGTAGCAGTAAGAATGCATTCTCCCAAAAAATTGATAGGAAAACCTGCCTGTAACCTAAGTGCCCTAGCCATTTCAAGAAGATGTTTGTGTTTTCTTTCTACTATCCCATTTTGTTGAGGAGTCTGAACACATGAACTTTAATGTGGAATACCATGATAATTAAGAATTGCATAAATTTTGTTGTTAAAAAATTATGTGCCATTGTCACTTCTCAATGTCTTAATGTTGTTATGAAAATGATTATGACAGTAATTGAGAAACTTCAGTAAAATATGAGAAACATGATCTTTTGTTGGTATTAGAAATGTCCATGTGACTTTATTATAATCATCAACCAATGTAAGAAAATACTTGCAACCTGTATTTGTAGGAATTCTATATGGACCGCATAGACAAGAGTGAGCAATTCGATTATAACCAAATCGAATAGGCTATTCGGTTATAACTAAAAACTGAAATGTACAATTTTTTTATATTCGAACAAGTAACCGAATTTTGAGATAATCGAATTACCAAATAGAAAATTTGATTAATAACCGAACTGAAGGCTTCCATAATTAACATTTAAGTATTTAACAGCATTACAATTTACAATAGTCAGCAGATTTAGCAGTCAACACTAAACAGCAAAAGCAGCCAATGCCCATTGCCAAATACATGATTAAAATTAACAATACATAATAATTCAAAACCTTAACATGGTTAAAATTAACAATACATAATCTATAATTTCACAAAGTCTAATTAATCTATAATAAATTAATAATCCATAAGAGTCTAACACCATAACAGGTTAACACGAAAAAAGTAATAGCCGAAGCCAAAAGCTCAAGTAGTGCAGTAGGCAGCTTGCAGACAGTAAGTACTAGGCAGCACAACAGTTAGTAGATGAACATAAGGTTAGAACCCAAAAGCAGGTCAGCAAAAACAGTACACAAAATGTTCAACAGAGCCCCTAACAAACGCCTTAGCCTATAATTAAAAGTGCAGAGTTTATCAAAATCATCACTATACAAAAAGACAAGTTCAAATGCACCAAACCTTAAGACATATGATTTTTATGACTAAAAACATTTTATACCTTCTGCAGTTTGCATTGCTTATTTGCTTGAGAGCTCATCAGTTGATGATGATCTTGCAGACTTGAAGAAAGAACTATCTGGAAGCACAAAGGTAAATGTATTACTTCGTTTCTATGGCAGGTAAGCACAGGCTCATGGTAGGGCTTTTGAATTGCAATAATGAATCGAAAGAAGAATTTACCTCATTAATCAAGTTGAGTTACGAAAACATTGGCATCATTAGTAGCAAGGCTCAACTTGGACATTGATGAAAATTGAAATATAAAATTAAACACATTATTTTTATAAATTGTTGTATTAATTCAATAAAATAAACAAAAACAATAATTATTACCACACTCAAGTTTATCGGCAAAGCCACTATCCTCCTCCACATCAATATGATTCTTCATTTTTTATCCAATCTTGAGCACATATGAGAGCTTCTACCATATTAAAAGACAATGGAATCCTAAATGCATCAAGAATGCGGGGCCCCGTGCTAAATGCGAACTCCGAAGAAACGTTAAAAATGAGAATAACCAACACATCACGGGCAGTACGTGCAAGGATAGAGAATCTTGCACTATTAACTTTCCACCACCCTAAAATATAGAAAGTCTCATCGCCTTCTGCCATATCTTCACTTAAATGCTTGTCCAATTCCGATTTCTTTCCAAGTATCCCTCCGGTTTGACGCTTTTTGAACTTATCCGTAAGTCTATTTATATTTTGGGATTCCATTGTATTAGAACCTTGGGATGGCATGTTCCTTAAACTTTATTTTTCACTTTCTTGAGTTAAATACTTTTTTTTGTACTCATTAAACAAATCTTCCATTGCTTTCTTCACACCATCGACAATCTCCATCCCCATGGACTTATTACGTGCTTGATATTCTAAGTCCCTATCTTCATTATCAATATCAAAATGAAGATCTACTTAAACTTTCATACCCTCAAATGGATCTTCAACCTCAATTTCACCATCTCCATACATTTTTTCTAAACCAAATTGAATAAAACTAAACTTATTCTGAGGATCAAGCACAACGGGAATATGCAACAACATATTCATCTTTATAACATTTCCCCAATACTTATCATATTTTCTTTTCATTGCTTTAGCCATTTTTTACAATTCTCTATTATTACTTCTTTCCCACTCACTCAAAATAATAAAAGTGTCACTTATTTCAAGAAATGCATTATTTGATGTTACATAAGATGAGCCTGAAATGTGCACAGTGAGATTATAAAAATGTTCTAAGAATCTCACAAATAATTTAGCCTTATTCCAATCTGAATCTATTGGAATATTTTTGCCCCCATCTCTTTTTCAAAGCCATGATCTTCAAATTCAAATCGATCAAAAGCTTCTTTGTACTTTAAGGTCGAACTTAATATCAAGTAAGTAGAGTTCCATCTAGTTGGGCAATTTAGACTTAAGCCTTTCTTATCTTCAAGACCATAATACTCAATACAATCTTTAAATGACTTAACCCTAGCCGAGGATTATTTTGCATACTTCACCGCACACCTAACTGTCTCAACAGATTTCTCAATCAACTTCAAACCATCATTCACAATAAGATTAATAATGTGAGTTATACATCTCATGTTAATGAACTTACCACCCAATACATTTATTTTTTAAGATGTACATCTATCTCTCAAGTAAGCCGCCGCAGTATCATTTGAGCTAGCATTATCTATAGTGAGTATCATAACTTTAGAAAGTTCCCACTCTTTTAGATAAGACTCAACCATTTTCCCAATGTCCTTCCCCTTATGACTTGTGATGGTTCAAAAAATCAAAATTTTCTGATGCAATTTTCAATTTACATCAACAAAATGCACAATAACACACATATAATTCAAGCGTTGATTAGAAGTTCAAGAATCAGTTGTAAGGCAAACACATTCACAATTTTTTCTAAGTATTGTTTTCAAATTAATCTTCTCATTATCATATAAATGAATACAATCTCTAGCAAAATATAAAATGTGAAGGTAACTAAAACCTAGGACATGCAACTTGCATAAGTCTTTTAAAACCCTCCTTCTCAACGTATTTGAAAGGAAGTTCATCTACAATAAGATGGTAAACCATGGCTACCCTAATAATCTATTGGTTAAACCTCCAAGTAGTGAGTGTACCCTCACATGCCCTCCCCCCCCCCCCCTCACCCTCTTTAATCTCTACAAGTTTGGGTTGAGCTTTATCCATGTTGTTTGGATTTTTTTTACAAGTTCTAAAGTGATTTCTTAAAGAAGTAGTGCCATTTAAAGATGAATCAACGACTAATTCTTTTCCACAATAAGTACACTTACCTTTTATGACATTACCATCCTTGTCTTTAACTGGAATGAAGTGCCCCTCAGTCCACACCTTGGATATAGGTGTCATCCTCTTTCTTTGCATCTTTACACTTTCAGATTGTCCCATACTCTTTGTACTTGTCGAGTTTTCCTTTTACCCGGACTCTATGTTAGTGGGAACACTGCAACCTGACTCTTTCCCATGTCCAACTGCATCAAGATTATCAAGGTTAGGCTCGTCTGTATCATCCACCATTTGCAAATCATTTAAAACACTTCTTGACATCATCTGAAAATTTTAAACAAATAAAATTAGATTAACAATGAAAGTTTGAAAAGGATAAGTTAACTACATATGTGTAAATAAACAGACAGTATATTACACAGTTGCTCATTGGAATATTATCAAATTATAGATAGTGTAGTCAGTTAATGAAATTACATACATGATTTAAAAGCCATAGTTTCCTTGAATGTCTAATACTTCGGTTAAATTACAGAAATATCATAGGCCATGATACCAAATAAGTGTGTCATACTATGTACAATTCCCAAGTCTCTTCAAATTTATGATACCAATTTACCAAATATTATTTATAATCTAATATACTTAGACATGATTTATAATGTCACTTGCAACTGAAATTGACGAGAAGAAATACATGAAATGTTTCGTACAGGTAAACAAATTGCTGCTCCTGTGCTTTATTTTCACATTCCTTGCACGAGAAGCTTTGAGTAAAAAGTTCAACAACTTACAACTATGAACAATTCTTCACAAATACTAAGTGTGCTCAAATCTGTTATGTACTTGTATTAGCGATCTATTTTTCTCTGAGACTATTATATAATTTATAATTATAGCATAAATTCACCAATTCAAAACTAAAAACTTAGTAAGCAATTAAACACGAACAGGATTACAAATAATTAAGAACATTACACTCTAAAATTTCAAGCACACCTGAATAATTTAATATGCGAGACCTATACAGTTAACATACGTCCAAAAAAAATAAAATAGATGTAGTATTTTAGCAATAGATGTAGTATTATAAGCAAGTACGCAACCAAAGTACAAAAATCAAAAACCAACCTCTAAGATAATAGATGACGACAACTAAAGTTGAGTTTGGGATGAGGTTCCGTCCAGACTTTGGTTCGTTCACATTCGGAGGCAAAGCGAAGTCGAGATTTGGGGACTGAGGTTTTGGCTTAATGGCTTTTAGTTTTAGGTTAGGGGCTTAAGGCACTAGTGAGAGATCTGACTATCTGAGAGGCATGGGTTGAGGGTATCGAGATCTGAGAGAGGAGAGATGAGAGATCGATTTGAGCTATGGCTTTTGAGTAGTGAGTGTTTGAGAGATGAAGATGAGAGTTGAGATCTAAAAGAGAAATTGAGGTAGTAAGGTTTGAGATTCAGATTAGAGTTATAGAAATAGTCGAGTCACGAGTGAGTGAGTCGACAGAGAGTGAGATGAGAGTTATTTTAATTTTTAAGCCTTAGTTTTTTTATTTCTTATTCGGATATTCGGTTAACCAAATAACAAAAAATTAAAAATCAAACCTGAACCTGAAAATCGTATATCAAATCGGATACAACTGAATTGCAAAAAATACCCAAATAACCAAAAAAAAATTATTAAAAAAGTTTAGTTCGATTTGGTTATTCGGTGTTTTATCCGTTTTTTGCTCAGTCCTACCCATAGATCACAATGTAATATTTCAAAAATACAAGAAGTTTTACTAAAACTTTGTGGGAAATGTAATATATGCTGCTTAGCAAGTGGACATATAAAATAGTAATGTCATCTTGTTCATGTCCTAGAAAAGACATTTATTAGGCATAAAATATATACCATAATTGGAATCTTTAGAGAGTTTGCTAATTGAAAGAAGCTTGTAATGAAAGCTTGGAATGTAAAAGACATTATGTATGACAAATGTAGAAGTGAGAAGAAGTGAACCTATTTGATTAACCTGTATTTGGAG
This sequence comes from Hedera helix, assembly GCA_947179155.2. Classification (NCBI taxonomy): domain Eukaryota; kingdom Viridiplantae; phylum Streptophyta; class Magnoliopsida; order Apiales; family Araliaceae; genus Hedera; species Hedera helix. Next base: position 31,541,050 of record OX359271.1, on the reverse strand, counting down.
TCCTATTGGTAAAGAAACAAATAATGGTGTAGTAATGGTTTGAACATATGTTATGAGGCTTAGATTGCAACATATATGGTTAGATACTTTCTTACTATAGTAAGTTTAAGTGATAGAAAATGAAAAAGATGGTATCCCTTACCTTATCTCGTGACTAAATATAGCTTTTATGAGGTTGATCAATCTATATGTATATTCAAAATTTAATTAGGAACTAACATATATCAATTATATATATATAAAATCATCAAAGTGATTATATAATATACATCAAAATAGTTTTTAAAGAAAATAATTTTTTAAAGTAAAATCTTTCAAATGAAGTTTTTCAAAATAAATTTTCTAATAGAAAAGTCTTTGACAAGTAGGATTTTATTCCTATTTATTAGGTATTTTTAGGCTTAATTAATTGTGAGTTTTTAAGTATTTTTAGTGTTTTAGGTCATTTTATATAATTTATGTAATTTTATGTGTTTTTATTATTTTTAGTACTTTTATATTATTTTTATTTAATTTATATTTTATTGTGTAGGAAAAATAAGCTTGGGGGCAAATCTGTAAATTCAGCAAAAATCTGATGGCCTTATGGTAATTAGACCAGCACTGATGGCAATTTGGTAAATAAGTTGAAGTTGGCGACCGGTGGCATTTTCGTAATTAAACGAAAATTTGAGCTCGCGCAATGCGCGCAAGGAAGTCAGGCAACGAAGCTGAGACGACGTCGTTTTCTGTTTGGGCTGAGAAAAGGAACGCCGCGCAATGCGCGCGGCTGGGGCGCTGACTTAGTCAATGGGGCGAAGGGCGTGTTTGGCTGCGTGAAAATTGCTGGAAACGGGATTATTTGCGATTTTGAGCATTAATTTGATTCCAAATTGAATTTTTATTCCACATTAGCTTAGGATTATTATTGTACTTCTATAAATATAGTACGAGAGCACATTAACAGATTTTTATTAGCAAATTATTAGAGATAATTAGGAGCTCTTTCTCTCTCTAAGGTGTATCATATCTCTCTCAATTCTTTTGCATATTATTATTATTATTATTATTATTATTATTATTATTATTATTATTATTATTATTATTATTATTATTATTATTATGTTTGATTAAATTTTTATTTATTCAGTTCTAGGAAATTTCAAACCCAATTACAATTAGTGGATAAATTAATTCAGTAATATTATTTATTCTTCCTCATATGAAATTATTTGTGATAATCTGTTTTAATTGCTTTTTGTTATTAAATTTGGTTGGTTTGATTAGAGCTCATTAGATTGATCAAATTATTATCAATTACTAGATTTAGGAATTATATTACGTGTAATTGATATTGTTCCTAATTGTTGGTAGTGAATAGTGATAGATAATTGTGGTCAAGCTTTTGTTCATTGCTATGGTTATCATGATATGAGTTAAATAATCAAAGCTTGTGAGATTGTTGCTTAGAATAATCTAATTTTCTTGTGATTAATGCTTCCATTATATTAAATTTAAAGAGCTTGTTTTAGGTTATATAATAGTTAGAATCTAATAAAGAACATTTTTTTGTTAGATTAAAATTAAGGGAAATTACAGGTAGCAGAGTTTATTGTTGCCTAAGATTATTAGTTTCATGCGAAGATATAAATATATATTGATTGATTGATCTAATTAATTGTAAGGGTGAGAATAAACTGAAGAACTGAATATTTTAATTTATTGATTAATCTTATTAATTTATTTTTATTTATTTAGTTACTTATAGTTAATTTAAAAAAATCCCCCTATTTATTTATTGTTATTTAGAATAGAAAATATTAGAATTTATTGAAGCAATATCACTCTATGTGGGTTCGACCCTTACTTGCTATTATATTGTGTTTGTGATTGAAAGTAAGAATTAATTTTGGAGTGCCAACGACAGCTACCAGTCTTCTAAAGGAAGAGTTGTAAACTGATGTGTATGTGAGTGTTTATATAACTTTTATATAAAAAAACTTACTTGAACAATACTCATTCATTTCCAAATCTTCAACGCTTAAGATAATTTTAATACACTCAGAGAGACACTTATACTAAAAAATATTTAGTGAGTAGAAATAAGATTGAGTGAAGAATGTATGAGGATGTGTTGGTGCAGGTCAATGAGCTTATATTTTCTGCAGATTTTTATATTGTGGATATGGAGGATGATACCTCTCCAAACCCTGCTCATATACTGTTAGGGAGGCCATTTCTAAAAACAGCGAGAACAATGATTGATGTGCATAATGGGACCTTGACCATGGAGTTTGACGGCGAAAAAATTCAGTTCAATATTTACAAGGCTATGAGGTACCCTAGTGATGTTAATTCTGTTTTTGCTATTAATATCATTGATTCTTTGGTGCAGAAATCCTTCAACCAAATATATAAGGAAACCTTGGAGGTTGCTATCGCAGATAGTTTGGAGCTAGAACAAGAAGAAGAGATTGAACAAACTTCAGAATTAAAGGACACAATAGCTGCATTACATTCTTTACCGAAGATTTCAGATAAGTATGATGTCTCGTTTATTCAATTACCTGTGACTCATCAAAAATTACCTTCCATTGTGCAGGCTCCCACTATGGAATTAAAGCCATTGCAAACCCACCTGAAGTATGCATATTTAGGAAGGGAAGACACACTGCCAATAATCATTGCCAACAATCTTACCAAAGTTCAAGAGGATAAATTACTTAGAGTTTTGAGGGACCACATCACAGTCTTTGGTTGGACAATTGCGGATATTAAAGGTATAAGTCCGGCTGTGTGCACGCATCGAATTCTTTTGGAAGATGGAGCTAAGTCGACAAGATAGAGGCTCAAAGGAGATTGAGTCCACCCATGATGGAGGTGGTGAAGAAAGAGATTATCAAATTATTGGATGCAGGTATTATCTACCCTATTTCAGACAGTCGATGGGTGAGTCCAGTACAGGTAGTTCCAAAGAAATCTAGTATAACTGTCATTCAGAATGAAAATAATGAGTTAGTGCCTACTCGTAAGCAAACAGGGTGGAGAGTATGTATTGATTATCGAAAATTGAATGGTATAACTAGAAAAGATCATTTTCCTCTCCCCTTTATTGATTAGATGTTAGAAAGACTAGCGGGCCATACTTATTATTGTTTTCTAGATGATTTTTCAGGTTATAACCAAATTGTAATTGCACCGAAAGATCAAGAAAAAACCACCTTCACATGCCCATTCGGTACATTTGCATACCGTAGGATGTCTTTCGGACTCTGCAATGCACCCGGTACTTTTCAAAGATGCATGGTAAGTATATTTTCTGATCTTATTGAAAACTGTATTGAGGTATTTATGGATGATTTCACAATTCATGGTGATACTTTGGAGGCATGCTTAGATAATTTGACACGTGTGTTAGATAGATGTTTAGAAACTAATCTCGTTCTAAATTGGGAAAAGTGTCATTTTATGGTAGAGCAAGGTATAGTACTTGGACATGTAGTTTCAGCTAAAAGATTAGAAGTAGATAAAGCTAAGATAGAAATTGTTACTGCTTTGCCTTACCCCACAAGTGTGCGGGAGATTCGTTCTTTTCTTGGTCATGCAGGTTTCTATCGCAGATTTATCAAGGACTTCTCACAGATAGCGTTGCCATTGTGTAAGTTGCTACAAAAAGATGTGGAATTTCATTTTAATGATGAGTGCAAGGAGGCATTCGACAAATTGAAGAAACTATTGACCTCAGCGCTAGTCATTCAACCACCAAATTGGAAGTTACCTTTTGAAATCATGTGTGATGCAAGCAACTATGCAGTAGGGGCCGTCTTGGGCCAAAGAATTGATAAAGCTGTTCATGCCATTTATTATGCTTCTAGAACTTTGAATGCTGATCAGATTAACTACTCTACCACTGAAAAAGAATTATTGTCTGTTATTTTTGCTTTAGACAAGTTTAGATCTTATTTACTTGGTACTAAAGTTGTAGTTTATTCTGACCATGCTGCTCTCAGGTATCTGTTCACCAAGAAAGAATCTAAACCTAGGATCATAAGGTGGATTCTGCTCTTACAAGAATTTAATTTGGAAATTAGAGACAAGAAGGGAGCGGACAACTTGGTGGCGGATCACTTAAGTAGACTGATTTAAAGATTAGGAAGCACTACCACTATAGGATTATTTTCCAAATGAGCATTTGTTTTCGCTTGATAAAGTTGCACCTTGGTATGCTAATATTGTCAATTATTTAGTGAGTGCCTAATTTCTAAGCGAATTTTCTAAATTTCAAAAAGAAAAGCTTAAGAGTGAAGTCAAATATTATGTATGGGATGACCCATATCTGTGAAAATTTTGTGCTGACCAGATAGTTAGACGATATGTGCCTAATAGTGATTTCTTGTTCATCCTAACTTTTTGTCACTTGTATGCTTGTGGAGGACATTTTGGCCCTAAAAGAACAGCTCATAAGGTTTTAGAATGTGGTTTTTATTGGCCGACTATTTTTAAAGACTCTTAGCTGTTTTGTAAATCATGTGAAAATTGTCAAAGAACAGGTAATATCTCAAGTAGGAATCAAATGCCACAAACTCCTATTCTAATTGTTGAAATATTTGATGTGTGGGGTATTGATTTTATGGGACCATTTCGTATTTCTTTTGGTAATATTTATATTCTTTTGGCTGTTGATTATGTTTCCAAATGGGTGGAAGCTAAAGCCACTCGCACTAATGATTCTAAAATTGTTGCAGATTTTGTGAAATCTAACATAATTGTCAGGTTTGGTACTCCAAGGGCAATCATCAGTGATAGAGGAACGCATTTTTGCAATAGGATGTTAGAAGCATTGTTCAAGAAATATAATGTGATGCATAAGGTTTCTACATCATATCATCCACAAAGTAATGGCCAAGCTAAAGTGTCCAACCGTGAAATCAAATCCATTTTGGAGAAAATAGTCAAACCAAATAGAAAGGACTGGAGTTTGAGGTTAGATGATGCACTTTGGGCTTATAGGACTGCTTATAAAACTCCTATAGGTATGTCACCCTATAGGCTGGTATTTGGTAAACCTTGTCATTTACCTGTGGAATTGGAGCACAAGGCTTTTTGGGCAGTCAAACAATGTAACTTGGACATGGAAGAAGCGGGAGGTCATAGGAAATTGCAAATTGCAATTACAAGAGCTAGAGGAATTAATAAATGAGGCATATGAGAGCTCTAAGATTTACAAGGAAAAGACAAAGGCCTTTTATGACAAGAGGATTTCTAGGAAGATCTTTGTTGTTGGACAAAAAGCTTTACTTTATCACTCACGGCTTAAGTTATTTCCTGGTTTTCAAGTCGAGAATATTGAGGTTGTGGAGTTAGCATAACCAATTTATTTGGATTGAGAAGGACATAACCAATGACGTTAAAGAAATGCGCTGTTTGGGAGGCAACCCAATAAATCATATTTGAATTTCTTTTCTTTTTTCTTTTTATAGTTATTTGTGCCTGTTTCTTTGCATTATAGTTTACATTGGAGACAATGTAAATTTTAAGTGTGGGGGAAGGGATTTAGGATTTTTATTTTATTTTTATTATTAGGAAATTTTAAAATTTTAAAAAAAATTAAAATTTTGAATTTTGTGGGTAAATTCACTGCAAACCCTCACGAGACAAAACTCGTCCACTTGGGGTAACCTTGGGGTTTAAAGGCTTGTTGCACATGCTAAGTGTAACCGTGTTTCCTACGAAAATGGGTAGTTAGTTAATTTTTTTTATTTAGGATGTGTCACTTGAGCAATGAGTTAATTGGATTTTAATTTTTAGTCAATAATAAAAAATTTGATTTTTATTTAATAACTTTTGGAAAAGGGATAAATTTTTGCTTAGTTTGAATTTTTGACTTTTTATTGGTTGAGATCCCTTTAATTTTTATGCACTTATATCCATTTGTTTGAGCTAGTTTTAATTTAGAGAAAGTTTATATGGTTAAATGCTTATGAAAGATATTTTTTAGCTCTATAACTTATTTGATCATTATTTAAAGTGAAATATAAGGCAAAATATAATTTTTTGAGAGAGATGATTTAGGTAATTTTCCTAGGATTGTTAAATTGAGAAAAAAAAAATTCTTGTGGTGGGTTGAGATGGAGTGTAAAACGCACTCACCCATAAACACATGAAAAAGTGAGATGTAGTGTAAAACGCACTCACCGATGAAGAGAAAAAAAAATCAAGAAAAAATTGAAAAAAAATGAATGGGATGGAGCATAAAATGCACCCATTTAAAAGAAGAAGAAAATGAAAAAAAATACTTGAAAAAAAATTTATATTAATAGTCCTAGTGAGTTTATCGAGATTAAAAACCTTTTGATCTTCTAGTTATATTTATCTATATTAGTGGAAAGTGATGTGAAAAATAAGACTATAGAGTTTTGTTGTTAAACTAATCATTTTTTATATCTTTATGAGACATTTAATTATGTGAGCGGATCTAAATTTTTTACTAGTTTAATACATTTGGATTCACACACACACGAAGGGTCTTGAGTAAATAAGATTAATAAATATGTTAAATTTTTGGATTTTGCATGATTTTAAAAAATTTTTTGAGTTATTATTTTAAAAATCTTTGAGGCTAATGTTGGATTCATATTGATTAGTTGTTCAAGTAAGTTTTTAGTTATTAGTTTTATTTTTTTAGTTTTTATTCTTGTTTTGCTTGAGGACAAGCAAAGATTTAAGTGTGAGGGTATTTGATAAGTATGATTTTATTCCTATTTATAAGGTATTTTTAGGCTTAATTAATTATAAGCTTTTAAGTATTTTTAGAGTTTTAGGTCATTTTATATAATTTATGTAATTTTATGTGTTTTTATTATTTTTAGTACTTTTATATTATTTTTATTTAATTTATATTTTATTGTGTAGGAAAAATAAGCTTAGGGGCAAATCTGTAAATTCAGCAAAAATCTGATGGCCTTATGGTAATTAAACCGGCACTGATGGCAATTTGGTAAATAAGCTGAAGTTGGCGACCGGTGGCATTTTCGTAATTAAACGAAAATCTGAGCTGCGCACAATGCGCGCAAGGAAGTCAGGCAATGAAGCTGAGACGACGTCGTTTTCTGTCTGGGCTGAGAAAAGGAACGTCGCGCAATGCGCGTGGCTGGCGCGCTGACTTAGTCAATGGGGCGAAGGGCGTTTTGGCTGCGCGAAAATTGCTGAAAACGGGATTATTTACAATTTTGAGCATTAATTTGATTCCAAATTGAATTTTTATTCCACATTAGCTTAGGATTATTATTGTACTTCTATAAATATAGTAGAAGAGCACATTAACAGATTTTTATCAGCAAATTATTAGAGATAATTAGGAGCTCTTTCTCTCTCTAAGGTGTATCATATCTCTCTCAATTCTTTTGCATATTAATATTATTATTATTATTATTATTATTATTATTATTATTATTATTATTATTATTATTATTATGTTTGGCTAATTTTTATTTATTCAGTTCTAGGGAATTTCAAACCCAATTACAATTAGTAGATAAATTAATTCAGTAATATTATTTATTCTTCCTCATATGAAATTATTTGTGATAATCTGTTTTAATTGTTTTTTGATATTAAATTTGGTTGGTTTGATTAGAGCTCATTAGATTGATCAAATTATTATCAATTGCTAGATTTAGGAATTATATTACGTGTAATTGATATTGTTCCTAATTGTTGGTAGTGAATAGTGATAGATAATTGTGGTCAAGCTTTTGTTCATTGTTATGGTTATCATGATATTAGTTAAATAATCCGAGCTTATGAGATTGTTGCTTAGAATAATCTAATTTTCTTATAATTAATGCTTCCATTATATTAAATTTAGAGAGTTTGTTCTAGGTTATATAATGGTTAGAATCTAATAAAGAACATGTTTTGTTAGATTAAAATTAAGGGAAATTACAGGTAGCAGAGCTTATTGTTGCCTAAGATTATTAGTTTCATGCGAGGATATAAATATATATTGATTGATTAATCTAATTAATTGTAAGGGTGAGAATGAACTGAAGAACTGAATATTTTAATTTATTGATTAATCTTATTAATTTATTTTTGTTTATTTAGTTACTTATAGTTAATTTAAAAAAATCCCCCTATTTATTTATTGTTATTTAGAATAGAAAATATTAGAATTTATTGAAGCAATATCACTCTATGTGGGTTCGACCCTTACTTGCTATTATACTGTGTTTGTGATTGAAAGTAAGAATTAATTTTGGAGTGCCAACGACAGCTACCAGTCTTCTAAAGGAAGAGTTGTAAACTGATGTGTATGTGAGTGTTTATATAACTTTTATAAAAAAAAACTTACTTGAACAATACTCATTCCTTTCCAAATCTTCAACGCTTAAGATAATTTTAATATACTCAGAGAGACACTTATACTAAAAAATATTTAGTAAGTGGAAATAAGATTGAGTGAGGAATGTATGAAACTCCTTATGCTAAGCCCCCTATTTATAGTCAGAGCCTAACTAACTTTTTCACACACACGTTACACATTTTAATCTCATATTTTAATCTAAACTATTCCTTAATCAATACACGTTTCACACTTTAATCTACACTGTTTATTGACTAACACGCGTTTCACGCCTACATGCGTTACACATTTATACGCATTACACATTTACGTGCGTTACACACTTATACGTGTTACACACTTACATATTATTTTATTGATTTAATATCTTAATTATTAATAATAAATAGTCTAACTATTTAATACCCGAGACTACTACCGTAACAATTATTGGCCCAATAATACAAGATGTTGGGCATTATAACAATTATTAATTCAATAATATGGAACACTGTGCAATTAATAATGTAAAATATTATATAATAATAATTATTGATTCAATAATAGAAAATATTGTGTAACGACAATTATTGATGAAATACTATGCAATAGTCACTTTATCAGTTCAATAATTTAAATATTATGTAATACCATGTGCTGTTATAAAATACCATAAGCTACCATACTTTTATCATTGGGTATTTTAACAGTTAAAAGTGATAATATCGTTGACCATTTTTATTTAGAAAGGCTACTGCTATCATTTCTACTTCCGACAATATTTCGTTGTGGGGTCCACCCATAACTGAATATTTTAGTGTCGTCGTACGAATATTCCCCGACAGAATGAATATTTTTTGACCAATCGAATATTGTCCGACATAAAAATTTTGCACACAACATTTTTAACTTTAATTCTTATTAATTTAACACCTTACTGTTAGGCATAAAATTATGAGAAAATTTTAAAATCTATTTATTTAAATTTGGGGTCTTACATCCCCCCTCCTAATGAAATTTCATCCCCGAAATTTACATACCTGGCATTTCGAAGAAATCAGGATACTTAGCTCTTATTTCAGATTCCAACTCCCAAGTCATTTTCTCAGTATCTTGATTTTTTCATAAAATCTTGACTTGAGGTATAATCTTTAAGCATAGGATCTGCTCCTTCCTATCCAAGATCTTAACAAGTACTTCCTCACACGTTAAATTTTCCGCTATCTCATCTAGATCCAACTCAATAATGTGCTTTGGGTCCTTAGTTTATTTACGTAACATAGATATGTGAAAAACGTTATGAATGCGGGACATGTTTGGTGGTAAAGCTAGTCTATAGGCAACAGTTCCTATTCGGTCAAGGATTTCAAATGGGTCAATAAATCGAGGATTGAGGTTTTCTCTCTTTTCAAATCTTGTAATTCCTTTCCATGGGAAAACACGTAAGAATACATGATCTCCAACGTTGAAACTTTCGTCCTTTCGATGAAGATCATCATAACTCTTTTCTCGTTCTTGTGCAGCTTATATTCTTCATCTGATCATTTGGATCTTTTCTGTTGTCATGCGCACCAGCTCAGGTCTCAACAATTTTACTTCTCCCACCTCATTCCAACATACTAGAGAGCGACATTTTCGTCCATACAAAGCCTCAAATTGAATCATTCCTATACTTGCTTGATAACTGTTATTGTAAGAGAATTCAATTAATGGTAAATACTTATCCCAACTTCCTTTGAAGTCTATCACACAAAGCCTTAATAAATCTTCAAGAATCTGAATTATCTTTTTCGATTGTCAATCTGTTTGGGGATGATAAGCATAACTAAATCGTAGTTCGGTGCCCATAGCTTTTTGTAGATTGATCCAAAATTATGAAGTAAATCTAGAGTCCCGATCAGAAACTATGGATACTGGCATGCCATGCATTCTCATAATCTCACTTATGTATATATTAGCTAAACGCTCAAGTGAATAGTTTTTTCGTATAGACAAAAAATGAACGGACTTGGTCAATCTATCTACAATGACCCAAATCATATCCAAGCCTTGAGAAACTTTGGGAAGACCCACCATAAAATCCATACTGATGTGCTCCCACTTCCATTCAGGAACCTCAAGTGGTTTCAATGGACCCTTAGGCACTTAATGCTCCACCTTGACACGTTGACACATCAAACACCTTGAGACAAACTCAGCGATCTCCTTCTTCATATTGCTCCACCAAACTGTATGTTGAAGGTCATGATACATTTTGGTACTTTCAAGATGAATTATAAACGGCGTATTGTGTGCCTCCATTATGATTTTATACTTCAATTCAAGGTCGTTAGGAACACAGAGTCGAGAGTTGACTCAGAGTATCCCTTTCTCATCGATTCTTGCTTCTGGAATATTCATCAGTTCTGGATCAGTAGCTTAAGCAACTTTGACTTTATCGATTAAAGTCGGTTCTACTCATACATGCACGATCCTCATATAGATCATTGGTGACTTTCGCTCTATCTCTATCTTTTGTAAATCATATAAAATGCGCCTTTGCGTTGTTAGTATTGTATTCGTACTTACATATGATCTTATACTCAATGCATCAGCTACCACATTTGCCTTTCCTGGGTGGTACTGGATAATGTTTTCATAATCCTTTAAAAGCTCAAGCCAACGTCATTGTCACATGTTGAGTTTCTTCTAGGTGAAGAAATACTTGAAACTTTTATGATCTGTAAAGATCTCCACCTTTTCCCCGTACAAGTAGTGTCTCTAGATCTTCAATGCGAAAATGATCGTTGCTAACTCTAGATCAAGAGTAGGGTAATTTTTCTCATAATCTTTGAGTTGTCGAGAGGCGTAAGCTATAACTTTTTTGTGTTGCATAAAAACGCATCCTAGACCACTACCTGAAGCATCGCTGTAGATAACAAATCCTCCTGATCCTGATGGTATAGTCAGAACATGGGCTGAAATGAGTCTCCTCTTGAGTTCTTGAAAGCTTTTCTCGCATTCCTTACTCCATTCAAATTTTGTATTTTTTCAAGTCAGTTGAGTTTGTAGAGTGGAAATTCGAGAAAAACCTTTTATAAATCTCCGATAATAACTAACTAGACCCAAAAAACTTCGTACTTCATTTACTATCTTAGGTTGTTCCCAGTTTAAAATTACTTCAATCTTCGCAGGATCAACCGATATTCCTTGTTTAGAAATCACATGCCCAAGGAATGTTACTTCCTCAAGCCAGAACTCGCATTTTTTCAATTTAGCATATAACTTATTTTCATTTAACTTTTAGAGTATCAATCGTAAGTGTCGTTTATGATCCTCACGACTTTTGGAGTATATGAGGATGTCATCAATAAAGAAAATCACAAAATAATTCAAATATTCTTTGAATATTTGGTTCATCATGTCCATGAAGGCTGCAGGAGCATTAGTTAGTCCCAAAGGCATGACTAAGAACTCGTAATGCCTATAGCGAGTTCTAAAGGCAGTCTTTAGAACATCATCAGCTTTAACCTTTAACTGATGATAACCAGATCAGAGATCGATCTTTGAAAAATACTAAGCACCTTGTAATTAATCAAACAAGTCATTAATTCCAGGTAACAAATACTTATTCTTAATAGTGACATAATTCAACTCTCGATAGTCAAAGTACAATCTCATGCTCTCATCCTTCTTCTTTACAAATGGAACAAGGACACCCCAAGGTGATGTACTTAGTCGTATGAAATCGGTATCTAGGAGTTCCTGAAATTGGACTTTTAACTCTTGAAGTTTTATAGGAGTCATTCGGTATGGGGCTTTAGAAATAGGTTTAGTATCGGGTTCAAGGTCAATACAGAATTCAATTTCACAATATGGGGGTAGGCCAAGAAGTTCTTCGAGAAACACATCATGGAAATTCATTAACAATAGGAATATTGTTCAAGTTTATCGAGTTTTATTTAGATCAGTGATACGAGCTAGGAATGCTTGACATCCGTTTTTTAATAAATGAATGGCTTTATGGCTAGAGATAACGATTACAGATTTTAAAGATTTGGTTGCTTGAATTTGCATGATAGGTTGGTCAGGAATATGAAAGCTAATTAGCTTATGGAATCAATCAATTTTAGCATGGTGGGTAGTCAGCCAATCAATTCCTAAAATCACATCAAACTCATGCATTTCCAAAGAGATAAGGTCAACAGGTAGTGTAAGGTTATTGATTTGAACCAAACAAGATTTATAAACAGTTAGATGTAACGGCTATTTTCCCTAATGGAGTTTCAACACATAAGTCAAAGTCTAAATTTTTAGGAATCAAATTTAAACGTTGAGCACATACAGGTGAGATAAAAGAGTGTGTAGAACTAGTATCTAATAGGGCATAGACTTCACAAGAGTTTATGAATAGTTTACCAGTTATCACCTCGTTTAGGTTTTGTGCCTTCCGAAATGTTATAACAAAAGCTATTCCTTGGACTACAGATTTTTCCTTGTCTATGCTAGCCTTTGGAGCCATCATCGCTGCTAGACTTGATTTTGTAACAGGACAAAATCGAGCAATATGACCTTTCCCACAATTATAACAAGACTTGGATTGCTAAGTACAGTTTGGACTGATGTGACCCTCCTGACTACACCTGTAGCATTTTACGGGTGATTGATCTTTTCCCCTTGAAACTATTATCGGTGTTGATGTTGGTGCTGGTGCCTTTTCGTGATCATTGTGGGATATCTTTCTCTTAAAATTGTTTCCACTTGTTTCCCCCCTTCTGTTATCTAGACCGAAATTACCACCGAAGTGGTTACTATTTTTGAAATGGTGATTACCGCCTCTGCGGTTTTCGTTCTGGTTATTGTTGTCATTATTTCTTCATCTTTGCTGGTCATTGATTCTTTGTTGTAATATTGCATCTTCTTGCTCGACCCTTTGAGCCCTATCCACCACATCCGAATATAAACAAAGTTTGTGAGAGATGAGGTGTTGGCGAATTTTGGGTCTCAAGGCTCGTAAAAATATACGAGCTATTCGTGCTTCATCATCCATCAAATGAAGTACGAATCAGGATAACTCCGCAAAGTTGACTTCGTATTGAGAAACAGTCATGTTCCCTTGTTCTAGTTTAATAAATTTCACCTCTTTCATATGGTGGACACTTTCTGAAAAATACTTCTCATTAAACAAATCCAGAAACTCCGTCTAGGACATCTCAAGTACGGAATGATGGGTACGTTTTATAGATTCCCACCAATGGTCTGCTACTCCTCTTAGCATGAAGGTAGAAAATGGAACCTTCTGATCATCAGTGCATCGCAGAACATCAAATATCTTTGTCATCTGCTTCAGTCATGCTTCTACCTTAAGTGGTCCGGCTTCCCGAAAAATTCGGGTGGTCCCAACTCCTTAAACTACTTCACAGTGACCATCCTCGAATTACCAGTATTTTCACCGGTGGGAGTTCCCCTCGCTTAATTTTGCATAAATTGCATAAAATTTCTAAAGAAAACATCATAATTTATATGGCCACCTGCGTTATTTTCTGAAGCTGCAGGAGAATTATTTGTAGCCTCCTGATTTGTTGCGGTATAATTCATCCTTTGGTTTTCAGATGCCATTCTGAAATGTGTTCACAAAACAAAAGTTAGTTTAAACAAATTGAGTTGTCACTTTTTGTCGCTTCATTCAAGCTAACTAGCAAAATTTAACTTAGATAGGACACACTAGCGAATGATTCTAATTGTCATTCTAATTGTCTCTCCCCCCTCCTAGTTCTAATCCCAGATCTTCATGCAAGATCATATCCCTAAGCTCCGATACTGGGACGCCCCCAAATCAAGCCCATACCGCCCAATTTGAGTCGTCAAAAGACTACAACAAAATTATTACAATACAATGTACAGTACCTAATAATACACAACTAAATCTTCACAATTATTACTATTCTACAATACAGTAAAGACTACTATAGCAACTATCTCGGATAGCTACTCCATTCCCCTTTCATCCCCGCTAGTCCCGGCTACGCTCTCATTTCCTGAACAATTGAATAAAAAGAAAAGGATGAGCTTACCCCAATAAGAAATATCATGACTAAGATAATGAAAAATAAATTATTCTTAGCCTTCAATAGTTGAGTTCTTGATAGAGTATAATAATAGACAACAAGTTTTAAATCAATAGCTGCAGTTGAGTTGCTAATAGAGTAATATAAACAGTAAGATTTAAATCAACAACAGTAGTGAAATAACCACCACTAAGAGAATCAAGTAGATCGTGATGTCTACTAGCTTCTCTTTTTAAGAAAAATATCATCAACTTTTATTATCTGAAACACCGCTAGTCATGATCATGCCAAGCAACAATTCTTCTTTACCCCCGACCAAAAAGAACATTCATCACGTGTCCTTGTCATCTGACCAAAGACACCCAACAATTATATCGTCTTTATCCTATATCGCCTTTTAACCTATATCGCATTTAACTTATCATTTGTGTCACAGGCCTTAAATATTCAGAACAATGTGATTCTTGATGATTGAAATAACAACAGAGATATAAATAATGAACAGAAAAAATAGGATAAACAATAACTTTAGAAGTTAACAAATTTTATTTTGTCCAGATTCAAATAATGTCCAAATTGTCAACATGATGTAGAGAAAAAGGTGTTCAAGTCCAAAAGTAATTTCCAAGATTCACAAGGAAGAAGTTCAACGGTAAGTTTTACGATGCAAGAAATTAGTCCAAATTGCTCACAGTTCAAATAAATGTCCACGGTTCAAAAGTTCGAGGTCCATAAGTTTACAGTTCAAATATAACGATGAAAATGTAATAGGAATGTTCTTGTCAAAGGGTATTAGATGAAGTGCAAACTATTAAGGGAATATTAATGAATTATTAATTCAAGAAATTTCACTTCACTCACCATTTAATAATATTAGAAGTACAAATGAGATAATTTCTTACTGTAGTAAGTTTAAGTGATAGAAAATAAAAAAGATGGTATCAATTACTTTATCTCGTGACTAAATATAACTTTAATGAGGTTGATCAACCTATATGTATATTTATAATTTAATTAGTAAGTAACACATACCAATTTTATGTATATAAAATCATCAAAGTGACTATATAATATACTTCAAAATAGTTTTTTTTAAAATAATTTTTTAAAGTAAAATCTTTCAAGTGAAGTTTTTCAAAATAAATCTTCTAATAGAAAAGTCTTCTAAAGGAAGAGTTGTAAAATGATGTGTGTGTGAGTGTTTATATAACTTTTATAAAAAAAACTTACTTGAACACTACTCATACACTTCAGATCTTTAACGCTTAAGATAATTTTAATACACTTAGAGAGACACTTATACTAATAAATATTTAGAGAGTGGAAAGAAGATTGAGTGAGGAATGTATGAAACTCCTTATGTTAAACCCCCTATTTATAGCCAAAGCCTAACCAATTTTTTCACACACACGTTACACATTTTTATCTCATCTTTTAATCTAAACAATTCGTCGACCAACACACGTTTCACACTTTAATCTGCACCGTTCATTGACTAACACGCATTTCATGCCTACACGCGTTACACATTTACACGTGTTACACACTTACGCGTGTTACGCACTTACGCGTGTTACGCACTTACATATTATTTTATTGATTTAATATCTCAATTATTAATAATAAATCTGTCTAACTGTTTAATATCCATAACTACTACCGTAATAATTATTGGCCCAATAATGCAAGATGTTGTGCATTATGACAATTATTGATTCAATAATATAGAACACTGTGCAATTAATAATGTAAAATATTGTGTAATGGCAATTATTGATTTAATAATGTAAAATACTTTGTAATGACAATTATTGATGAAATACTGTGCAATAGTCACTTCATTAGTTCAATTATTTAAACATTGTGTAATACCGTGTGCTGCTGTAAAATACCATATGCTACCATACTTTTATCACTAGGTATTTTTACAATTAAAAGTGATAATACCGTTGACCATTTTTATTTAGAAAAGCTACTGCTATCATTTTTTACATCCGACAATATTTCGTTGTGATATCCACCCATAACTGAATATTTCGGCGCCGTCGTACGAATATTCTCCGACCAATCGAAAATTGTCCGATATAAAAATTTTACACATAACATCCTTAACTATAATTTTTATTAATTTAACATCTTACTATTAGGCATAAAATTATAAGAAAAATTTTAAATCTATTTATTAAAATTCAGGGTCTTATAATAAAAATGATTTATATTAGGAAATGGCTGCATCATTAATATTATTCAGGGTCTTATAATAAACATGATTTATATTAGGAAATGGCTGCATCATTAATATTTGCCCTCTACCATTAGAGAAGCTATCATGCAATCCCAACAAAAATTGTAAAAAAATTCTTTTATTCTCTCTTTCTTCCATGATTTGATGAGTACCACATGAATATTCAACTGGGGGCTCTAGAGCAGTATACTCATCCTAAAAACCTTTGAGCTTATGAAAGTAAATTTCAACAGACTTATCCTCATGTTCAAATGAATGTAATTCTTTCTGTAATTGATAGATTCTATGACCATCAATACTTGAAAATCTATATTCTAGTTCTTTCCACATTTGAGAAGCCAAGGTAACATAATTCATGATATCTACTATTTTAACAGTAATTATGCTCGATATCCAGGAAATCACTATGTCATTAGCTCTAGCCCAATATGGATGCAGAGGTGAATTATTGTCTGGTTTGGGATAAGATCCATTGATTCCAGTTTATTTTTTGCTGACAAAGCTATTTGGATTGATCTTTTTTATGATGCATAGTTTTCAGTCCCAATCAGTTTCTTAGCAATCAATATAAGTCTAGGATTATCATTACTATGAAGAAATAATGGATGAAATGTAGAATTCAAAGGTGAGTTCACATCGTTAACCTGATTGAAAAACACTCGATCTGCCTCAGTTTGATTCTGATTCATATTTTGTTGATTTGGAATTTATGTACTTTTAGAAGCTCTACCTTGTGTTACAACAGAAACAAAACTGTGTGGTAATACCATTGTTGCTTGAATTTGAAGCAGAAATACGGAACAATTCAGTGCGACGAATTTGTAGAATACAGATTTGCAAGTTGACAAATTTGTAAAGGAACAAATTCTGTAGTTAATCAATCTTTTAACTATGGTTACATTATTTAATTCTAGTTATAACAAACTAACATCTGTCATCGTCATAGTTAAATGCCAGCTAACATTCTGTTAGCATTCTGTTTTCTGTTAACTCCAGATGCCTCGTGCATTAGTAACTGATGATGATGCCATCTTAGCACACTTGTGCCAATGTAGCTTGTGTTGCTGAGATGATACTTGAACCTGGGTTGCCGCATTATTTGATTAGTGGACTGTATCATGAACTGCAGTCATGATTTTAACATTCTTGAGTCTCACGCAAGTAATTTAGAAAATATTAAGAGATTTGAATTGTTTTTTCAAATTTGGTATCTCACGTAAGTAATTTAGAAAAAAACATTAAGAGATTTGAATTGTTTTAACAGATTGAATGGTAGAAAATAATATATATTTTTCAAAACTCCACTTTTTTTTAAATAAAGAAAATGAACTTGAGATCTAAAGGTTACAGTATTTTAAAGTTAATCACTAGGTCCGTAGGTCGTAAGTGCACAAGGTTATCGCAAATAATAAGATTAAAAAATCTATAATCTATTACTGCAAAATCTGATCGGTAATGTGTCAATAAAAAAAATATGTAATGACTTGTGTACTTAAGTTTATGGGGAACCACTTTCCATAATCACCCATAGATTCTCTATTATAATTTTGCCAATGAATAACTAGTTACTGTCTAACTCTTAAAATGAGATCAACAAATTAATTCATTCAATCACTATATTTCTTATACTACTTTATTTTAGTTATTATAGGGATCATTTAATCAAGGAAATTAATCACTCGATAATGAATAATAAGAAAACAAACCATATATCTAATGTAAGGCCCCAATTTTTATGAAATATAAATTTAATTTTTCTTTATATATATTTTTTTGAAACAGTAAATGGTTAAATTGTCAAAAAGTTAAAGTTAAGGATGTTATATGTAAATTTTATTATGCCGGATAATATTCGATTTGTCGAAAATATTTGATCCGTACGACGACGCCGAAATAATCAATCATTGGTAGACACCACAGCGAAATATTATCGGATATAAAAAACGACAGAAGTAACATTTTTAAATAAAAATAGTAAATAGTACTATCACTTTTAGCTGTTAAATTACCCGGTGATAAAAAAATAGTAGCATACGGTATCTCATGGTATTTTACTGTAGTATACGATATTTTACAGTATTACACAGTAACACACGATATTGCACAGTATCTAATATTATTGATCTGATAAAGTGGTTATTGCACAGTATTCATCAATAATTGTTGTTACATAGCATTTTACATTATTAAATCAATAATTGCTATCGTATTATAACCAATAATTATTACAGTAGCTCATGCACTGTATTAAACTAATAATTATCACAATAACATTATTTTTGAATTATTATTATAACTGTTGTATTATTACTTTAATTATTATATTTCACTATTAGTTGGTATTTTTGGTATCATAAAATATTTTTGATAAAAGAAGAAATTAAAACTAGTCGGTGTGTAGAGAAATTCGTAATTAAAATTAAGAAGGAAAAGAAAGACAACAGAGGAAAGAAAAGTCGGAGAAATAAATAAATAAAAGGAATAGTGGAAATTTGTCGGGAGAAAGAAATAAATAAAAGGAATAGTGGAAATTTTCTATTTATTATAATATAAAGTTCTTGTTTTATTATAATATAATATATAAACTTATCTATTTTATTATAATATATAAGTTTTGTTTTTACATGAAAAAATCATTCATATGGCACGAATGAATTTTTTCTCTATTTCAAAATTGTCACCTACCGCTAATGATGCACAATAGATCGATCTGGTTTGGTCAGTCTGGACTTATCAGGCCTTGACTGTTGATCAGACCAGACCTTAATTTTCGGACTGCTAGGCCAGGCCGGGCCTTGGGTTGGGCTTTACAATTTTTATTTTTATTTATTTATTATTTATTTAATTTTTTTTTATTACCTTTGCTCACTTGCTTGGCTGTTTGTCCTTCATTTTTTTAATTTTTTTTTACCGTTGCGCATGTTTTTTATTTTTTTTAGCAGCAAACATCCATAATAGACGTTAATGACATTATATTGTTTCAACACAGGCTTTAACTTCCTTTTTTCAGCTTTGCTGTCTTTGCATTGCAGGTGGTAGGTGGCAGGTGGCAGGTGGAAGACTGGAAGGTGATGACTGATGGCCGATGGGACAACTCAAAATTGGCTAACAAGCAGCTAATTTAAGAAGGGATCCGTTTAATGTCTGTCTTAAAAACACACATTAAACACGAAAAATAAAATATAAATCCCATTAAATATTATATATTTATATTGAATTTAATACATAGGGTTCGCTATATATTATTTTTTTATATATTAAATTCAGTACAAATGCATAAATAAATAATATTATATATTGAAATTCACACTTAACATGTGTCCTAAAATCACATTCTAAGAAAATCCTTTAAGAAATGTTAACAACATAAACAATAGTGATGTACTAATAATTCAATAATAAATATGATAATAATATAACATAATATAGTACTAAGTAGTAAGTACTATCTAATACATCTAAAAAAGTAAAAAGACTGAAAGTTGGTAGTAATATAATACTATACGATTGCATTTAAAGTTCATCCAAAAGTTATAAATTGTAAAAGGAAACACATTGGATAATTCAAGCCGTGCCAATAAAATAAAACAAAAATAATCAATTAATAAAATAAAGTAAATAAACATGCAAAGGCAGCAAAGCCCAGCCAAACACAAACACAAACACAAACACATATATATACATGTATATTTAAATAATCTTGTTGTATAAATTGATAAATTTATGTCAATTATAAATATTAATGTATATAAATATATGAGATATAAATAAATTATAAAAGACCTCACACTAATTTATTTTATTATCTCTTAGAGTTGTACGTTAATTATAATTTAATTTTATTATTAAAATCGTAACGTATATATTATTTTACATATATAAATGTATGTGTTTCCCATATAGTAATATATATATATATATATATATATATATATATAATAAATACAGACATAGACATTGAGAATAGAGTGGTGCTTATTAGATTAGGGAGAAACCCTACACCAATACAGTAGACTGTATTTGATCAGAGAAGTGTGTGATTTCATCATTGTTTATACTACTACAAAATAAGACAAGGTGGTAGGTTTTTTTTTTTTACTGTTGCAAGCTTGCAGTGTTGTTGTTGCTTCTTTTTTTTTTACCATTGCTCCAACTTTTTTTTTTAATCATTGGCTGATGGTAGGTCAGGCTGAGTTGTTGGCAGTTGGCAGGCCGGATTTCACGGTAATTAGGCCGGGCCTCAAGCTGGGTCGAACCAGACTTTTTAGCAAGTCAGTTCAGACTAGATTTAAGTAAAAAAAATATGACATATTCTCAGCCTGTAGGCCGGGCTAGATCGAGTCAGGTCTTGATCAGACTGGACCCAGATCAGGTCGCAGGTCATTTGTGTACTAACCTACAACTCACACACACATTTTTCAAAGTCAATGTGCCACCCACTGCACACGCGAATGAATTATTTCTTTTGCCAAACAAAGTGTGCTCCTCCAGCACACTTTGTCAAATTTTGCATGCTCCTTCATCTTATAAATAGGTTGCTCACTTGAGTAACAAAGAACACACCAAAAACATAAACTTATTCAGCTATAATATTTTGAGTATTTCTTTGGAGTACAAGGATACTCTTAATATTGGTAAAGCCAAAAAGAGTGCGAAAATTTTTCAAGTGAGTTTTTTCTTTAAAAGTAATATTTGCACAAATACTCACTTCACACGGTATTCACAATTTTTCCTTTAAAAGACTCTTCCTTTAGAAGATTTATTTTGAAAAGTTTCATTTAAAAGATTTTATTTTTAAATGTTATTTCAAAAATTATTTTGAAGTTATTATATTATATTTTGTATACTAAACAAATTTATATTATATAAATTCTTTTAATGATTTCTTAATACACGAGTTAGCGCACACCATGAAATTTATATGTGATAGTTACAAATTAAAATATATATAATTATAGGTTGATTAATTTAATAGAAAATAGTATACAGTCACGTAATAAGGTAAGGGATATTATTTTCTTTCATACTCTTAAACTTACTATAGTAAGTATTATTCGATAAAATTCCTGAAATAATTATATGTTCCTTAATAATTTGTGCTTCATTTAATATCATTTCACGTGAACTTTCCTATTTACCTGAATCTTTCAATTGAACTTTAATCGTTATTTTTGAACTATAAATCTTAAATATCATTATTGAATTTAACTTTACATAATGTTGACAATTTATACATTATTTGACTATGAACAAAGTAATATTTGTAAACTTTTAATGTCTATTGTTTATCCTATTATCCTCTTTCTTTGTCCTCATTTATATCACTGCTATTTGTTCTAATCATCATGAATCAAGTTGTTATGAATATCTTTAGTCTGGGTGCAAAGATAATATAATTGATAAATATATGTGGCCTAGAGCACAGATGATATAATTAGTGAAGGTCTTTAGCCTGGGCAAAAACCTTCTTGTTGAGTGTTGAGTGTCTTTTAGGATACGTGGTGAAAATTCTCGTTGGCCTAGGACATAGAAAAATCGTTGTTTGGTATGATCATAACCGATGATAAAAGTTGATTATGATTTTTCTGAAAAAGATAAGTTAGGATACATCTTAGTCTACATGATTCTTCTAATGTATTGCTTATTCCACTGTAGATATTTGTTGAAAACTTCCAGTCTATTATATTTTATTATTCCGCTACAGTTGTTGATTTAAAATTTATTGTCTATTGTATTCTATCAAGAACTCATCACTGTTGAAGACTGTTGATAATTTATTCATTATTATCTTAGTCATGATATTATTTATTAGACTATTTAAGCTCACAATTTCCTTTTTCTTCCATTGTTCTTTAACAGGAGACAAGAAAGTAGTTGAGTCTAACCAGAGAATTGAGTGAAAGCCCGAGTGATAGTTGTAGTAGTTTTCACATGTTGTAAAATAGTATGACAATAATAGTGAAGACTTAATTGTGTATTATTAAGCACTGTATTGTTATACGTTGTACTATATTGTAATAGTTATTGTGTATTTTGATGACTCAAGTTTGGGTTGTGTAGGCGCGAATTTGGGGGCGTCACACCCAAAATATTTAGATATAATTTCTATGAAAACTAAACAATCAAAAAATCAAATTTCGTGGATACTTTAAGTGGGCAATGGATTGGAGAAATTCATAAATAATACTTCTTCTGACCGTTCTAAAAAATAAGATTACTATTAATTTTTAAATGAATTTAAAATATTTTTAAATTTAAAATTTACATATATATTTCTTTTTAATTTTAATTAATATAGGGATAAATATTATAAACTATTTAAAAATAACTACCCATTATAAATTTTATTATTTTATAATTTTTAATAAATTATCTCAATTTTAATTTTAAAAATATTTTAAATTTATTTTTAAAATTTAATAATAATCTTATAATTTGAAACAAAAATACTATTATAAAATTTTGATTTATTTATTTATGCAATTTTTAGTATTTTAAAACTTATATTTTTTGGGTCATTATAATTGACTGGTCTAGGAGTCTACGAAGGGTGTGCACGGTACGATTTGGTGCGACAAAACCGTATAATGCGATTAATATTATAGAATTAATCGTAACTGCGGTTAATCAAACCGTTTGATTACCAACGATTTTGATTAATATTTTGCCGTTATGGTATTTTTTCTGGTTAATATGCTCTTCAAAGAATAAAAAAAAGTAAATAACGCTGATAATAAAATGAGCTTAAAAGTTTAAAATACAACAATTACCCACTATTAATATTACTACTAATGCCTCTATAAAATTATTAAAACTTAAAAATAACATTATGCTATAAAATAAAAAAAAACTTATGCATACTCATAGCAAATTTACTATACATATATGATATGAACATGACTAATATATGCACACCCTAAATTACTAGTTGCACACCTAAACGTAATAAAGTGAGTAATGTACCCTTATTTAATGTGAAATGAATTCATCCATTTATCAAGTGTCTAATTTATCCTTTGACTTAATTAAATATAGTAATACTTATATATTCACACATTCAAAATAATTTTTTGTAAATTCTTACCATAAGATATTCAAATATATTTTTCTTTTTGAAACATCTAGTTAATTATATTGATAGTTTGACTTCAAAAAAAATTTATATTGATAGTTTGATACCAAAAAAAATTTTAGCATGCCATTTTGGTGTGGGGGGGATATATATATATATATATATATATATATATATATATATATATATATATATATATATATATATATATATATATTGTCGACACCGGGATTTTCGTCGTTTCGTTTTTTATAATTAAAAGCCCTTTCCAATTTTAGCTTTTAGATTAAGATGTGACTTTTGAAAAGGGTCGGCTTAGTGTCGACGGGGTTTTGAAATATCGAATTTTTTATGAGCCAATTGACCAGAGTCGCCAGTTGGTATATTTAAAATGGATGTACCAACTCATCCGAATTTTTGTTTTCGTAATTGCTGGCTCATATGTGACTCCGAATTAATTGGTCCGCAAACCGAGATTCATAGAGTTCGGGGGCTTGCTTAAGCGAGGGGAAGGTATTAGGCACCCCCCGACTTCCGTGAAAACACGGTTACCGCTATCTTGATGTTTTTCCTATCCTTTTAAAATCTTAAAAATGTGTATGTGTGTGTGTGTGTGTGTGTGTGCGCGCGTGTGCCTAAATGAATGTCGTTGGAATGCTTTACTTTGAAAATGCTTCAGAATCTCGTTAACCCTATGCACGAAGGATTTTACTTAATCGAAAAGTTCATTTTTATTGCTTTTTTGTTTCGATAATAAAACCGATGATATTTTGTAAAACATATTTTCAAACCCTTCGTCAAATAGGAATAGAGCTCATCCGACACTTACAATTTTATTTAGCCTACGAACGATCTAATATCCTAATTTGCTTGATTTTATGAAAAGCTTTATCATTTATTCCAAAATCATTTTCTCTCGTTAAAAGGAAAATCAAGCATTTAAAATAGCGTTGAGGCTATTCACGGGCATGTGAGCCATCTAAATAACCCCAAACGCCCACAATCGCACGTTTCATTATTACGGGGCCTTAAACCCGATTTTCGATCCGACATCGCTTTAAGGCCCGAAAATTACATATTTATAATACAAATGCATCGACATCGCTACATACGCAAAAGCTAGAAAATAAACTAAAAGGATATCATCGGGAGGTTAGGAGGAGATTCCATCCGCAATAAATCCTCTCTAACCGTCCCTAATCCATAGATCCCAAAACAAATATCGACTACATTGGGTTTAACTTCCAAATACACTAAATCAAACTATTTAAATAGCAATGCACCAAATATTTTCGGATCCACAGTAGATCCACCCAACAAATGCACAAATAAATGAATATTTACCGATTAAACTACTAAAGCAAGATAAACGATTAAATCTAATAAAACTACAAAATATGCACCGCCACTAAGAGAGATTGAAATCTTTGCCTTGATATTGATGGAAATCACACACTAGCACTCAAATCGGATGTAGGATACAATGTAGGGAGTAAAGGTTGAACAAAATGAGACAAATCCTCATATTTTTTGGCAAAACCCGAAGGTTTCTCTATCTATTTCCGCCATTTTTCTCTCTCTAAAACCTTCAAAAACTCTCCTCTCTCGCTCTCGGACGCAACAATGGCGATGTATAGCTGATCTGTAGGCAGCCGCAGGTGCATCTGCGGCCGGCCGCAGATGCCTCTGCGGTTGCCTGTTGTGGCCGTCTGAGCCGCCGCCTCGGCTGCCGTGTGCCGTCCTCGAGCCGCGCACTGTCCCGTTTGTCGGTGGCTGCAGGTGCATCCGCGGCTGTCCGACTTGCTTTTCTCGATTTTCGTGCCACGCGGTCTTAAATCGCCAATTTCTGCGGTATTATTTTGGAAGACTGTATTTTTGCAATCCGAAAATCCCTAGGAAACGTGCCATATTGTTCTGGGAGGCTAGTTCGGAGGGCTGCGACTTGATATAGAATTTGATAATTGTGCTTGGCTTCCATGAGGCGCTGCCCCCTTTTCCACCCCCGCCAGCTCACCGGCGAGCTGGGCAGCCGCTCGCTCACCGGCGAGCGAGACCCCCGAACATCGTAAGCGTAGTGGCCATTAATCGCCTTTTGTGATCAACTCAGGTATTTCTGGATCAACTGTTTGCCTTGCCTCAAGTGACCGGATGCTCGTTGTCCGTTGTGGCGGCTCTGACCGTAAATCGTTGGGGTGGCTTCGTATTGGGGTCCACCTTCCTTTTCGCATGTCGGGTCAAATGACGATTTTGCCCTCCTGTCAGGGTTAGTACAAAAGTGCAAAATTTGGGTGTCTACAGCTGCCCCTCTTTATCATGTTTATGGAATGGTAAGTGAAATGAACATGATAAAGAAGTAGGCACCCAATGCATGATGATGACAGTACACATTTAATGATGCAACATATATATCATTGATGCAACATTTACATATTAATGATGCAACACTAATATTACCGGTTACTGCCTCAAATGGACTTGCATAGCATATTCATCAAGGAGACTGTTTTTCTCTTGCTTATCGCATATCGCATATCAAGTCACATGTTAAATATCAAATCGAATATCATATTACTTCAAAATTGCATCGCACCGCATATGAAAACGCATATCGCACTGCTTCTCATATGATGTATCGCAAATCGCATATCGCATCGCACATCGCCTCGCACATCGCATCGCATCGCATTGTTTTAGTCATCGTCGGATCTTTTTCCAACGGTCATCGCATTGTCATCGTCGGATCTTTCTCCAACGGGTCGTCTCGTCATCGTCAGATCTTTCTCCAACGGTTCTCGTCGGATCTTTCTCCAACGGTCATCGTCGGATCTCTTTCCAACGGGTCGCTTTGGACGGTCAGGACTTTGCACTGACGGGTCATTTTTGGACGGTCAGGAATTTTCACTGACGGGTCATGCTTGGACGGTCAGTTATTTTCACTGACGGGTCATTTTGGACGGTCAGGGGTTTTCACTGACGGGTTATTTTGGACGGTCAGGTATTGTTTCTGACGGGTCGTTTTTGGACGGTCAGGAATTTTCACTGACGGGTCATGCTTGGACGGTCAGGTATTTTCACTGACGGGTCATGTTTGGACGGTCAGGGGTTTTCACTGACGGGTCATGTTTGGACGGTCAGGGGTTTTCACTGACGGGTCATTTTTGTAATTGTCGGGTCTCGTCTCCGGAATTGCTGTGTATTGTCCCAAATGGACTCGCATTGTATTATACATCATAAAAAATGCAATAATTCTTTGAGGAAATTTAAAAGGAAAGCGTACCTGGTTAGTTTGTGGGGCCTCCTTGGGATTCGTCGTCGTAAATCGCTTTTGGCAGCCACTTCTTTTGGTTGGACTTGTCATTCTTGGGTTCGTCCTCGTAAATCGCTCTTGATAGCCATGCTTTTGAGCTGTCATCCTTGTTGATTAGCTGAAGGTGCTTCAGACAGTCATTTTGTTACTCCTTGATGTTCCATAGATTCTGGGCGCATCGGATCGTGGAAGTTTCCTGCTGCCATGTCCTTTCGATAAATGGCACCGGTACTCGTGACGCCGACAGTCTCGTACCTGTGATTTTCTTTTCATGTACATTTTATTTACATGGAACACAGATATTATGCATGGATCAATGGATATGCTTGGAACCCCTGTTTAGTCAAATGATACAATTTTCCACGTGTCGTTCTTTTTGACCACTCAGTTGTGTTATGCCTTATTTAGGAGGACATTTTCTGGACTTCAAGGTTGGTTCGTTGAATCGCATGCCCCTGATCGTTTCTCTGTTGGGCAATTGTATCTGTCGTTTTGAATGCCCAATCGACTTATCCAGGGCTCCTCATCCTCCTCATAGATCGTCATGTCTTTGAATTTGGGGTGCAGGGACTTCCTCTTATGCTAGAGGATTATGCCTAGATTCTGGGTTGATATCTAGGTGATCCCCTTGTCAGTTGGTCGTATGCTTTGATAGCTCTTGACTTTCATCTGATTGATGTAGTCCACTTAACTTCTCTTTTTTTTTTATGACCGACGACCATGTTGCCCTCCTTCGCCTTTTAATCGATCAGCTCTGACGTCAGGAATTATATCGCTCTTGCGTACGCTCGCTTGAATATCGATGTAATGTCAGCGTGCATCGTGCTGAGTTTGTCAAAATCCATTGATGGTCGTGGGGGAAAGTTCGTTGAGGAGGAGTCTGATCCAAATCTGGGCTTCCTTTGTTTCCGTAATTTCCAACATGCCCCAGCCTTTACTCGTGTTCTTGTCGAGGATTTGTATGGGAAGTCACTTTGTTGGTTAGGCCGAGTTACCCACACCGATTCATATCTTGCACAAGTAACAAACGCTAACTGCTTGATGGTTCGGGTCGACGGGGTTAACTCCGATATTACTAAACATCTCAACAGTAGAGCAGATAAAATGGAATGCTCATGATTATGCAATTTAGCTCGTGTCCGTGATGTTTCCGTTTTATCGTTAAAAAATTTGACATCGAGATGGATCTCTTTTGTTCGTGAATCGTGAGCGTATTGACTGAATTGTGAATGTATTAAGTCACCCTCGATTGCACTTTTTTTTTTTTTTTTTTCATTTGACGAGTTATGAAATCGTAATAAAACATTTAAGCATTCATGGTCAATATACGTGAGTATGATTAAATTCAAAAACTACCTTCCTTTATCAAAAGTATTCCGGCTTCATCCTCGCTATCGTTATTCACAGAATTAATGTCATACGGCAAGTGCACTGTGCGATGCATCCTTCAATTAGGGGCCTCTTTCCCATGACTTCAGATGAGCCTCTATTTTTCTCTGGTCGAACATTTTTCTTTTTTTCTCCTTTTTTTTCGACTCCGTATTTCCCTTTTTGTGTTCACTTAGCTTGTCTCGTTTTCTTAGGCTATTCAGAGTTACCCATTTAATGAGTTTTGAACCAATGATTCCCAAACCAGGCGGCTTTAGAGCATTAGGTGTAAAGACACCCCTTCGGGTTTACTTGCTCGAGTAACAAAGGTCACGCTTCGATACAAGTTAGGGGGTTTATTGCATTTATTCCTTGTCTGACCCTGTGCAAGATTCGTTTTCTTAGGCTTGAGTTACCCATGTAGCGAGCGTTGGGTCGGTGACTCCTAAATCAGACGACTTTAGGGCACCAGGTGTAGAGACACCTTTCAGGCTTAATCACTCGAATAACCCGTGCCACGATTCGAATCTGCTCAGGTCTCGGCAGCTGTAATGCTCGTTTTCTTAGGATCTGAGTTACCCATGTAACGAGCATTGGGCCGGCGACTCCCAAATCAGACGACTTTAGGGCGCCAGGTGTGAAGACACCCCTCAGGATTAATTACTCGAATAACTCAGGCCACGATTCGAGGCATTTGATTCACTTTTATTTACCCTCCGATTCTACATCAGCGGTCATCTTATCGTCATAGCTTTATACCCCACATCTGAAAGTTGGCGCCAACGCAAAGTGCAGACTTCCCTATGAGGTGGATTCTGCTTCGAACGACACTTCGAAATCAGGTCTTTGTGCAGTTTTAATAGGTTGATCAGTTTTAATCGTCTAATCATACTCATGCGTCTGCTCCACGGATGCTTGTCAGAATTAATTCGATCTTTAACATGTCAAATAAAATTTTTCTCTTTTTGCAGGTAGTGTTAGAGTTAGACGATCTAACAGTCTTAATATATATACATAGAGACAGGAAAGAAATAAAAAGATGGAAAAAGTTGTACCTTTTCTGAAAAGACTCTGATTGGAAGAGACCAATTGATCGTACAACTTTGATGATGTTGTCATACGCAGACGGGATCGCACCATAGATGTCGCGTTGTGCATTATCCTTCCATGGATGGTTGATGAATGCCCTAGTGTCGAGTCGTCATCGATTTCAAAATTGCCCCAGCCTTGATGGTCGTCAAGGCCATTGCTTCGTGGTGTCTTTGACAGGTGGGCTGATGAAATACTGGGAACCCAAGAATCCTTTGCTTTTGATCAGGTAGGAAGTGCACTCCGATGGGTTGACAAGAGAATAGGTTGCCTGAGTCATTGATCGTCGATTGTAAAACTATCGAAATGCTCTATGGATTTTGCAAGGATTAGACCGCGCCACAGTGGCTGCCTACGTACTCCTATAGGAAGAGGAGATCAGGTCTTACGTAGTTCAGGCTTTTAATAGCACACAAGATTGCTTGTTTTTTTTGTTTTTGTTTTTTTTTTTTTTGCTTTTACAAGAAAACATAACATAATAATGCATAGAAAAATAAAACAAAACATAACACCAAGCAACCAAGATCGTCCCCACCCCTTTTTGGGACTCGCAATCGTATTCTTTGAATTTACCATTTCATGGTTCGCGGAGGCTTGACAATCGGTTCGTCGGTGTTCAGATTCCCCATTGCGGTGATCTCAATGTCGTTTGCCATTTTTAGTTCTCCTCTTTCGACAAGATTTTGAATTTTATGCCGCAACGCCCAACACTCCTCAGTATCATGCCCTTGTGAGTTAGAATGATAGAGGCATATTTGTGTAGGATCGTATCGTTTAGACTTGGGGTCTGTCGGTGGCAGCAACTCCGTAATCTTTCCTCGGCTGATCAGAAGATGCAATATTTCCGCCTTTGATTTGCTCAAAGGGGTGAACTTTCGATTTCTTGGGAATGCTGCTTGGTCTTTCCCTTTTGAGGGTTCATATTTGTCCGAGTGGTTACCAAGGCTCCATTGGTGGGATCGTTTAGCATCTTTATTATTTTGATTTCCCTGCCCTTTCAGTCTATTTTGATCTTCTTGAGTCAGCCGATTTTCCTGGGAAGGATCCTGGTTTGAAATTTGTTTGTCCTCTTCTTTCTTTTGGTCTCTCAGTAAGTGGGTGAAGAGTTGCCTCGTAAGGTTATGTTGGTGTACCACCAGGTCTGCCAATTGCTTCGCTTGATGCCTGACCAACTTCAATTCTTGCTTGATGACCTTAACCTCCTCCAGACATTCCCATCCAAGGACATTTGTTTCGCTCATTCGGGGGTATTCTTCGACCTTTCGTATGTATTTGCGATTGGGGTCCACCCCGATATTTCCTGACCCAATCATGCTTACCTCATCTGTTTCGTTTTGTGGCAAATTGCTAGCGTTGACATCTGGTCGTTCAACTACAATGTCCCCCATATCGATCAAGTTCTGTATCTTATGTTTCAATGACCAACAGTCTTGAGTATCATGCCCAGGAGATTCTGAGTGATAAGTGCATCGTTTGTGGGGGTCAAATCGTTTGCCTCTTGAATCGATGGGTGGAGCTAGCTCAGTGATTTTCTCCTGTGCGACCAATAATGCCAATACATTTTCAAGGGAATCGCCTAGAGGAGTGAATCTTCGACTATCGGTTCGTTCAAACTTTCTCTGCCTGCTTGGACCCTGATTGAATGCGGCCTGCTGCTGTAGTTGCAGATGGTTTCCTTTTATCGAGGTAGGGGGACTGTGATTGGGTTTCCACGATTGACCATGCGAAACGAAAGACACATCTTCCTCTTCTTGACTTCGTTTGGGTACAATGCCGTGCTCTTTGGCTTGAAGGTGCTCAGCTATGGCCTCTAATGCTGTGAAATCTTTGATTTTCCCAGTCCTTAAACCTATTTCAGTCATCTCACCATGTTTGATCATCTCTGAAAAAGGTTTGCCTATTCCAGCCAATACTCTTTCATAATAAGGAGCCTCATGTATGTCTATGAAGGTCATCACCATCTCAGCCTCATCCATTGGAGGGTTTACTTGTGCGGCCATCCTCCTCCATCGCTGAGCATAGTCTCTAAAGGATTCATTGGTCTGCTTTCTGATCTTTGTCATCTGGTATCGGTCCGGGGCCATTTGGGATTGGAAGCTATATTGTGTCAGAAAAGTGTGGGCCAACTCCTCCCAATTGTGAATCTTAGCATTATCCAGCCTCGCATACCATGTCCTAGCCTCCCCTGTCAGGCTTTTCTGGAATAATTGCATTCTCAACGATTCGTCCTCAGCATATGCCCCTAGTTCTCCGATGTAGACTTTCAGATGCGTGTAAGGATCCCCCAACCCGTTATACTTTTCAAATTCGGGGATTTTGAACTTCTCGGGGTATTTGGCTCCTGGAAAAATGCATAAGTCGGAGTAGTTGACGCTGTCGTACGACCCAATCCCTTTCATAGTTTTGATTGCCTCTTCCATCTGTTTTATTTTCTTGCTGACATTACTGGCAATTTCATCTTCTGGAATAGCAATGATTTGTTTTGGCAGCTCAACCTTCGGGGTCAGCCCGCTCCCTTGCGATGACGGCCCCGGCGGGTCCTCGAGTTGTGGCCCTGATTTTAGCTTAAAATGCTCTTTGAGCAACATGGTCAGCTCCGTCATTTGATTTTTCACAGCATCGAATTCTTCCCGAGACACGGGAGCTGGGTTAGGATTGGGGTTCTCAGCCATTCCGACTGTTGACTTTTTGGCTTTATTGGATCGGAGACGAGTTTGGGGCGCAATCCTGCAAATAAAACACGCCAAGATTTAGTTCCGGGAAACGACATTGGCAGATGCATGCTAAAGCCAATATTTTTGTATTTTTGGGTTTTGTAATCTTTTCCTGCAAAATAGGGTCAGTATCCCTTTATTTTAACCAAAGTAATGACATTGTGCAATTTATGATACTCTCCAAGCTGTCCCTGTAAAACAGAGGTTAATGCTTTTATTTTGACAAGGTGGGAAGCACAAAAAATGTTTGACTAAGCATGATGTCATGTACGTAAAGTGTAAAAGGGTATGAAGAGACTTTCCACGCGTCGGGTTTATCTGAGGCTGACCTACCCTAAGCTACTCTCACGGGCTTTTTGGCATGAAGGTTCCCTGATCTTCGCAATATACTAGAAGGGAATAAATCCGATCTTTCAATTGGATTGTATCTGAGTGGATGCTTTTCCTGAGCCTCGCCGGGGAGCACCCCTTTGAGTCCAGTAATCCACATCCGACGGGTTTGCCTCAGGAAGAGGAACTGCTCAACATACATTCATCATTCATTCATCGTTCCTCACCGTATGCAAATGATGACATTACAGTAAAGCATTTGCAAAGCAATTACAAAACTCGCATATTCATTCATACACGCACAAAAAGTAGACCAATCGCAAGTAACACAACACACCCATATTTTTTAGATTTTTAAAGGATAGGAAAACATCAGGATTTTAAACGCGGTTTAAGCCCTCTAATGTCCCCAGCAGAGTCGCCAGCTGTCGACGCCGGGATTTTCGTCGTTTCGTTTTTTATAATTAAAAGCCCTTTCCAATTTTAGCTTTTAGATTAAGATGTGACTTTTGAAAAGGGTCGGCTTAGTGTCGACGGGGTTTTGAAATCTCGAATTTTTTATGAGCCAATTGACCAGAGTCGCCAGTTGGTATATTTAAAATGGATGTACCAACTCATCCGAATTTTTGTTTTCGTAATTGCTGGCTCATATGTGACTCCGAATTAATTGGTCCGCAAATCGAGATTCATAGAGTTCGGGGGCTTGCTTAAGCGAGGGGAAGGTATTAGGCACCCCCCGACTTCCGTGAAAACACGGTTACCGCTATCTCGATGTTTTTCCTATCCTTTTAAAATCTTAAAAATGTGTGTGTGTGTGTGTGTGTGTGCGCGCGCGTGTGCCTAAATGAATGTCGTTGGAATGCTTTACTTTGAAAATGCTTCAGAATCTCGTTAACCCTATGCACGAAGGATTTTACTTAATCGAAAAGTTCATTTTTATTGCTTTTTTGTTTCGATAATAAAACCGATGATATTTTGTAAAACATATTTTCAAACCCTTCGTCAAATAGGAATAGAGCTCATCCGACACTTACAATTTTATTTAGCCTACGAACAATCTAATATCCTAATTTGCTTGATTTTATGAAAAGCTTTATCATTTATTCCAAAATCATTTTCTCGCGTTAAAAGGAAAATCAAGCATTTAAAATAGCGTTGAGGCTATTCACGGGCATGTGAGCCATCTAAATAACCCCAAACGCCCATAATCGCACGTTTCATTATTACGGGGCCTTAAACCCGATTTTCGATCCGACATCGCTTTAAGGCCCGAAAATTACATATTTATAATACAAATGCATCGACATCGCTACATACGCAAAAGCTAGAAAATAAACTAAAAGGATATCATCGGGAGGTTATGAGGAGATTCCATCCGCAATAAATCCTCTCTAACCGTCCCTAATCCATAGATCCCAAAACAAATATCGACTACATTGGGTCTAACTTCCAAATACACTAAATCAAACTATTTAAATAGCAATACACCAAATATTTTCGGATCCACAGTAGATCCACCCAACAAATGCACAAATAAATGAATATTTACCGATTAAACTACTAAAGCAAGATAAACGATTAAATCTAATAAAACTACAAAATATGCACCACCACTAAGAGAGATTGAAATATTTGCCTTGATATTGATGGAAATCACACGCTAGCACTCAAATCGGATGTAGGATACAATGTAGGGAGTAAAGGTTGAACAAAATGAGACAAATCCTCACATTTTTTTGCAAAACCCGAATGTTTCTCTCTCTATTTCCGCCATTTTTCTCTCTCTAAAACCTTCAAAAACTCTCCTCTCTCGCTCTCGGACGCAACAATGGCGATGTATAGTTGATCTGTAGGCAGCCGCAGGTGCATCTGCGGCTGGCCGCAGATGCCTCTGCGGCTGCCTGCTGTGGCCGTCTGAGCCGCCGCCTCGGCTACCGTGTGTCGTCCTCGAGCCGCGCACTGTCCCGTTTGTCGGTGGCCGCAGGTGCATCAGCGGCTGTCCGACTTGCTTTTCTCGATTTCCGTGTCACGCGGTCTTAAATCGCCAATTTCTGCAGTATTATTTTGGAAGGCTGTATTTTTGCAATCCGGAAATCCCTGGGAAACATGTCATATTGTTCTGGGAGGCTAGTTCGGAGGGCTGCGACTTGATATAGAATTTGATAATTGTGCTTGGCTTCCAGGGGGCGCCCCCTTTTCCACCCCCGCCAGCTCACCGGCGAGCTGGGCAGTCGCTCGCTCACCGGGGAGCGAGACCCCCGAACATCGTAAGCGTAGTGGCCATTAGTCGTCTTTTGTGATCAATTCAGGTTTTTCTGGATCAACTGTTTGCCTTGCCTCAAGTGACCGGATGCTCGTTGTCCGTTGTGGCGGCTCTGACCGTAAATCGTTGGGGTGACTTCGTGTTGGGGTACACCTTCCTTTTCGCATGTCGGGTCAAATGACGATTTTGCCCTCCTGTCAGGGTTAGTACAAAAGTGCAAAATTTGGGTGTCTACATATATATATATAATAAAATAGAGCAGCTTAAATTTCAAAATTTCAATATTCAACGGCCTCAAATCAATTTAGGCTTCAACATCCAACAGTCTAAAATCATTTAGGGCTTCAACATCCAACGGTCACTAATCTATCACTCATTTTGCCCCCCAATTTAACATATTTTTAAAAAAAATCTATCCACACACATTTTCCTCCCAAATCAAATTCACAACTACACTAATAATAATAATAATAATAATAATAATAATAATAATAATAATAATAATAATAATAATAATAATAATAATAATAATATGGAACTATATGGAACTAAGAGTCTACAATAGTTTTAGATTTTTCAACCTAAAAATATTGGATACAGTACTCAACTGTTATATTAATTGCACCGTACATTCAGACACGGGTTATCCCTAATATATATATATTAGAAGACATTACCTGGTGCGTAATTTCTTTTATTACATTGTGCTTAATTTCCAAGAAATTATTAATTCTGTTAATATTTTCATGATAGTTTATCATCCAAACTTTGAATCTTATAATATTTGACACTCAAATAATGAGTATGATAATTTAGAGGTGATAAAATGTTGTTAAAAAGGGAAAATAAGAAGAAGAATTAATTATTGTACGTATTTGATAAGTTGTAACGCATATAATTAAAACATTATTCAAACTGTGACATTCAAAAAATCAATTGAAACTGAACAATTATTTTTAGCATGATTAAAAACACAAGGAGAATGAACTTAAGACACGTAAGACAACGAAGTTGTAAAATTAAGATGATAATAATGAGTTTATTTTGTATTATTAAGAAGACATGACGGCTTTTACTTATTTTAAATTTGATTGCTGTATATTATTTTATAATCATGTGCTCTGTTTGTCTCCACTTTTTCATTTTTAACTTCTGCTTCTACTTCGACTTCTGCTTTTTTAAAAGCTATGAGCTAATGTTTGCTAAATTGATTATGATTTTTCAAAATTTGTTAACGAGTGTTTGACAAATAATTTGATAAACTAGATTCTAGTAACAAAATATTAATTAATATCTTTGTCTGTATATACATAAATAAATATATCTTTAAAATATAAATCTTATATTATACGGTCAATTATGTATACATATATATTAATATATAATTATTTATTGATATATATATTATGTTTATTTATTAATATACACATAGATATTTGAAATATTAATCTTATATTGTATATGTAATTATTTATAAATATAAATTAATATGTAATTATTTATTAATATATATGTATATCTATTAACATATATAAAAATATTATTACATTAATATAAATATTTATTTATATATTATATAATATGTAATATATATAAATAATATTATTTTATTTTATCAAGAGTTGAAAAGTTGATTTGATAGGTGATTTTAGTTTTCGATTCTTTTATGCATCAAGGTATCTGTACTCAACTTTTAGCTTCTGGACTAAAAAGCTGAAACAAATATTATTCAACTAACTTATCAAAAACTAGAACATAGAAACTGTCAAGAAAAAGCTCAAACAAACGGGACTAGAATGCATATAATAGACTAAAGGACAAATATAAGAGTATGGAATGATTTCTTATTTATTGAGATTATATTAGTTACTTTTGTTATTTTTTAGTGTGCAATTAGTAATTTAGGATATGTATACAACTGCACTCTATAAATAAGAAAAATAATAATAAATAAATAATTTAAAATTTAACAATGCATAAATAATTTATTTATTTATAAATATACTTTTATTATTAGTGTATTTATGTATGTGTATATATATTAATTTTAATTTAATTAATTTGATACGATTTTTTATTAATAACTGTTGTTATAATTAAATATGCAATTTAATTTTTTCAATTTCGGTTTATATTGAATTTTCGGTTGGTTATTTTTGTAACGGGAGTAATTATTTAAGGATCCGTTTAATGTGTGTCTTAAAGACACATATTAAACGCAGAAAATAAGAGATGAAATCTATTAAATATTTTTTTATATATATATTTGCACTAAATTTAATATATGGAATCTATTAATATATTATTTTTTTATACATTAAATTCAATATAAATATATAAATAAATAATATTATGTATTAAATTCCGCCCTTAACATACGTCTAACGACACATTCTAAAAAAATTCATTATTTAATGATATTAGCAGTCGTGTGATATACTATTTCAACATTTAATGTGTGCCATTTGCGGACGACGAGTGGCAGGTGCCCAGAACATCTAATAATTTTTCCTATAACGGCTGCTTCTCATGTCACCTTAATCGATTGCTTGCTCTCTCGGTTCTCTCTCATCAATTAGTCTCGGCTCTAATTTTCAATTCTGCGAGATGATATGTTAAAAAGCAAATTTCGATTCTGATCGGCCGGTTCTTTGTTGCAGAAATTTGAAGAGGTGTGGCTTCAACAGATATCAGGTTCAATGTATTTTGAAGTGGAGCAGAAAACTAGGGCATTTTCAATATATTGCTCAATTATATCTATGAAATTAGATTTCTTCAATTTCCTCAACTGCATAATTTTAAAGTTAGGGTTTTCTAATTTATTGCTTAATTGCTTGTCTAAAATTAAGTATATATTTGACTATAGTTGAGGGGTACTTTGGTTTTGGATTATTTTCCCTCCTTGATAATATGGCTTTTAAAACTTTTGAACTAAGTAGGAGAAGATGAAGTTCTGTTTCTGCACCCAATTTATATCGGCCAATGGATTATAGGTTGATGGCACAACTTTTATGAGAAACATTAGCAATTGGATGCACAAAAATATACAGGGAAGTGACAATGAGAGAATCAATTTCAGTAACAAACTTTCACAATGAAATTTCTGGGGTGATGAGAGCAAAGAAAATAACAAAAATGTATAAAATTTTTGACAATGCTACCATGATTAGTGTTTCTAATTAGGAGTTTTGCTTTTATTGGAATGGTATGCTGTCATATTTTAGTGGATATTCTTATTCTGTATGCCTTCAACTAGCTTATTCAGGTGTTTAATACAAGTCAACTGATGCAACTTTTACAAAATTTCACAAGTTGTAAGGGAATATTCAAAGCTCAAAAAGTTTCTCTATTACACGATAACAACAAACCTTTTGTTTATGCCCGGGCGCCCGCCTAGTGCCTTTTAGAACATTGGTAAAATTAGATGGACACAATAATTTAAAAACATAACAACTCGGTTTGCTTACGGTTAATACAAACTCTATCTATATAAAAAAACTGATCTTGATAAAGTGATATATCTCATTATATTGTTTCTCTAATCCCCTGTTTTCACTTCATGATCTTTTATGATTTTCCTCGCACAGTGATGGGGATCACGTTTGTAATTATTTATTTATAGATTTGATGTGTTTATTTATTTATGGAGTTGTTGTAATTTTAGGAGATAATTGGTATTTTATTTTAATTAGTTAGGGAATTTTGGTCTTTTAATATTTTAAATTTTTAATTAGTGATTATGAGCTATTAATAAGGGTATTTTAGTTGTTTAGTATTTTATTAGTGCTAAAGTAATATTAGGGTTTTGGGTCTTTAAATATTGATTTAATCCCCACAAGTTTTACATAATACAGATTATTATTAATTATTGAGAATTGCTTTGGCACACAACTTATTGTAGAGATAATTGTTTTCCTAGGATTAATAGAAGCAAAGTTGAAATCCTAAAACCCTAGTGATTCACGTGTAGAGCTAAATCCTAAGATCTATTTCCTATTATTTTCTACCAATTATACAGTTTCAAATCTGTCCTACATCACGCAGTCTCACTTCTTCTCAACTACTCATAGTTTAAAATATTTGTCATGACTCGTAATTGACTGTCATCTTTTTCTCTCTCCCACATCATCTCTTTTATTTTTCAGGTTCTACATATTTGCTCTCACAGTTTCACTAACATTTCTTTTTACGTAAAATATTTTTATTATTTTTTATAATATTAAAATATATCAATTAGTATCAAGTGTGTGTGTGTGGGCTAGTATATTGTAAAGGTCTAAGAGGATTATAAAGGAAGATGAAGAGAAACCAAAAACAAACTAATAGTGGTGGATGAATGGAGTGTTTGGCAGTTTCCTAAAAATATTTTCTTGATTGTGACGTACCCTATATGATTATGGATTAGGATAGTCTTTTATTATAAAAGTGTTAAAAGTGAAAAAAAATAGTATCAGGATGCTCTGTTGAAAATATTCAACTCCTTGACATAGTCTATAGACTGCGTAAGTACATGACTTCTGCACTTGCTAATGGAGAAGAGGTTAACCTGAGCTACATGAACTTCATAACCACCCCTGGTTCAATCTTCACTCTCGTAACCACCCCTGGTTTAATCTTCACTCTCGTAACCACCCCTGGTTCAATCTTCACTCTTTGTTGGTGTTGTAATGCAGTTAATCGTCTGGATGTGGCTATGACAACAATTGAGACAACAATGGATGGATCTAAGATAGTTAACAAACATACAAATGTGGGAGCTACAAAGTTTCAGAACTCAACTTCAGGATTTAAAAGATGGGGGAGAAGATCCCCTTTTGTCAGATATGGACTTCCTATGATATCACTCACCGTCGTTGGGGCACTTGGCCTTGGTCATCTTTTGCAAGGCAGGTCGGTGTTATTTTTCAATAATTTTGATATAACATTCTCATGATAGTATCTTTGTCAGTTATGTGTAAGAATGTTCAAACATTCCCTGGATAAGAAATCAAATTCGAATTATAAAGCACCTACCCTTGTGTTAAACTGTGAAACAGAAGTTTTTACACAAACTATTTCTCCCAGCACTTCGCCTGAGCCAGACCAAATCTGAGTAATTGCCTTTACTACTGTTAATTGTAGATGTATAATAACTTCTTGACAGCTGTAGTTCAAAACTTTAATATAGTAAGATTTACGAAGAAGTCATAAGCAATAATTTATAACAAGGAGTGTGAACAAGAGCCCCCACCAGGGGAATTGTAACTAATGTTTCAGCACTTACACAAACTCTTTTGGATTCTGGATCTATGTGAAGCTTAAACCTTGTTTAAACTAAACTAAGAAATCTCAATGGTGGTTTTAATGGTGCTTGTGTGGGCTGGAGACAATTCTGGAATGGGTTTGCCCCAAAATGATGGCCACTTGTGATTATATTGCAGAAAATAAGAGAAAACAGTGTATTGAGAAGGGTGAAAGAATTAGAGGGAACTTAGAGGTTAGGGATAGTTTGAAGAATTAGGGTTTGAAAGAGAAGTTTGGAGAAGGAGATAGATAGATATAGAGAGCATGTAGGCAGAGAATTCACAGAGAAATAAAGAGAATATATATAGAGAGAGATAAGAGAACGGCTAAACTAATTGTTTTCAATTACTAATATTCATCTCTATACATGCCTTACTTCTATTTACAAATAAGCTTTTGCTCTCATCCTTTCTTTTTCGCCCTTCATTTTCAATTGCATTTCTTCTCCTTCTTTGGTCTTCGTCCTCATCTTGTTGCCTTTCCCTCTCTTTTTTTAATGTGTAGAGGGTTTCTAAAAAGTCCTGTTCCATATCTATTTCTTCTTTTACCAAAATGAGTGGATGAAACTTTGTCATAGACTTGTGCCATTTGACTCAGTAAAATATATAGGTAATTTCTTCTAGAGTTTTCTACCATCGCTGAATTTTCTCATCGGTGAACTCCATAAAACTCAAAATTTCCTGTCGCAACCTGTGGTTAAAGTTTCTTTCCGAAGGACCAGCCATGTTGAGTTAACAAGCCGAAACAGTGTATTAATGGCTGTTTGTGAGACTTTCTTTGAGGACTGTTACAGGCTGGAAAAGTGGGTTAATTTTAGGGAACGCGAGCTTTTTAGTGTTGCAATAAAATGAAGATAATACCTAAATCTAGATGTCAGACAAAAGAAGAAACTGAAGCAAAAAAAATCACTTAGACATTTTATTTAACACTTGTGTGCTGGAAAAACAAAATGAGACTAAGAGAGTGTTTGATAAAAACTGAATAAAATAATTCTGAATGCTTAAGTAATCTGAATGAGTTGAATGAAATAGATTTCTGAATACTGAATGAAAAAAGTTGTTTGATAAGTGACATGTCTGAAACATCTAAATAACATATTTTTACTATTTTACCCCTTTAAAAAAATTAAAATTATTATAAATTTATTTAATATTACTTGATATAATAGTTAATATTTTTAAAAATTTTGTTTACTTCATTCAGCTAGGACTTGATCATTCAGCCAAAAAAATTAGACTTAGTCATTCAGTCCAAAAATCTGACCGATTCAGTCATTCAGCCAAAAACAAACTCACTGAATGGCTGACCGATTCAGCCATTCAGATCTATTAAGTCAAAATCAAACAGCCCCTAAGAACGGGAAATAGATGTATAAGATAAAGTTTTCAGCAATTGAATGGCTGTGATATCACTTGTCAAGTTTAAACCTTTTTTTTAAGCTTAACTAAGAAATTTCAGTGGTGGTTTTAATGAAGCTTTTGTGGGACAATTCATTAATGGGTTTGTCCCAAAATGATGATGGTCACTTGTAATCATATTGCATAAAATTAGAGAAAACAGGTTATTGAGAAGGGTGAGAGAAATAGGGGGGAACTTAGAGACTAGAGATAGTTTACAGAATTGGGGTTTGAAAGAGAAGTTTGGAGAAGAAGATAGATATATATATGGGGAAAATAGAGATAGAGCGCTAAAAGAATGGCCAAGCCAATTCTCCTTCATAATTTTCATACATGCCTTTTATTTATACCCTACCCTACACCAGCGACCAAGCTTGGCCTCTTGGGGACCAACAATACTCAATGTTCTAAAAGGCGCTAGGCGGGTGGCCGGGAGGAGCTTAGGCGGGATTTTTTATTTTAAGTCAATTTTAATATTTTATCTTACATTTATCAAAACAAAACAATAATATAAAGCAAAATAATCTATCATAAAGATAATAAAGACATTTGTTTAAAGTTCAAACACATATCCATATTGTCAATGTCAAAATTCAAACACAAACATGCAATTATTTAAAGTTCAAACACAAACAAATAATAAAAAATACACACTAATAGTCCTCATCTCTATATCCCTTTATATCTCTAACTCTTCTTCTTCATATCCCTCCAAGATAATGTCTCCATCGGACTCACACTCATACTCCTCATCTCCCTCTTCCTCCATGTTATCATCTGACAAAAAATCTTCTCAATGGAGTTCTCTTACTTCAACATTTCTACTACTTCTCCTAAGCTCTAGCACGCTATCCGTCCCGGATGTTTTACCAACCGCCTCCTAAGTATGGCCCGAACAGCCTTTAACTTCATCATCTATTTCCACAACGTCGTTTTGTAGTTTAGTTATTAAAAAAAAAAAACAATTACAACCCTAATTTCTCTGCCTAGACCCCCGCCTAATTTCTCCGTCTAGGCCTGCCAGGGGGGCCCTAGTGCCCAGGCGGCTGCCTAACTAGCTGCCTAACCCGCTTTTTAGAACACTGATAGTACTAGCCATGTGTCAACTATTTCAAGAATACTCCAAACTAACTACCAAGTCCCAAGCCTTATTTAATTTCTCTCTTTCCCTTGGCTTACAATCTCATAGTTAACTGAGTAGTTTATGTTAGTGGTGCTCTCAATAATGAATATTTTGTAGGCTTGTAGCTAAGGTTGGCTATTTATAGGATAATATGTTTCAACCAGGGTA
This sequence comes from Hedera helix, assembly GCA_947179155.2. Taxonomy (NCBI): domain Eukaryota; kingdom Viridiplantae; phylum Streptophyta; class Magnoliopsida; order Apiales; family Araliaceae; genus Hedera; species Hedera helix. Next base: position 31,498,321 of record OX359271.1, on the reverse strand, counting down.
AATCGGAATCCTCGTGAAAATTATAGAAATAAAGCCGAGAACTCCTTCTAGAGCTCCTTGTGGTAGGGCGCTAAGAAAATTCCCTAGAGTTGATCTGACAAATGAACAAACTTATGTACGTTCTTACTTTTTGAACCTGACATCTACTTTTTAAAATTCCTCGCGGCAGCTGTTTCAAAATCTACTTTTTTGCCGGAACTATTTTGAGCCTAGATTATTGGTTCGTTGACAAGGTGAACTGGCATCTAGCTTTAAGAATCTTGATTTTGAAGCACATGCCGATTACATGTTTAGCAGTTAGATAGGGGATATCTTTGTTTGTACCTTGATAAAGGTTTCTGCTAGCAGAAGCTTTAGAGATTGAATTTAGTGGCTCATAATCGAAGATTATAAATGTCGACTGAGTTGTATCTGCTTTTTCATTGCTTAATTTGCAACCAAGGGGTAGCATCTCCATTACTATGCATAAATAATGTGCAGAAATTTCAGCTGTTTTGCCTATTGCTGAATTCTGTGCAAAGTTAACCTATGCCATGTTGCAAAAGTTATCTGCTTTTAGGAGATACAAAATTTTCCTAGACATGTGTGTAAATACTTGTATATAAGATCGGAACCCATGGATGGAATAGCATCTCCATTACTATGCATAAATAATGTGCAGAAATTTCAGCTGTTTTGCCTATTGCTGACTATGTGCAAAGTTAACCTATGCCATGTTGCAAAAGTTATCTGCTTTTAGGAGATACAAAATTTTCCTAGACATGTGTGTAAATACTTGTATATAAGATCGGAAGCCATGGATGGAATGGTTTTGTGGCCTTTATGAATTTCTGACAGAAGACTAGATACTTGCATTTTGTAATACATTGTATTTCTAGCTTTTTTACTTTCTAAAAGGCTGTAATTGGTGTGGGTAGATCACACGTTCAAATCATGGTCTGTTTGTATATCATTATTGTATTATAGAAAAATTTCCCTTAACCCGAGTTTGAGGGCATGCTGTCTATTGCTGATAATAGATATACACATGCTCCTGTTTCTAGTTTGGAAAATAATTGACACTGAAAACAGTGACTAGGTATGTCGTTATTCAAAGAAGATTAGATTATCTCAGATACTGTAACATCTACTCTTCCTGTTCCTCCAAGTATGATAGAATCTGCTTCTCAGATTATAAAAAGAGTGTATCAGTGTAGAAACATCTATACTCCTGTCCGTCCAAGTATGTAGAAAATTTGCTGTGTCCAGGTATCTCATTATGCCAAAGAAGATTAGATTACTGTAACATGTGTGACTCTAAACATTTATTGTCCTCATCCTCCAAGTTGTCCATATTAAGAATATAGAGACCAAGTCTCATCTCTTCTGAACTCACTTCCCAACTTTTACTTTTTTGCTGTGGGACAAGTTACCCGAATCTTGTTGACAAATCAGGGAACCTATCTTGTAACAACAAATTACCCACTATGGATCCTGCCAAAGTGTCACCCTTTTGAACGTTTTAAGTTTTCAACCTCAACAGACATGGTCTTCAAATTCACGCAAACTTAGTATAGACCTTCAAAACGCCACACCAAATGCTACTTGGTCTCTAAGGAAACCGATCGTAACTTACCCTTGTCAAAATTCCCTTATAAATCCCTTCCAAAATAACCCCTTATATTATTATTATTTGGAATATCATTAAACCACTTTAGTTTTAGATTAATGCTACACCAGAGAAAGAACTCAATAGAATATCTAACAGAGTGATCTGTTACCCCTTCAAATGAAAATGTCAATCATCTCTTATCTCACCCTTCTTCAAATAGGATAAAAAATATATTATACCAATTTTGTTACTTTGTCTGTTGTATTCTTTTGTTTGTTTATGCAAAGAACGACTTATATTTTAGCTTTGGGATTTAAATAAGAGAGGACAAGAGAAGAAAAAGGTTCCTCTTTGGCTCTTCCTTTTCTTTTTCAATTATCATATTAGATTGTCTACTGATTAGCCTTTATGGTGGAGAAAGGCACTGGGTTGCGAACGTGATCCAAGCTTGAGTTTAATGGTTCAAATCTTTGGGCTCAAGCATTGATGGTAAGATCACAGTTTGTGGTCCAACTGGCTGCTAAGGAGTGTAGTAACTTCATGATCTTACTATGAAGTTAAGAGCCAAAAGGGAAAAATGAGAAATTAAAAAACATGAAATCGTATAAAACTAAGTTCACTTCTTGAAAATATTTTGACATTCATCTGGTATGTTTATTCTGACATTATCCATCTCCATCTTTACTTTGGTGTAATGAAACTTTTAGATCATTATCTGGACGTTTGGTAATGTAATCACACTCTTGGTCACTGTTGTAGCACTCTTTATTTCGTAATTATCATGCAATTTCGCTGTCATTATATGTTTACCCTAAGATCTAATTTTTTAGTGGTTCAGCAAGGATATTGCTAAGGTGAAAGATGACCAGGAGTGGGAGATCATCGAGACAAGAAAGGCACTAACAAGAACAGGACCTGTGGGCGCATATAACCCTAAAAAGATTTCATTGGAAGAGGAGCTGAAGGTACATCAATTTCACTAATAGGTTTAATTATATTGTTTTTTAAGCGTATCTATATATTGCTCTTTGCTACAGGCTATGGCAAAGAAGGTTGACATAAACGACTACGAGTTTAAGAAAATTCCCAAACCCAATGAGCGCAAGTCTGACTAGAGTTGATCTTCATACACTTTGTTGAGGTATTATCTTTCCTTCGGAGATGTACCAGTTCTTCCTTTCTTGCTCTGCCATCTCTTATCTACTGACAAGGTAGGTTGTTGCTAAAAGACATACTCTCTTTTTTTTTCTTTTTCTTTCCGGGTGATAATTCTGCTGAACTGGTTTATACGGGGATTTTTTGCTGACTTCGGTTACCATCTACTGCATCTGTGAATACATGGAAGTTTATGGCTTTTTATTAAATCTCTGTACAACAGTAATTTCACTATTCTGTATTGACTGAACTTGGGGATCATTAAAGATGAGTTATTTGATTCTTCTTCTGTTAGTGGTTTTTGCTTGAATTCTAAGTTTCAGTTCATCCGTTTTAAGCATCGTTCTGGATTTTTGGTCATCTGGCAAGTTTTTCGTTTCAGTAAAAATGTTACTTGAGAATAATGATGATCATAAGCGAGTTCTGACTGTGCCTTGTAACCTGTGTACACATCAACATCCTAGTGACTAAAAAAGTCAAAAATATCCATCCATAGGTGAGTGCCAAATTAATCAGTATTGACATGTTTAAAGAGCAATCAATCATAGCAGAAGTTAATGATAAACATGGGGAAAAAAATAGTTCAACAAGTAGCAGCTAAAATTATAGTGGAAGCTTTGCGCCATGGGCCACAATGTGTAACCAAAAGTGAATACAGATGAGAAAGCTACTTTTTTATCTATGAAATAAGTCAAATTTTAGCAATTAAATTAACAAATTTTATGATTTTATTTATTCCATTTTATGTCGGGGTCATCGACATGGGACACCCAAGGTTTGACAACTCAATACCATGTTTTGGAATTTAATTTGAAAATAAATTTATAATTCTAAAAAATTAAAATTTAGTTAAAATTTGACATTTAATTTCGATTTTAATAGTTAGAATTGAGTTTCTAAAGATGGCTTAATGGTAATTCATCTATAAAAAAAGGTGGCAAACTTTTTAAATTTGATACAGTTGTTAATGTAATCAACAATTAAGATATACTTGTAAGGGAAGAAAAAAAAATACTAGTAGTTAGTCCTTTTAAGCTTATCTACCAAAGAATTCAGTGGAATAAAGTAGGACATGCAATTTATGAAAAGAAGTGAAAAAGCTAGATCCCTGGCTCAATTTGTTGAGGACGCTTAATTTGGCTGGCTGATCTTGACTCTTAGAAACTTCTGATATTTGGAAATAAAAACTAATATTTCTTCCGTGTTACTAAAAGAGTCTCATTTTGCGACGGACTCATTTAAGTTTTTAAAACAGCAAAATATGTAATAATTTATATTAATAACCGCAACTATATTAACTAAAATTAAATGAATTTATAGTAATTTTTAATTTTAAAATAGTACAAATTAACTTTAAAAAATTAATTTGTGAAAGAAAAGGGAGTATCTGACAGGTGACGACAAAAACAGGATGCCAAAATGGAAAACAAAGAACGACTATCAAGCAGCCTCTAGGATTGTTTCAAGGAAAGAGAAAATCAAAACTTTGTCAACATTTTCAGGTGTTTGGCATGACAAAAAAGCAAGTGGTCAATGGAGATTGTTGTAGGCTTTATCGCACATGTTTTTGAGGGAAATGGTCTACCATTTTAGGAGCTGTTGTGGAGAACACAATCCATTATTTTCTTTTTTTCTTTCTTTTTTGGTGGATTAAAAGTGACGGCTAATCAACAAGAAAAATAGAAGATGGGTAGGAGAAAGAAAGTGTTTTTGACCCACTTCAGCTCAGAAACTGTTGATAGTACCTTTGATTCTCTCTAGATGGCGTACATTATTACTCTTTCCTTCCTTCCGTTCCACACAAAGAGTCTCATTTATCATTATTTTTTATTTGACAATGATTAACTAACACTTATTATTTTTAAAGTGAACATGGAACAGAAGTCAAATCTTTATTATATGCAATATTTGTTAATGAGAATTTTTATTTGGAACAAAATAAGTATTATTCAAAAGTTGGCAACTTTTAGTCTAAAATTCTTTACATAAATGGTTTATATTCTTTATTTCTTTCTCTTTTGTATTTCTCAGGCTTAGTTATCTCAAAGAGTGCAAATTATGGCATCACATATAGACATCATGCACTACAGCATTTACCAGCAGTATCTTTTTTTGAAACATAACCAACAGTCTTGATATGGCTTTCACACCACTATTTTTCTTTCCCCCAATAAACAAACCAAATATTGCACCTCTGTTTCAAGAATTAAGAGTGAAATGACTCCAGTCATCATTAACACACCGTGAAAAAAATCACAATGCACCTATCTTATACAGTAGTAGATCAAAAGTTTCACCCAAATATTCCTAAAATTACAAACTTACACCTCTTCGAAATGAAACCAGTTCTTATGTACATCACCCCCAACAATAACACAAGGATAGAAGAGACAACAAATAACAAAAAAGATGTAGAACCTACCTAATGTTCCATTTTTTCTTTACCCTCCCCGTATATATATATATCCACCATTCTTTATCGAGTTTTATTCCTTAATAAAATAAAAACAGGAACAATATTGACAACCAAAACCGCTCCTCTTATCACTCCAAGTTATCCCCAACCCAAAACAAAAATAACAATAGTCATTTTGCACCTTGTAAGTCTTCCTGAAAAGCTTAGGACATCACCTTGGCTTCGGCGGAACAAGCCATTGAGCTGATGGACTACCCAATAATGTAGCCTGAGACCGGCTAAGCATCTCAGCCATTGATCGGGTTTGATAGGCCTGAACAAGACTAGAACCATCTGTAGAATCACCTCGTGCAGTTGCTCTCTGCCATGAGTGTGAGCTTAGTCCTGATAATATATATGCCCTTCCCGATGCTTCGTATACATGCCTGCTCGCCAACCTTTCTTGCATCTCCTTGAGCTCAGCGTCTAGTGCAACACATAGCCGGTCATGAGACTTGGCTGATACGGTTTGTGACATCACCTTACGCCAATTTTCGAGGATGGAAATTGCACCTGCCAGGTCTCCCTGTTCAGCTGCGGTTCGAGCTTGTGCCATTGCCTCCGCTGCTTGCAGCCTGTTCCGTTGCCTGTCCACTTCTACTGACACTACCTCTTGTCCACCTATTTTGGGTCTCATAATCCTAACTTGTTCACTTTCCAATGTTACCGTGTCTTTTGTCAGCGGATTGGTATAAACAGATCTTACTTTTAACAACGATGTTTCGTTGCTTGAAAACTCTTTTGGCACATTCATTGTCACGAGAAAATCCCTCTCCTCATCTGCATACAGATCTCCAACTTTAATATAACCAGACTTGCCATCTGGCAATACATGATTCGGATAACTTCCTGCTTTTATAGAGACAAGGCAAAGGCTAGAGTGGACACTCTCGATAATCACTCGCAGCTCCTTGACAACAACACTCAAAAGCCCTCCAATGCATTGTGCAAATGCATCCTGGATCACACCTTCAGTTTCAATGAAAGAAAAGGTCCCTCCTGAAGTCTCTGAAATCGAGTGCATTGAGGTGGCATCATGATCCGTCCCAAACCCAAAAGTGTGCACTGGAATTTTGAAGCCTGAACTGTCTTTTCCATGAATAGACTTAGGAAGCAGCAACTCATAATTGGGCTGATTTTTGCTGCCGCCAGAACCATTGACGGTATATGTGTCCTGTCCATCCGACAGCAGTATTATACTGGCAACTGGGTTCTTTTCCCTCCGATCTTCCATCACCTTGGCACCCTTTCTCAAGCCTTCGGCAATATTTGTCCCACCATTTGCAACCAAAGAGTTGACCGCTTGCAGTGCCTGCTGTCGTCCTGTATCAGACATGCGGCAAAGGGGAAATAAGCGGCGGGCTGTAGACGAGAAGGCTATGACTGCCAACCTGTCATTGGGGCCAAGGTTCTGTATCACAAACCCCATGGCTCGCTTTAGCAATGCAAGCTTGGTACCTGCCATGCTGCCACTGATGTCAAGCACCGTGACAAGGTCAACTGGAGCACGTGAAGTTTGACAAATTTGGGTTAAGTTAGGCTGATTTATATTGTGATTATGTCCGGAAAATGAAACAGGAGCTTTCAGATGGATCAGAACAGTGAAGTTATCATAAGCATTGAACCGTGGGACTGCTGGAACTTCTGGGTATGTTTGGACCAATATTGTTCCACGACAGTCACTATCTGCAGGATTTTTATTCTTGGAGATTTGCTCAGCATTCTCTGATTTATGATCCAAGGAGTCATCATCATTAAACACAGCAGGCTCAGGAGCCTGAAATAGTTGTGTGACATGACGACTGGAATTAGGACGAGAGGGAGGCAGTCGACGGACAACTGTCATCAAAGCATTGTTTTGGGCCCACTCTACAGGATTGATTCTAGCCCTTCCAGGAGGAGGTTCCAAAGTAGAACCTTGCCAGGGAATTTCTTTCCACTTAGCTCTGCAAACTGGGCAAATTTGGTTGCCATGCTTCACATTTGATGCAATACAATGGAAATGGAACGAATGTGAACACTCAGCAGTGAAAATAGCATTGCCATCTCCACGCTTCATTGTAGCCAAACATATTGAGCATGTTTTCTAAAAGTACAAATCAAATGTGTTAAGAAAGAACGAAATAGAGATACAATAAACAAGAAAAAAGAGTACATCTGACAGCTTTCAGGCTGAACAATAGTGTGATATGCATAAACTTGTGCCGAGCAAAGAATCACATTATCAAAGTGCACCAATAAGACAAATTTGTAACCAGACTACCAAAGTTATTTTAACGAGTCTCATATAAATTGAAAAGCTAGAAACTGTTAACAATATTGTTAGAGTGTAAAAGTCAATAGAAGAATGTAAGATAATGCAAATACCACATCTTTGGACTCAAATACACTGGGGAACATAAGAACTACTTACTAAAGTACTAAGTTCAGAATATGAAGATCTATTAAATGGAGAGTGTCTAAAAATATTTGGAAGTCTAGATAGTATTTTAGTTTGGAGAATAAAGCACATCACATTCACTAGATGAAATAGTTGATAACTGCTCAATATTGATTGTGAGCACTGAAAAAAATAGAGGAACAAGTGGTCTATATATATTTCATTTGTTAAAATTAGTAGACTTTGTACTTTAAAACTCGTATGCAATATATAATATTTGCCCGTTGCAACAACGTGACTGCCTCAAAAAGATATGGAAATAACAAATTGATTCTGATGGAAATGATCAAGTGTATTTCCATTTATTTCCAGCAAAATCTAAATTGTATTTCCATTTCCGGTTTAACTTCGATCTTTACATAATTGAGGGATTTTTCAAATCTATACTTTTTGTTTCTTTTGGGAAATAAATTTAACTTTAAAAAAGTATATGCAGGTCTATACCAGCAATGAAGTATGCAGCTGATGCTAGGGCTGTAAATGGAATCCGAAATATCAGATATTCGCGCTGAAAATTCGTATCCGTATTCGCATCCAAGCGAAAGTGGATACGGAAATATTCATATTCTTATCCGTTAATATCCATATCTGTAATTACAATATATGAAAATATTAACATCAATTGATTATACATCTTTTATGGCAATTTTATGACATAAGATATAAAAAATTACATATGGATAATATCTAACTTTGTTATTTTATTTGGTTGATTATACATCATTTCTAATTATTGGTCGATTAAGTTAATATTTTTTGGGTTATTAATTTAACATTGTGCAAGAATTTTAAATTTTAAAAAAAAAATTAAAATTTTATTTTGAATGGATGTGGATGCGGATACGGATATTCGGATATTTGATATATTATCCATATTATATTTGTACAAAACGGATACATATTTTATCCGTATTCGAATATTATCCGTCGGATACTCAGATATATCATATTGCATATTCATTGGATATGGATACAAATATGGATATTAAAATTTATTTTCGGATACGGAAACGGATATACCTGTTATAGCCCTAGCTGATGCAATTTATTGGAAAAAAGAGACCTTGACCAATTTATGTAAGAGGAGGTATGCTTTTGACTCATCTTTCGTTACTTTGAATATTTCAAGATGATTCTAACTAATAGTACTAGAAACAAGCAACAAGAATCAACTTTCAATCATCTTTTCCTGTCTTATTATTTGTTTGTTATAACTCCTTTATTTTTTGTCGCACATAGATGGGTATACAGTTTCGCAAAGCCGTAAGTTGATACAAACTTCTCATGAAACTGACTGCAGGTTGTTATATAAATTTAGGATTAGCTCAGCAACGAAGTTTAAAAATGAAGAATTAAAAAAAATGAGAGAGAAGGGGGGGGGGGGGGGGGGGGGGGGGGGGGTCAAACAAATAAGGTGACAAATGACTTATGGTTGAGTTGTATGGCCAATTTTACAACTTGCTAATCTAACAGATTGCAGGATCAAGTCTTTATGAATTTTCATCATGTATAAGCTCTAATAAACATCCATAGTATATAGATGAACCCCGCAGTTTTATTCATGAGATTGACTGAAATAAATTTTAAAAACAATTGTTCTCCAACCCAGATCAAAAAACACAACATATGGATAACAACAAGAACTTGCAATTTCAAATCACATGTATTCATACAAAGTCAACAACATGGGTTAATTCCAGCTGACCCAATTGCTAGATATAATGGACGCAACAGTAAAACAAGAAACATCAAGTAAACATAAATTTTGTTTGCTCAAGAATATGAGCAATAGAAGTAATAACAAGATAGAAAAGCTTAAATTTTTCATGCCTTGAGACACCAGAGAAAACAAACATCCACCCAAAGAGGCATAACACAGCCATTTGACTCTATGTTGTGATTTTGATTCTTTCATTCTTTCTTGGGAAGTCCGAATCAACGTAATGACTACACCCAACAATCAATACTGTTCTATTTATTGGTTCAAAAATAAGGGAATCCCAGAAATCCATTTATCAAAATAAGAAAATTGAACCAAAAAAATCACCACTAAAAAAGGGAAAACAAAGGACTCAAACTTTTTAATCAAATTTCTGCTAGTTTATTCTACTTTCTCAGCTACCAAACAAGTCCGAAGTTTCAATTGGTACTTATAAATAAATAAATATAATAACAGTAAAGGTGGGATTAAATTACAAAATTACTAACCTTTGATGATCTACTGAAGCTTTTTGATAACCGAGCAGCAGCCAAACTCCAGCTCCCCGGAGAAACCAACGGCGAAAGCAGAGCAGCATCGGAAAATTTCTCCGACACCGGCGGCGAGTCATCTTCAGTTCCACCCGGCGGCACATAAACACAGAGATTTAACCCAAGTGCAAGCTTAGCTTTCCTCCATTTGCTTCCCATTTCACCCAAAAAATCAGAAAAATAAAATAAATTGAATTCTACCCTCCAAGAAGCAGCAGCAGCAGATCTTGAAATGGGTAATCAATTAATCAGATGAATTTCAAGAAAAATGAGAAATGGAGTTTTAGGAAAGTTAAGTGGTACACGAAAACCAAGAAGGCTTGAGAGAGAGAGAAGGGGGAGTTGGGTTTGGTAAGGAATTAAACAAGGAGAGGGAAGGCTATAAGGATGGATAAAAAGAGGACCGAGTCGAAGAAGGGAAACCGTGAGGGTCTGCTTCACTACTCTTTATGGCGGCCATGAGTGAGAAATGTTGAGGAGAGAGAGAGAGACAGATGTAGAGCGTGAATGGTGTGTGCTTGTGGGTTTTTGACATGGGGAGTTGAGAATTGAAAGCAGTGGAAAGGAGAGAGAGAGATTCGTTGTATCAGATATTATTCTTTTTGATAAATTTATTATTAAAAAAAACAAATCAATTTGTTTTTTATATTGTATTTTTTAAATTGATAAATGAAATATTGAATGTGAGTGACTGAGTTCCATGTAAAGAAATTCATTTGCAAATTTTATAAAGTTAAAGATATATTTTTATTTTATATATTAAAATAATAAGTTGAATTTTTATTTTATAAATTAAAATAATAAATTATTATTTTAATAATAATCACTTAATAATAAAATTATGATTTAAATAAACACGTTGAAAACACATGTAATTGCAAAGTTGATAATTTTTTATTTATCTCATGTTCGAGTTTAGTCCTTCATTGCACAAGGATTAGATGTCTAAGTTTATCTTTTAATTTATCACCAAGCAAAAATTAAATTAAAAATAGGTTTCTTGTAAATTCCCTTCTAATTTCTTATCCGACACTTCTCCAGGTTTTCAACCTCAATGATGTGATGTATTTTTATAATTAAATTATAATATTTTGTTTGGATTAAATGAATATAATAAAAAATAATATATTTAATAATTATTTTAAATAATAAATTATTTTGATAAAATAAAAATTTATTTAGTTATATTGATTTTCATTTCATTTAGGATCTTATCGGATGAGACACATTACAATGGAAAACATAACATAATAGTATAAATTCACAAAAAAATTACACAAATTGATAAATGAGATTTTATAGCAGGACAAAAGGTGTAATTTTTACATTAGAATATATTAATTTTAAATTTTAAATTATGTGAATTACAAAAACAAATTATCTTTAAGGATATAATATTAAAATTTTCTAATACTTGTGAAAAAAGAAAGATCCAAGTAGATTGCGGCAGATGGAGTAATACATAGTATTTTATTTTTTTTGGAAACTGATATATTTATAGTTATTTTTAATATTTTTATAGTTAAATTGTCGCTATATATTTATGAAAATACTAGTTTCTTTTTATTTTCAATACGTGAAAGGAAGAAAAAAGCAAAACACGTTTTTGGTTGAACGAGAAAAGCTAAGAACAAAGCTTTCACTAATTGTTCATCTTTGATTGCATATTAATACATTTTAATAGCTTATATTTTAATATAATTTAATATTTAAAATTAGGATAAAAAAAATATTTCTGAATGCCTCTAAATCATTAAGATACAAATTTAAATCTAAACTATTTAGAGAACCACATTAAGATGCATTAAGATGTAATTAAACATTTTTGTATTCTAGACTTTTTTTGAAGTGAGAGTATAATAAAATCTTATAATCAAAAACATCTTTTTAGAATCAAAAATAAAATTAAAAGTTAAGAACGAAAAAAATGAGTTAAATCAAATTTTACATAAAAAGAAGAAATACACTTCATATAACAAAAAATATATATAACACCTCATAATAAAAGAAAAAATAAACTTAAATAAATAAGAATCAAATATGAGATTTAAAAGATAAAATAAATATGAGTACACAATATTCATTTTAACAATTAAAAAACGGGACATGACATTAAAATACATATCATACCTCATTTTTTAATGATTAAGATAAATATAGTATTTGATTTTATATTTAAATATTGTGTATATAGACTTGTCCTAAAAGATATGACTCGATAATGAAAAATTATTTTATACTCCTGGAGCAAGTGAATAGTATGTTTCATCCTCTCATATATATGTGAGTTTCATCTTAGGCTGATCCCATATATATATGAAAGGAAAAAATATACTATTTATTTATCTCAAAAATATAGAATAATCTCTTATCGATAACTAATTTCATGAATGATATGGATTTAAAATCAAGATATTGATTCCATGATTTTTCTTCTTTTTGCAAAAAGAGCACCCAGTCAATTCAAAATTAATCTTCTATGAAAAAACTTTAACTATATAAAATTTGAAAGACTTTTGGAATACTTTAATAAATTCTATCATACGAGCCGATATTTTTGAAATTATTTTGGATTCTTTCTAGAAAACATCATAATACATACTCCATTGATTAAAGAATACTTACAAAATAGTATAATGAATGGGCTGGAGCTGGACCAATTATGATGTATCATTGTTGGGCATGGCAATTTATGGGTCTTAATAATGGTTTTTTTTTTTTCCTTTTATTGATGAATATAATGATGACCATAAGTAGCACCGCTCCACACGTGCAAATCATCACTCCACCACCCCTTTAAACCTCTTTATACCCTTGTCAACGCTAGCTGTTGACAATACCATATTCAAACGCAAGTTTGCTTTTTCCTCAATTTTTATACTTTTCTTTCAATTTTCCTTTGGATTTTTTTTTAAATATGTTTAAATTTTAAAAAAAAGAAAAATTATAAATTACTTTAATTTTCTTCATATATATATATATATATATATATATATATATATATATATATATACACAACTGTGTAGTGCACAGTCGACTATGACGACGATTTTTTTGGACTACGACGACGGTTCAACCGTCGCCATAGACCAGAAATAACTAGGGCGACGGTTAAACCGTAGTCGTAGCCCAAAAAAACCGTAACAATAGTCGACTGTGCACTACCCTGTGTATATACATTTTTTCCTATATATATATATATATATATATATATATATATATATCTTACATTTATCTTTAAACTCTCCAATATGATAATATTTATTGATTATAATAAAACGTATATTAAAAAAAAAGACAAAGTATACTAAAAAGTTTATTTAATTAATGCAAGTAGAGATGATGATAATCTTCTTCTTTTTTTTAATTTAGCAACCAATCAAAAAAAAAATTAAAAATCATTTTCCGACAAAGATTTTCCGTAAAACAAACGGAGGCTTGTGTTTTATTATCTGAGCTTTATTATACTAATTCTACATGTGCTTGGAATTGGTTGTTAAGGGTCAAATAGTCCACATGTTGAATTTTCTTTAACCACCAAAAATATATGGTAGCAGCTACTGTGTACTTGAGGAAAATTCTCACGTGAATATTCCAAACACAATCTCTTGACTTGACCATCACAAGTTCATTAATACTCGCATTTGACTTTTTAAAATTAAAATTGACGTAGTTTATTTTATTTTTAAAAATAATAAAACTTATGACATATACTTTTCACAAATTTATAATTAAATGAATTAATATATCAATTTTGACCCTAAAAGATTTTCAAAAATTAATATTTACCTTATATTTTGCAACGAGGACGCATTACGGATAACTTATATACAATGGCAAAATATTTATGTAAGCCAGAGAGGTGTTTAAATTTATTAAAATTGACTAGATGCTAAATTGATTTTTTCAAATATTTTTTTATTTTTTTTGGGGGCGGCGGGGGGAGGGAAAAGCATAAAGGTTCTATTGGATATAGATATTGTGCTGTAATTGGACCCTTAGAAATGATTCTAAATGTCACCATTATAATTAAGTCAATGGTTGAAAATTGGGTCCAAAATATGCCCATTAGTTTTGAGGAATATTAATGGTATATATGGGGCAATGCAAGATTGTTCCCTTTGAGCCATATTCTTCCATTTCTTCTCCCACCCATTTATAAAAATGGTGCTATGATAGTGCCATGCATGGTTCCAATATTGGAGTGGTTTAATTGGTAGGAGAGTTTTTTTTTTCTCTCTCCATTGAATAAAATAGAGGAAATGGGGGGGCATCAAATGATTCACTTGCACTCTTGAATTCTCAATTGAAAGAATCTTAAGAAAAGGAGCTTTTTCATGAGCTTGAGAAGCACATTAAATATTTTTTTAATCATTTTTAATATTACATTTTAAATAATACTCCGTATTTACTTAGAATATATTCCAGATATGTTTAAATAAGATTTTAAGATAGGTAAAAATAATTAACAAATAAAATAAAATTAAACTCTATTTTTTTTTTTGAAGAGCTATGAGGAGTTAGCATTATGGTAATTTATAAGTGAATGCATGATTATTATTGTTATAAGGTTTTAGTGGAGTTTTCACTATTCCCACTAGGGTTACTTTACTCTTCCCCTCATCAAAAGACAAGAAAAAGAATAAATGGTTCTCTCTTTTTGAGTTGCCAAAAAGTTATTCCTCTCCCCACAAAAGAACATCAACTAGCTAGGAACCAACTTTCTCTGCTGGCCTCCCTCTCCTCCTTTGCATTTCACCCTCCTTTTGAGACCATAATACACACACATACTTCTTATGTTTCGTGAAACATGTTTTATGTATATTTTTATATAATTTTAAAAAAACAAAGCAAAAAATATATAGAGAATATAAATAAGTTTTATTTTACCCGCAATGTATCACACATAAGTAAAATATAAAAAAATCTTTTTTTTTAAAAGAAAAATAGTGACCCTGATTTTAAATTTAAATTATGTATTTTAAATATTTTCATAGGACAATTTTTTTTATATTTCGGACATCTTAGGTATAACGCAAGAAGTATATGCCTCCCAACTCAATTCAACCCAACCCGAACCCGAATCAACTCAGCTTGAAAAATTAAGAGAGGGAACGAGGGAGAAAATTTGAATGAATGCATGCAATGAGTAGATATTAGACACACAAAAAAAGAAAGAAAAAAAAAGGAATCCTTCTGATTACTCTTTGTCATTAGTCTTCTATTAATTAATAGACGAGGATAGGATTCCCTTTGCCACCTCTAAATATGGCAGACTTTATCAGGGGAAGTCAACTAGAAAGCTGACCTTTATATCGGTGCATTAATGCTGCGTTTGTGTTTGTGAGGAATGAGACGAGGAGAAAAAGTATAAAAGGGGAGGGAAATGGATTATAATTTTTTTTTGTTATATTTGTGTTTTAAGAAAAAAAGGATGAGATGAGATTTTAATTAAAAAAAAAAAAATTGTGATTTTAGAAATAGAAAAATAAAGAGAAAGGATTTTTATTTTTAAATTATATTATTATTATATTATCTTTATATATATAAATATAAAAAATGATATGATTTAATAATATCTATTTATTATAATTATTTTGTTTAGTCTTTTTTTTTGTTACACATCCACATACATATGTATGTGTGTGTGTATATATATATATATATATATATATATATATATATATATGTATGTGTGTGTGTGTGTCAGTGTGTATGGGTAATTAAAAGGACTATCATCACGCATTAGCAGCTGGATTTGGCTAATTTTTTAGGAGTAAAGTTTTTACGAGAAAGTTGGCTCACTCGGTTTTTGACTGAAACTATTTGACATCTCAATTTGCGGCTAATTAAATATTTAAGGTACACTTTTTTAAATTTTTATGTTTGTCATATGAATTTAAATATTATATTCAATTAATATTTTGATATACTTCATGTGAATATCATACATTTAACAATCTCCTTTGTATGGAAAGAATTCTTATTTTTTATTTTAGTTTTCCAAATATTTTTTTGGGACATAATTTAGTAAAATAATTTTTAAATATTAAAATTTATGTAGCGTAGCTTTATATATATATATATATATTGGCGAGAACTCGACAGAGTGAGAGAGAAAAATAATAGTTAAAAATTTTCGTAATTGAGAGTTAGTTATGGTAGTGAGGGGCAAAATTATCATATTATTTACTGTACAAGATTATTTTTGATAATGTAAAATATTTCACTTTCCCTTCCTTTCCTATCTCTCCAAATATTTCCACTTTTGAGAAAAAAAATTGAGCCAAAAATTGAATCAATTTTACCCCCAAATCCCTTCACTTTCTAAAAAAAACTCATAACCATGGAATTTGGAGGGATTTTAATTATTTTTCCTTTCCTTCCTCTAAAATAAAAGCTTACAAACACAGTATAACAGGCTGTTTAGTTGGATAAAATTATTTTGAAAGAAATAGAATGATAATAGAATTAAAGTCAAATATTTTATTCATGAATTTGGTACGTTACTTAAAAAATTATATTATAACAGAATGAAATAAAATATAATAACCAAAATATCCCTAACTAACTTACTCTCTCTCTCTCTCTCTCTCTCTCTCTCTCTCTCTCTCTCTATATATATATATATATATATATATATATATATATATATATATATATAATTGATATTTTCACAAGCTAATTTGATATTTTCACATGTGGGTCCTATTTGATCTTGTGAAAATATCAAATTCATATGTGAATATCTTATGAAAATATCAAATTAGCTTGTAGAAATACTAATTTCCTATATATATAATATTATAATATTATACTATTATTTAATATAATATAAAACAAATATAATACATTTTCAAAAATATAATGTGATATATATTATATTATATATTAAATATTATATATAATATTATATATATCATATAGTATTCTATTATATATCATAATATAAATATAATACATACTAATATATATAATATTATATTTTATGACAAAACAAAGGATTACCCCACTGTGATTGTCTCATTTTAAGCATTTGGTCACTAAATTTAAAAAAAATAAAACTGGATCACTGTATTTTTTAAAATTTATTAATTGGACCATTCCGTTAAAAAAAAATTAACAGGCTTTAAAGGTATCCTACGTGGCACTAATTTTTTTCTTAAAAATAAAAAATTATTATTATTTTCCTACATAGATTAGTGGTAAAAGGAAAAATAATAAAATAAAAATCAAATATTAATAGCATGCTGATTTGTATTTTTTAAAAAAACTTTTAAGTAATATACACATTTAGCCTTGATCTAATTACTGGATGATCCAAAATTGAGTGAACAGAGAAATCAGAAAATCTCATCCTTCACTTCCATCCATCAACTCCACCATTTTCTCTCTACATATCTATCACTTTCTCTTTGTATATTTATCTTCACCATGCAAGCTCTTCAATCTTCTCAACTCTGACCCTCCCCACTAGACCCACTTCGCAAAATCTCTGATGTCGCTATTTCTAATGCCAAGCCGCTGATGAAAATCTCATTCATCGCTGCTTTATTCACCAATTCCACCTCCAAGCGGGAGAAAGATCTGAATAAGTGCGTTGTAATCGCCAGAATGGGCTTAGTCTTCATTTTCAGCAACGATTTAGGGGCTCGATTCTGGGGTTTAAATCGAGCACTGTTCATCTTCTTCTCCTTTTCTTTCTCAGATCTATATGTATATATTTTCTGAGAGTTATATGTATGGATGAATGGATATATTTATTTGAGATCTTAAACATATTTGATTTTGAAGGTGAAGACTTGTCATTCAAAAACAAAAAAATTTTAAATCCAGATTTAGATTTGTGGTGTTAACATTAGTACTTGAGATTTTTTTATTTGCGATTATGGCACCTAGATCTGATTTTTTTGGATCTATTTGGTGTATTGAGGTGGCAGATCTAAGTTTGTATTTAGTCATACTTGTTGGGATCTAGAGTTGTTAGAGATAATGATGTTGACTTAATCTAGACTGGGAATTTGTGTAATGTTGATAGTGATTAGATTGACGATTATGTACTGGCGTTTATTGGTGGTGGTAGTAGTGTTGACGACAATTGTGGTTGTAGGCGGTGGCGGTAGGCGATTATATACTGACATTTATTTGGTGTAGTTGAATGAAAATGAAAAGAACAACGAAAGAAAGAAGAGAGAAAGATTTGTTTAATATTGTTCAAAATTAAAATTTAATTTTCAAAATTAAAAATAATAATCATTGTTTAAATTTTCATTAAGTATGTTGGCTGTAAGACCCCGAATTTTATGAAATATAAAATTTAATTTTTCTGAAACAGTAAGTGGTTAAATCGATAAAGTTTAAAGTTAAGGATGTTATGTGCAAATTTTATTTTGTCGGACAATATTCGTTTTGTCGGGGAATATTCGGGCCGTACGACGGAGCCGAAATAACAAATTATTGGTGGACCCCACAACGGAATATTTGTCGGATATAGAAAACGACAGAAGTAACCTTTTTAATAAAAATAGTCAACGGTGCTAACTGTTAAAATACCGGTGATAAAAGAATAGTAGCATACGGTAATTTATGGTATTTTACTGTAGCATGCGGTACTCTACAGTAGCACACGGTATTTCACAGTGTCTCATATTATTGACACCGTAACTGTTACGCATCATTTCATCAATAATTGTCACTGCATAATATTTTATATTATCAATTCAATTATTGTTGCTACACAGTATTTTGCATTATTGATTCGATAATTGTCATTACACTGTATTTCATATCATCGAGTCAATAATTGTTGGTGCACTGTAGTTTAAAATTATTGAATCTAATAATTGTCACAGTAGCAAATACACTGTAATTTATATTATTAAATTAATAATAATCTGTAACGTATTTATTATATTATTGTTGAATTATTGTTATAACATTATTTAATATGCAAGACCCATAGGAAGAAAAATAAAATAAAATAAATAAATGTAAAAAAAAAATAAAAAAAAAATTTAATTTATTATTATTTTTCTAAATAGTAACATGTGGACCCTATGTGGGGGCCACATGTGAATTAACATGTGAAATTGGTGCTGGAGGAGTTAGGCAGCGCAATTGAAATTGAATGCTGGCGTGCAGCACGCCAGCAACCCACCTACCACGCATAGTGGAATTTTTCTCCTATAAATAGCTTGCTCAGCTGAATAGAAAAATCACACCTAAAACATAAAATTTTTCTATAAAAAATTTTTCTATAAGAATTTTATGAGTTTTCTCTAAGAATAGTAAGGCTATTTTGAGAGTTTGAAAGCCAAAAGGAGTGCAGAAAATTTTCAAGTAAGTCTTTTATTAAAGAGTAGTAATTTCATAAATTCCTATTTTTCACGGTATTCACAAATCTTCCCTTAGAATACTTTTCTTTGAGAAGATTCATTTTTAAAAGCTTTCTTTGGAAGATTTATTTTGAAATATTATTTTAAAAACTATGTTAAAGTAGTTATATTATACTACAAAAATTATGTTAAATATATATAATTTTGATAGTTCATATTATACGAGTTATCATACACTTTGAAATTTATATGTGGTAATTACTAATTTTATTAAAAATATATAGGTTGATCAACCTCATTTAAATCAATATCCAGTCACGTGTTAAGGTAAGGGATGTCATTTTCTTTCATACTCTTAAACTTACTACTGTAAGGAATATCATTCTTTTCACACTCTTAAATTTATTGCGGTAAGGAACATCATCTTCTTTCATATTCTATTATTGAAACTTACTACGGTAAGGGGTATCACTCTTTTCATCATCATAAATGGATATTATTTTCTTTCTTACTTGAAGGGATTATCATTCTTTGATTCTCGAAAATAATATCGTTTCTTTCTTGTGCCATTTACTTCCATGTATTAAATTGTGGGAATAACCTTACGGCGCGGTTTACCACCTGTTGGTGAATAACCTTTTGTATTCATTCCTTATTAATCTTTGAGAATAACCTTACGGTGCGGATTATCACATGTTTGGTGAATAACTCTTCGTATTCAAATTGATGGGAATAATGTTACGGCGCGGATTACCGCCTGTTGGTGAATAACCCTTTTTATTTGTCTCGTGTGGAAATAATTTGTCTACACGAATTATCACATGACACTTTTATTCCATATTCGTAAGTGATATCATTTTCCTTTATACTCATAAGGGATACCATCTTTTTCATCTTCCATTATTCAAACTTACTATGGTAAGGGATATTAATTTCCTTCACCTTTTGTTAATCAAACCTGCTACGGTAAGGGATATTATTTTATTTCATACACCTAAATCGAAACTTATTATGGAACTATTGCTTCTATAATTCCTGAAAATATTATATGTTCCATAATAGTTGAATTTCATTATTTCAACTGAACCTTCCTATTTTCTGAACATTTCTATTGAACTGTAATCGTTATTCTGAACTGTGGATCTTGAATATCATTTTTAAATTTCACTCCACATCATGTTAGCAATTTGGACATTATTTGAATCTGCACAAAGTAAACTTCCGATACTTATTGTTTATCCTGTTCTTCTGTTCATCATTTGTATCACTGTTATTTGTATTAATCATCAAGAATCAAGCCGTTGTGAATATCTGTGGCCGGGGGCACAAATGTGATATAATTGTTGAACAGATGATAGGTTAAAGGCGATATACTAGGTTAAAGGCGATACATCTGTTCGGTGTCTTTTATGGCACGTGGTGAATGTTCTCTTTGGCCCGTAGTGCAAAGATGAACTGTTGGTTGGTATGATTATGACCAAAGGCTGAATCTGGTATAATCATGACCGTTGGTGTTATATTGAATGTCTTTGGCCCGTAGTGCAAAGATGAACTGTTAATCTGCATGATTATGACCAGGAACTGTGAAGTTGTATTATCTTGACTAATGGTATTTCAGATGATAAAAGTTGATGATATTTTTACAAAAAAGAGAAGCGAGTGGACATTATAGTCTGCATTATTCTTCTAATAGATTGCTCATTCCGCTGCTATTATTGATCTGAACATTGTTCAAGAATTTAACTACAGTTTTTGATATAAACCTTGTAGTCTATTGTATTCTATCAAGAACTCAACTGTTGAAGGCTAATGATAAATTATTCGTCATTATCTTAGTCATGATATTTCTTACTGGGCTATTTGAGCTCACTTTTTCTTTTGTTCCATTGTTTTTCAACAGGAGATGAAAACGTAACAGGGTCTAGCCGGGGGATGAAGTGAGAGTCCGAGAAATAGTTGTCGTAGTCTTCACGTGTTGTAAAATAGTGTGGCAATAATAGTGAAGACTTAGTTGTGTATTATTATACACTGTATTGTTGTACGTTGTGCTTTGTTGTAATAATTTTGTTGTAGTCTTTTGACGACTCAAGTTTAGGCTGTGTGGGCTCAGATTTGGGGGCGTCACATTGGCTTTTTTTGTTTTAATTAAATTTTAATTATTTTTCTTAATTTTATTAATTTTTTTGAATATATTTATTATGAGATTTCATTAAATTTTTAAATTAGAAAAATTATTATTATTTTAATTATTTTTTACCACATAATTAATAATTTTATTTTTTAATAATTTTTTTGTGTTGCCATGTAGAAAAATAAGTCAATTGTGTCATATAAGTATTTACATGTCATTTATTTATTTATTTTAAAAGCCATGTCATAAATTTTTTTTGATGTCCGTCAGTTAAATTAGACAGAATGGTCCAATTGTTAATTTTAAAAAAGTTTAGTTATCCAATTCTATTTTAAAAAATTTAGTGACCAATTGCTTAAAATAATACAATTTCGGTGAGGCAATCTTATGTTTTGCCTATATTTTATAATCTATATATTTATATATACAATTATAATATAATATAAAATAAATATAATGCATATTAAAAGTATATCATATTATATATAGTATATTATATATTAAATATATTTATTATATATTATAATATTAAACATAAAATATATTTAATGTATAATAATGTACATTATAAACTTATAATAATATATATAATATATATCATATATAATCTATTAATATAATATAACACCTATTAATATGTATATTATATATATGGGTGATAATATTTTTGTCTTAATATTTTTGTCTCACTCCTTTACTCAATGAAATCGTGATTCTTTTGGAGGGTAAGGAATCGCGATTATAATGTATAAAAGAAACGTGATTCCGTCGGAATGATTATTCCGAGAATCACATTTAGCATACCAAACATCGAAAAGAAATTCTTAGTTAAAATTACAATTTTTTTCCACCTTCTATTCCTACGAATTAACCAAACAGCACATAAATGGATTAAAGAAACTTCGGTTTAAAGAAACTTAGGTTCTCTCTTCTAATGGTGCCCCCCACTTTGGTGAATCAATTAAGGGCATTTTGTTGTTTTGGTAAGATCCAAATATTGATAATTAAAAAAATTATTAATGTCCCATATCTTATTAGCACTTTGTTTCCCCAAAAACTTGAGATTATAGATGGCTAGATTAATTAATTACCCAATGTCTCATTTGACTGATACAACCTTTGGAACCCTCAAAATAACACTGGTCTTTTCGATTAGCTAGATAGGGTTTTAATTACACCATGCATGGATTTATGTAACCTAGTTAGTTGTGCCTTGCATGCATTGGTAATCTCCTTCTTGGATATGGGGCTGCATGTCAACATTAGTACTCTATGTAATTACTCAGTCATCCATTTATTTTTAATTGACATTTTAAAAATAAGCACATAGATTAAAAATATAATTTTTTTTATTTAATTAATTTATTTAAATATAAAATCTCAATATTAATCTTCTAAATTCATAGGAATTAATGATGAAAGAAAAAAAAGTTATTTATTGTTGAATAATATGAAAAACTAAGCAATTAAATTTTACTTGAAATTTACTAAAAAAAACACAAATAAAAACAAATGAAATAAGTATAAGTGTAAGGGTTTAGAGGACTTAAAATACTTATCTGAATAGTGATAAATGCACCATATGTTAACGATTGTACTACACTACAAAATAAAACTTGCCCTATTCTAAACCTTAAAACAAGTGCTCAAATGATTCTAAATGGACTACATTATCACTTCCTTCTTTTAATCCACTTTAGCACCCCACGCGCAAAGAGATGGACAAATTTATATACATAATAATCAAAGATTATATATATTAAATATTATATTTATTTATATTATTAAAAAATAAAATATAATACGATTTTTAATATTATATTTTATTTTCTAATTATATAAATAATTATAATATTTAATTATTGTGTATTATTTATTTCAGAGAGAGAGAGATATAGATGATGCCTATGATATTCTTTTTCTGTCCCATGCATGCATGCATTATGCATATCCAGCACAGTTAATTAAAGAACAAAGTTGAAGTTGTGTGAATTAGCAGCTTTTTCCATAATTACGATGATGTCACATGCCTGAATTATTCATTCTCACGTCTCTGCACCGCAAGTCAAACTTAATTCATAGGCATCCATGAGATGTCATTCATTAAACATCATGCCCCAGCAACCACCTCTACACACCAACAAGAGAGAAAGAAAAAGGGAGTATAGCGAGCGACGTCACACAATCACATTTATTTTTCAATTTTCTTTCATTTATTTTTTGGTTATGATAATTGTCCAAGACCCCGCTCCAAGAGCCTTATTTATTTATGGGTATCAAATGATGAATTTCTCTTTTTTACTGTGTAAAGTGCGAGTAACGTCATTAAAAATCACTCATAAATTATGTGTATCGATTAAACATAATATATATATATATATATATATATATATATATATATATATATATATATATACACACAAACAACCAAGTTATGAGTTAAGTGTAGAGGATGGATAATTTTGTTATATTTTATATGTATATGTTCAAGCATGTTTTTCTCATTCACTAATATGGCCATAAAATTATAGATGAATTTAAAACATTGATATTTTCATATGTATTTTTGATATTTTTGCATAATCATCTCTCACGTGAACATAAAATGAATCATGTCTTCATGTGAAAATGAATTATATAAAAATATTAAAAACACATATAAAAATAATATTTTCCATGAATTTACTGTGCATAACATCCATTTTTTGGGTTGCCTCAGCCGGACCTTTCTCTGTATCCCATGGTATATAAATGATGAGCACATGTGGATTTTGTACAAGACCAATACACATTCACCCACTAGTTCATGATTTATTAGGCCAAGTCCAGTCATAAGTTCCGGGCCTTACTAGAGCCCACTTTACTATCAGGCATGCCTCTTTGTAATCAGTACACAGAGGAAGATGCTTCAAATGCCAAGTCCACATATTTGAGTAGACAAAAATAGAAAGCATGAATATAATCTATAAATATACAAATACATAAATTATTAATTGATGTGTTTGCTTGCAACAAAAGTAGACATATTTTTGTCATAATATAAATTTATTCTCGTAAAAACACTAATAACATATATAGCAAGGCTGATAGTAATTCCTTGTGTCCTAATATCAACATCCGACGTACACATATTTAACCAAATTGTGATAAGCAAACAAAGTCACATGAGAACCAACAAAATAGCCGAACGGTTATGGTACTCCATCTATCTCCCAAAAAAAATAAAATGTATCTCCTCCCTGTCCTTTCCGGATCAACCATATGACTGAGCAGCAACTATTGGAGAAACATGTAATTTTCCAATCAAAATTGTAGTGCAAAAAATTGGAAAAATAACTGCATGTTCTTATTGAAAATGGAATAGGAATATGAAATGAATTTATAAGGGGAAGAGGAGGGGGGTGTCTTCCTTCTTTATAGTATGCATCATTCATATGCTTAAAAATACACAGTAAATAATAAAGGATGCATGCCTATAAAACTTTCCAACTTCATAATCTCTTCTTCCTGTCAAGAATTCCTCCATATATTCTCCACAAGTATTCACAAAAAAAACTCTAGAAATGATATTTAATTATTGTCCATCATTTTCTCATCAAATTGTCTTCCACCTCAACTCAACATGTACCATTCCATTCTTCGAATCTGTGAGATGGTATTTATGGTTAATCCGTCCGTCATGTACAACATCAACAAGGTTAATGTCTACATGTCCCAATGACTCCTGTATAAGGTAAGTAATTAAACAAGGGGAAATAATTCAAGATATTAAACAAGCGATAATAAACGCTTTCTTATGATTCACAAAAACTTGTTTGTCTGATTTTAAATAAGAATTTACACGCAAGTATACGTGACCCACAATTAATATAGTGATGAAGAGAGTGTCGAACCCATAGAAAATTAAAAATAATTATTATCAAATTAATTTTAATCAAACAAACGCAATTAATTTATAAAATAAAATCTAATTAAATTA
The DNA here is from genome assembly GCA_947179155.2 of Hedera helix. Taxonomy (NCBI): domain Eukaryota; kingdom Viridiplantae; phylum Streptophyta; class Magnoliopsida; order Apiales; family Araliaceae; genus Hedera; species Hedera helix. The sequence continues at coordinate 31,472,985 of OX359271.1, read as the reverse complement.
AATTAATTTAAAGACAAGAATTAAATCAGCTTACAAATATTTAATATTACAATTTCCCCCAATACTTCATTTAAATCTCTTCATTTCCATTTTAAATAATTAACTATATAGAATTGTTAACTGAGAATGATTAACTATTTATTAACCTTCTTCAACAATTAATAAAAAGACCTATTCCCCTAAATTATGGGGGACCTATAGCTTTAAAGTCCTTTAAATTTTCCACGTGGGCCATTGGAGGGTTCGTGTTCGGATTTACTACATTCGGATTCCTACTCTGTAAGGCATTTGCTAAGAGGTCTACGAATCGTTGTATCGGGTTTACTTGATTTCCTTCTTCGTTAACCGATTCTTCCTGGGTGGCTTGTGCTAGCTATCTAAGTCGAGGTGGCATATTTCTATTTAATAGACTTTACATTATTCACTTATCATTCATCTTTTAAAACATTTTCATAATGTAAGTTGCATATATTAACACATAGCACATTTAATAACATTATTATATTAATATGAAATCTTGCTAGTACATAAAGCATCATAGTCTATAACAGCCTGTTATTACATCATCCATCTCGTTATAACTTCAAAAAGTTAGGATTTAACAAAAGTCTATCCCATAAATACTCAAAGAGTTGAGATTTACAAAGCATACCCCGCTATTAAACAAAAGTTAGGGATTTACATATAAACATAATATAACGACCCATAAACCTACTGCTCGACCATACCACGCTGCAGAGCAACGGTATACTCTTGGTCTCCTATCTGGATCATCAAACTCTGGCTCATGGTGTCTTGAGTCCGACCCCTCTCTACCAGGTGCTTGATCATTCTAGTCCTCCAACGACAAAACGTTGTCTTGAACGCATAAGTCGTGATATCCGTCCTTGCCCTCTTGGCCCTTACTTCCCCCTCTAGCTTGTCCACTAGCCGTGAGGAATTCATTCAACTTTCCTCAACTCTTACTCTGTCTGTGATCTCCTTTTTTTTAGTAGTTGTTCACATCCTCCAACTCTAACTTAAGGCTCCCCACCTTAAGTTCTGTTGCATGAAGCTTGGCCCTAAGCTCCAAGTTCCTAATGGTCAGAAGTTGCACCGCGGTCTCATTCTGATTGACTGCCTCTTAACGCTCCTCTAGTTCCCTAATCCAATCCTCCAACTCTATATTCCTGTCCATCAACTCTCCGTATAGGTCATCCATAATTGGATCGTCCTGTTCAGCCTCGGGATCCGTCTCAGGCTCATACTCCTCCTCGATTGGTTCTACCATAACTGGCTCAGTCGCTATTAACACCTCCGATACTACATGTAATTCCTTTGGCTCCTCTTCATTAACCTGACTAGACTGTCCAATTTTTGGCATCCTAAAATCATAAATTTGACATTTTAATTAGTACCTTACATTAACATATGTCTATCACATTTTATAACAAAGTGTTTTATTTTCTTATTAAAACTTTAGATTTATTCCCTTAATTCATCCCTTATAAATCTATATGAGTTTCACTATCATCTTTAAGATCATATCCTAAGACTTTTCCCCCCACTTAAGGTATATAATCTATCAATTTTTGATATCAACATGTGACACCCCTAAATCTAGGTTACCTTTAACCCCAGGTATGGTGCTCACGATACTACACTACTATTCACATATAATCATAAGTTAAAACATAACATAATTGTAGTAATTACCCTTAAGGTAGTGCAATAATCCCAAGTTCTCTAACCTTTAAACTTACAAAACATAATATCCAAAAATTACAAAAATTTAAATTGAAACTACCTTATGACAGTGTAAACTTCTAATACAAATTTCAGCTACATCGGGGAGTTACAGAATTCCAAATTTAGCCAAATTAATTTTTAAAAGCCTAATCTTTGTTCGACCATAACTCACTTGTCTGAAGTCGGATCAAGCTCATCTTCGGATAGGAACTTCACCATAATATAAACTTCCAGAATTCAAGATGTCTTAAATTTTAAAACAGGTTAGCTGTCTCGAAACAGTGACCACAAATTTGGACAACTTGCATTTTCAGATTTTTTGGTAGTTTGACTGTTTTGGTAGAAAAATTGCCAAAAATTAAAAACTTAATATTTTTTAGTCATTCCACTTGGAGTTGTTAGTGTACTCATAGATCTATAACATAAAACATATGGATTTCAAAAGTATTAAAACCACATAAACTTATTTTTTTAAGAAATAATCTGATTAATAAAGTGGTTTTATAAAAACTATAATCTCCAACATGCATGCATCTAACTCTCATTCTTATGCACCAAAACACATAATGAGCACATATACTCCATCACCACCATCATTATTCCTTCGAATCCACCATGATTCTTAACACGAAACCACTTCCACAATAAGCATGCAAATAAACTAAACTAAAAGTTAAATTAAAAGAATAAACTAAAAAGAGTATGAACACTTTTAAACCTTCTCTTGAACCTTGATCTAGCGCACCTTCTCTTGATATAGCCAAGCTCGGCCACCTTCTTCTTCCCATTGAACCCGAAATGGTCCTTTAAAGCTTTTTCTCTTACTCTCATCCTCTAAAAAATAAGAGTTTTTTCTATGTTTTCTTCAACCTCTCTCTATTTCTCTCTTCTTTCTCTATTTTTCTCTAATCTCTATCTAGAAATAAACTTAGTGAGTGTTTGAAATGTAGAAATGTAGAAATGTTGAAGTGTAATATGGTATGATTAAGTGCTTACACAACCTATACATACAAAGTATATAAGTATGCATTTTGTTTAACCAATGCATCATGTTTCTTACACCTCTCACACATGAGCATACATGCAAATAATCAAAAAGAGCTACTCTCCTCCCCATAGAGGGGCTTCTGATTTCAGCTCTTATTTCATAGTACTACTTAAATTTTAAACTTTGGGTAGCACATTGGGTTGGTTAATTGGACTTGGGGCATGATTTAATTAATTAAAAGTGTTGGGTTACATGATACTCCCATTAAGTAAGTAACATGCTACATAAATCATTGGGTTCACTTAAATTACCCATCTTGTAGGTAATTAGTAGAATTAAAATGTTTAGGCTCTTTAATTCTTTTCTTCCCATTTAGTAAATTGGGCTAAGCATTTAAATTAATTTACTTACATTATTGGGCTAAATAAATTCTCCACTTGGTCTCTTAATTAATTTAACCTGTCAAGCTAAATAAATAATAACTTATGACATTAATTCAATTGACCATAAATCAAGTTAATTGATTAATTTCTGTTGAGTTTTCTTTTTATTTCATATTTAGTTCTCACTAATTAAATTAGTTAATTTTCTTGACTAATCACATAATTCACAAATTTTCCAATTAACTAAAAACCATTCCACATGAATACACACACACACACACACACACACACACACACACACACACACTCAATTAGACACAATAATAATATGTTAAATAAAATTTTATTTTATTAATAATTTGTTCACCAAAATATACTTAAAAAAATCTTGATCGTATAAGTGTAAGTGTGTAAAGAACTTAAAATACTTATTTAAAAAGTGATAAATGCACTCACTATATATAAACAATTGTACTCCACTACAAAATAAAACTAGCCCTACTAAACCTTAAAATGGTACTCAAATGATTCTAAAGACTACATTATCACTTATTTCTTTTAATCCACTGTGCACGCACGCGCAGATGGATAAGTTTATACATATAATAATTAAATATTATATTTATTTATATTATTAAAAAGAAAAGTATGTTAAGAATTTTAATTTTATATTTCATTTTTTAATTATATAAATAATTATGATATTTGATAGTCGGTATGTTTATAGTTATTTATTCCAGAGACATATATAAGTCAGCTTTCTAGCTATGATATTCTTTTCAGTCCCATGCATGCATGCATTATGCAGATCCAGCACAGTTAATTCAAGACCAAAGTTGAAGTTGTGCGAATTAGCAGCTTTTTCCATAATTACGATGATGTCACATGCCT